>ML994611.1:1959362-2376836 GCA_010093925.1 Zopfia rhizophila CBS 207.26
GAAGTCCGCCAACATCGAGGTGCTTAATACAAATATACAGGGCATATTTGCCACTTTTTATGTAACGTTGGGAAGATTTTTAGTTCGTTACCTCTTCTACCTTAAGACCTCAACATTATACTCCTCAAGCCACCCCGTTCTTCTGGTGATAATCATGAACGTGTTGACCGATAGTTTCAGAATGACTATCGTGTACGGTATTGGGCAGTTCAGCGTTGGCTATATTTCTTATAGCAGAATCATAACGGCTATAGAGATATCACTGTTAACGATGAAGCCTTAAGCGCTCTCCCTAACGATGATTATGTTGACGGCGATTTACCTACTATTAAGGCAGACGAAGTATCTTTTACGTCTGCTTAACAAGAACAGTCTATAAATACCACGCAAGGAGGTCTCGCCTACGACCAGGCTACTGAGGGTTTAGACACTAATACAGATATGCCCTACAAGGACAATAGTAAAGATAATAGTAGAAACGACAGTGAGAATGGTAGTGAGGATGATAGTAAGGATGATCCTGCTCCTTAAGTTACTGCAGTCCCAGATCTGGTTCCTAATGCATAGGAGTTAGAGGTTCTACGGTGTTAGATTAGAGCCCTAGTCTTACTCTCTATAGCATCCGTCTGATATACTCCTTTGTCAGAGTTTAACCGTAGTAAGGCGTTACTAAGTAGGGCTTTCCTAATATGCTTTCCTACAAATACAGAGAAGTACACAAAGCCTTGTTAACAATATGTTGACTATAAATCCTATATTAAATACATGTTACTATATAAGGATGGCCGTATAGTGCAATATCTATACTTTCGTTACGTGACGTTCAATACGATTATAAGGAAGCAAGTAAACTTAAAGTCTAGATTTTTTGTATTAAGGATATCTGATAATAAAGACATCTTTATTAACGAGCTTTAGAGTGCTTTTGAGGATAACAGTTTCTAGTCTATAGCTATACTAAACTTGGTTATATGTTTTACTAGAGCCCTCCGTGGGACGCGCCCTTTTTAGGCAGGTAAAGATAAAGGTCTTAAAGCTATAATATGTAATTCCATTTCGCTATTTACTAGAACTAATACCGGGACTAATACCGGGACTAATACCGAGACTAATACCTTTCTAGATACGGTAGCTAAGGAGTCTAAGTTTATTTATTACTTTCTCTACAGCTAATTATTATTGGGATGACCTAATGTAATATCTATCTTAATATAATAAGTAAAAGAATATTACTCCCACCGCTAGGATTAAGATTATACGTAATAATATTCAGGACAATCCCTATATTATTGCCTATCACTTTTACCGTTATTTCTAAGCTTTTAAGGATAAGGTACTTACCCCTAAGTTTAGTGTTATTAATAGTTAGAATTATTTTAAGTGGCAGAGCCGTGGTAGTACCTATAATTATAATATATATTACTATAAAGACGCGCTAAATCCTAATAAGGAGCTCTTTAATAAAGATAACCACAGAGCTTTAGCCGAATTTATGAGGTTTTAAAGAGTGTATATTTCTGCTGTATATTCTTAACTCTAGCTCTAAAATATTACTAACAAAGGCTCGCCTCTTTTACTTATCTATTCTAATATAATCTAGGAATTTAAGTAATTGTTCTTAATCTTAACTAGGATTTAAATTTACTATTGTATAACAGAGTATTACTTAAAGTTTAATAAAAAGATAAAATAGCTTAAGTACTGATTTTTTGCTTCCTAGCTATTTACTAAATTCCCTACTATTTACTGTAATAAGGGTAAGTCGTACTATTAGTTTTACCCTACACATAATTACTCTTAATTAAATCCATATTATTATATACTTCTAATGGGATGGCTGGCTAATACTAATATTTAACTATATACTAGTACTACTAGTATAATAGTATATAGTAAGAAGTATACCGCTAAGTAGGAGAAGCCCTCTAAGAACTATAAAACTATAATTACTAAGATTTTATTTAAACTTAATTCTAAAAGGCCGCTACACTTTTTCGTTATAAAGATAATAAATAAACTTATTAGTGAGTGGGATTAGTTAACTTAGAAGGTTTCCTATCTTCTCCTTAATTTACTATTAGTTTATTACTTTTATTAGGTACTTAACGTTAATTATCAGCCAGAAGAGGACTAGCTAAATACGTACTATTTTAAGAAAAGAGATAGTAAAAATAATGGAACTCTTTATTATAGTAAGAGTTTTCTCTAAAAGTATAAAGATTATCTTAATCTGTATAATCTTTCTTTCTATAATTTCTTTCTTAAATATAACTATACTGGCGACATGAAGGAGAGGTCTTGGGCTAAGCTAAAAGTTTTAAACTTTATACTCTAATATTATTCTAACCATAACCTAGCGCAGTTTGCTTATGTTAAACTTATACTCTATTATCTATTTCAGAAAATAAGTAAAATCCTTTCGTTTAAGAATGGGACTTTTATTATATATAAGAAAGCTTACTAGCACTATAAGTCCTACTATAGTCACCTATAAAATAATTTATATAAGAAAGAAGAACTGTCTACTAAAGAGAATAATCCAGACCTTAAAGATATTAATAAAGAAGAGGAAGATTTTGATTTATTTTAAAGAGAATTAACCACTCATTAACCAGGTATATAGGGTATTTTAGTTAATAGAGAAAACTTAAGAGATTACTTTAAAAATTACGTAATAAATTAGTTTATTTGAATTAGTACCTATAACCTTAATCCCTCTACATACTAAAAGTAATAAAAGACTAATTATTCTGTTAACCTTACTATCCAGGCTAAGGGGACATATAAGACTCTTACTAAAAAATAAAAGTTATTTAATAGGCTTATTATAAACTACTACTAGTTAATTTTAGTTAAAGAAAACCTCTTATAGTAGCTAGTTAACCTAGATAGAGAAGTAAGGTCTAGAAAAATATATATTATAGAATTTACCTTTACTAAGCTTAATAACTTAGCTACTATTTATAGATATTATTCTCTAATAATTTAAGCAGCACCTATAGGTTGTGCTGTCTATAATATTTCTAGTAAAATACTAAACACACTATTTTATATTCTAATTAAGGGTATAGAGTTTACTAAGTTATTATTATAAACTATCTAGGCTCTCCAGGCTACGTTTAAGGACGTTTAGTATTTAGTTATAAATAAAAAATCTATAGTTAGCTTAAAGATACTTGCCTAGGTTAATTTATAGTATAAGAAGATCTTTCTATTATCTAATTATCTCCCCTTTAGTGGCTTGAGTGTGGTTTTAGCTAGAGATTTCTTTTAACTTCTACCTATAAATACAAGGCCTTTATATAATATTTATATATTCTAGAATATAAGTGAGACGTTCAGGCAGTAGCTATATTAATAATTTAAGAAATCTATTATTCTCAACGTTATAATGTGATAGTAGGGCTATAATTAGGGGACTTTTTATAACACATTAAGTTATCTTTATATTAGAAAGATTATAATTTAGGACTAGCTCTTATTTACTACTAGAATTTAATTAACGCTTCTTATAGATGATATTAATTTATTCTAAGACGTAATTTATATCTACGTTAAGAGAGTCTAAATTTAAGAGTTAAATTACTACTAGCTATAAGATTCTAGCTAATCTATAATAGCTATTACAGCTAGCTATAAGGGCGTAGGGGCTAAAAACTCTATTATAAAAAAAGCTAGAAACCTTAAGATATTACTTTCTTTAAGTATTAGCTTACGGGTTATGCTTATAGATAATATATAGACAAAAAAAAGCCTAGTAAACAGTGCTCTAGGTATATTAGATAATATTATATAATTAAGTAATACTATAAACTTTTAAAAAGAAGCCCTTTTAGCGTTACTTATTACTTTTAATGATTATAATAGGCTATTAGTATACAGGACCTTAGGTAGGAAAAATGTAGTACTAATTTTCTATTATTATTAGAATTTCTAGCGTAGGAAAGTTGTATGTTTATAGACTTAATTCTCTTTAGTAGCAGCTTATACTATTACTATTTATAAGTTACAGAGTATTATTATTAAACAGATGGTGTTAAATATCTTAGATAAGAAGAACTTTATTTTTAGATTAACTTATATAGCTATTTCACGCTATAAGACTCTCTAGAGTGTGCTATTTATAAATACCTTTAACTTTTAAAGATTAAAGTAAAAGAAGAGTAAAATAACACGTATAAGATAAGCTAATATTAATAGGTAGTTTTAATATTAAGTTACGGTTACTAACACAGTGTTTAGATCTTAAAGGGAGTAAATATATTTATAGTTAAATAGACTAATACTAACTAATACCTGGAACTTTGTTATTCTGTGTCTACTTCTGTCTAGACCTATTAAGTAGCTTAATTCATGCACTAACGTTTTTTAGCATAGAATTATTATTATCTGAAAGCTAGTTAAGTAGGTGCTTAATATTATCCTTATTAAAATTCCTAAAGTAAAACTCTTTAGTAAAGTCTTTTATTATATTAGACTAAAAAGCACCCGGAAGACCTAAGTATCCTAATATAGATGCTAACTAAATTTCGGACTAAAGATATTAGCTATAAGATTGTGCTGTAGTGACTACTGCTATAATAACACATTCTAAATAGCTAAATAAGCTATAAAAGGGTGGAATTAAATAGCTACTAATTAAATCTACTTTAAGTATTAAGACGCCGCGTTTAATTGCTAGGGCATATAAGGCTTTTAAAATAGGAATCTAGATTATATTAGTAATATACTAATACCTAGACTAATACCTTACTTTATGGTAGATGCTAAGTAGTATAGCTGACTTTTCCTTTATAGAAATACCTTTAAGATTTATACTTCTTTATGCTTAACTTACTTAGTTAAAGTGCTTAGCTTATATTATTATTATTAGATATTTCTAAACAGGTATTAGTTTAGTATTAGTCTAAAACTAAGAAAATAAATCCTTATCTTAAATCGTGATTTGCTTATAAGTTTAATAATATATTTAAAGTCTATCTAAGTAAGGAGCTGCTTTAATTTCTTAATAGTACTTTTTAATATTATACCCTAAAAGTATTACACTGCGCGCTACTGTGTTATTAAATCTAGTATAACTAAATCCTTAAATACTTAAAGTTATTCTTTAATAGTAGTACTTAGTTTTACTTTATTATTATTATCTATATTATTATTATCACCCGATACAGTATTACCGAGGATAGAAGATTAGAAGGGATATTTTTTATTAGGGTTTTATAGCTTCGCTTTCTAGGTCTAATAAATACTAACCTTAAACCTACTAATATTAGTAACTAATACTAAGACTAATATTCTATCTACTTATAGTTTTTTAATAGCCTCAGTCTTTGCCTTCTCTTTTAGGTTTTTTGTTATAAACTTTTTATTTTTCTCTTTAACAGCGTTAATTTCAGCCGCATAGTCCTTCACATATTTTATCTAATATTTTAAGATAAATTTATTTATTATATTCTTATCCCGTGCTAGGGCTAGCTCTTTATTTTTTAAATTATTACGTCTATTCCTCTCTTTAGCGGTATACATATTATCTGAATATTTATTATCTTTTTTTTAGTATTTGTTTAGTAACGTTGCAGAGGCAGGTTTTATAGCATATTTTAGAGACATAATAAATAGCTAGTAAATAAGGTATTACTAATATATAATATTAGTCTAGATATTAGTTACGCGGCGTAAAAACTTACAAAATATTATTTTAGTAAGGTTAGTATGTTAGTATTAGTAAAAGAGTAAGATAAAATTAAATAAATAAATAGTCTATATACTAAGTAGCTAATTAGATACTTATACCTTACTAAAATTTTCTTTTTTACTTATTTTTATTTGTATCTTTACACTAATCCTAACGCCCTAACATTTTAAAATCTACTTTAATACTTAATTTAATTACTAATTATTTTATTTTAACTAATACTTGCCTAATATCTTAACTATGGCTAGTATAGAGTAAGTTATGCCTACTAGTTCTAATAAGCCTTATAATAATCCTACTAGTACTAAGTAGGTTATACTTACTAGTTTTAATAAACCTTATAATAATCCTCCTAGTATAGAGTAAGTTACGCCTGGTTTTAATAAACCTTATAATAATATCTTTAGTATAGAGAATGTTATACTTAGTAGTTTTAATAAGCCTAGTAATAATATTCCTAGTACCTAGTATGTTATATCCGGTGGTTTTAATAAGCCTTATAATAATATTTCTAGTATAGAGTATGTTACACACACTAGTTCTAATAAGACATATAAAAATATACTAAGTAAAAAATATATTACGCTTACTAGCTCTAATACGCTTTATAAAAATCTTATTAGTAAAATAGTATATAAACTAGCCTAAAAGTTAGCCCGTAAGACTATTACTGCTACAGATTAATTCTTAGTATTAAATAAAATATTAGTTAATTATAACTAATACTTTATAGTCCTTTAGTCTTAAACGCGTATTAAACGGCTTCTAGTAGCTTTAGCTAGTAATAAATCTTAAGTTCTACTATCTCTATGCCTTAACTCTTTTAGTAATAATTATAAGCATAAGCCTAGCAGTATATATTTCCAATTTTCCTTTCTTTTTTTTTATTTTCTTCTTTTTATTTTTATTTCTGATATTAAGTTAACAATTTACAGTTAATATGCTACACGAGATTAAATACTATTAATATTACTAAAAACATTTATTAAAGCGTCTTCTATTCTAGTGACTGGTTTATAAGATTATTAAAAACTTTAATAATAATCTCTGGGTTTAGACTATAGCTCTTAACGCTCTACAAGAAGCCACAGAGACTTTCTTAGTTAATATTTTTAAAGATAAGTATTTCTAGGTATTAGTCTTAGTATTAGTTTAATTAGCTTTAGCTATTAATCTATCCGCTATTCATGCCAAGCGAGTTATAATTTAATTTAAGAATTTCTATTACTTCTTTTAGATTATCTGCTGCCTAGCTGGCTATATTAATCTTATTAGTAATATAAATCCGGCTTATATCACTAGAGCCGGCTATTGCCAGTAGAGGCTAATAATAAAGGAATAGAGCTAGATATAGAGTTTAGCATTAAGTTAGAGTTTAGTATCTTATTTTTAAATAAGTGGAGTTTTAGTACCTACTCTAGGCTTAAGAATAAATAAAAATCCATACTATAGCTTTACTATATACAATTATGTATAACTTAAAACTCTAATATAAATTTATAATATACTTCGCTACGCTCAGCCCTCTAATATTTATGTTAACTTTAGTATTTTAATATTATAATTACTATCTTAAGAGAGTAAAAGAAGCTATTAAATAGATTCTAATACTATATTATTTAAATAAAGTCTATAATAACTTACTATAAGGACAAATAAGAACTTTATTTGTTAGAAGAAAGTAGTAATAAAAAAGAAGTTATAATAAAATCTTTATCTATAACTAGAAGTATATTTAAAGAAACTAAGAGTATATAATAAATTATTTAGAAATAAAAAGTAACTATCATAAAACTACGCGACACTCTAGTAAACTTATAATAATAAATTAAAATAAACTAAAAAAGAGAGACAGTAAAGATATAACTGTTTATAAAATTTAATAGTAATTAAAATAAACTTAAGATATTTATAATAGTAATAAACCTCTACTGTTAATTTAATTAAGCATTATTTATAATTAATTAAGATTAGATTTTAGTAGTTAGTATAAATATAATAGAAAGAGCTATAAGATAGTTTAAACCTTTAATAAGAAATTACCTAGCTAATAAAAACCCTAACTTAGGGGTAGTAGAACTTATAAACTATAATAATAATATATAACAAACTTTTAAAATATATAAACGTTTTAAATAAAAGATAATTATAGTCTTCAGAGAAATTAATAAAGAAACAGAGGTAATCTAAAAACTTTAATAACTTAAATAATAAATATTAATAGCTAATTATATAGTAGAGTTTAAATAAATCTAATCACAACTTAATTAGACAGACTAACTATTAGTTATAATATACTATAAAAAACTAAAAAACAGAATTAAGGATAAAATCTCTAAAAGAAAATAACTAAGTATTTTACTTAAAATTATTAAATAAGTAGTAACTATTAACAACTACTAATACTAACAGAAGTAAGAGAAAAAAGTAAGAGAAAAATCAATAATCTATATACCTAAAAGAAATAAAAAAGATAACTAAGCTTATAATAAAATAGATATTAACATTAAATAAATGTTTATTAATAAGGAATAAGGAAAGTAAACTAAGGAATAAATAAAACACTATACACGAAAAGCCTATTTAGGATATAAAAAGTAAGGATATTTTATTAAAGACTATAAATAATAATAAGTAGACGTTAAGAAAGCTTATATCTAAACTAAAGTATTAAAAGAAATTAAGATTACTATAATCCGAGTAAAATAAACACAAGACATAGTAATAAAAAAAACAATTATAAAAAAAATCTAGAAGAAATAATACTAGATATATAAAAATTATATATATTTTAGATAAGAATATAAAGTCCTATATTAGTAAGTTAAGAATTACTTAGTAGAATAATTAAGTAATATAATCACTATAATACAAAAAACAACAGCTTAATAATATAATACTAAGACTAAAAAAAAGACGTAAAGATTCTATAAGATTATAAAACAGAAAGAAAGACTCTTCTATAAGGAAAATTAAAAATTCAGATAAAAAAAAAATTAAGAAATAAAAGAAGGTAAAGAGCTAATATTTATATTAATTATATAATAAATACACTAAAGATACTATTAAATATACAGATTAGAATATTATCTAGAAAAGTATTATATTACTAAATACTAGAAAGTTATTTTAAGAAACGGAATATATAAATACTAATAAGCATTATAATTAACAGAAAATAAATAATATAGAGAACTAAGTAGATAAGAACTAGCTATATAAATAAATAAAATTTATAGATAAATATTTATGCTAGTTATAAACTATATAACGTATTATCATCCTATTAGACATCTAGAGCTAGGATAGGATTAAAATAGAAAAAAAAACAACTTTTTTATTAATATTATAAGTACAAGACAATAACGCCGTAAATAAAATAATAAAAAAAAAATATTAGATATATGTAATACTAAACTATATAGAAATAAATTATAAATAAAATAAACACGCAGTATGTATTAAAGGACTAAGGATAAAAAAAGTACTATAATAATTAATAAATAAAAAGGAATTTAACTTACAGTAAGAACTAGTTTATATAGACTTAGAAAATAAACTATAGAATTTAAATTCAAAAAAATATAAATAGCTATTATAGGATGAATGCTAGCTAGGATATTAATTATACTAAACTAAATACTACTAAAAGAAATAGTTAGCTACAGAATTATACTAGAAACTTATATATTAAAAATGTTTCCTAGAATAGAAATATAAGGATCATGGGGAATAAGCTAAAAATGTATATAAAATATTAAATAAGAAAGTATACTAACTCCAGAGATGCTTAATTTATAGATCTAGAAAGAAAATACTAAAGAAATAACTACTATTTAGAAGTTAATTATATATAAAAAACTAGAGAACTAGTAGACAACAACTAAGCTACTAGAGAGCTAAAAAAAGATTAGAAATAATATATTAATTATATATATATAACTAAACTAAAAGAAATATAAAAATAAGCTATATGTAGACGTATGTATTAATAGTAACTAAATACTAGCACTTATAAATAATAAGGCTAGTAAAATACTTATATTAAATAAGTAAATATAAAGATACTAGATACTAACTAGAGTTTTAGATAAACCTATATAAGTAAAACGTATAGATAATAGTCTAATAATATTTAAAAAAAAGTCTAATTAATCTTAAGACGTGAAATGTGATTATTTAAGCAGCAAATTATACAAATAACTATTATATTAAAATCATGAATTTAGATAGTAAGAATTTTATCTTAGGATAAAACTAGCTAGCACGATAAAACCTAACTATTAATTAAAAAAAGAAAACTATAAGCAATAGGAACGAATGCTATAGATAATAACTATAAGTAATAATATAAATAAAGAAAGTAATACTTTATAATACTAAAAGAATACTAGAAGGAATTTAGAGAATGGTTCTTTAAAAAAGCTAAAGACTAATTACTAGAATAATAAAACTAGGACTATAAAATCACGCTTAAGGAAGAAATAGATTTAAAACTAGGACTATTATACCAAGTATTCATACACTAATAAAAGGAATTACGAAAATTTCTATAAAAAAAACTAGAAAAAGGGATATATATAAATAAGCTAAAGTAAGATAATATTACTAATACTCTTTATACTAAAAAAGAATAAAAAGTTAAGATTATATATTAATTATAGATATTTTAATAAGGCTATAGTTAAAAATTATTACCCTATATTATTAATTTTAGAACTTATAAATAAGCTCGGAGGGGCTAAATGATTTAGCCTTTTTAATATTAAAAATAAATACTATTAAATATAAATAGCTAAAGGACATGAATGAATAACAGTATTTAAAATAAGATATAAATTATTTAAATATTTAGTTATACTAATAGGACTCACCAACGCACTAGTAACATTCTAAATAATTATTAACTATATATTAAGAGAGTATTTAAACATATTCATAATAACATATCTTAATAACGTGTTTATATATATAAATAGAATACTAGAAGAACACGTTAAGTATACTAGGAAAATGTTATAAAAGCTTAAGAAACACTAGCTATATATTTAAACAGAGAAGTATGTATTCTATAAAATAGAAATTAAATTCTTAGAATACTTAGTATCCTAAGACGGAATAGTAGTTAATTCTAATAAAATAAAAAATATACTATCTTAGCTAATACTAATGAACATAAAAGAAGTTTATTTTTTCCTTAGATTTACAGGATTCTGCTGATAATTTATTAAGAATTACTTAAAAATTATATTACCCTTAATAGAATTACTTAAAAAGGATTAATAATTTAAGTAAAAATAACACGAGGAGGACGCATTTATAATATTAAAAAAAAATTCTAATAACTACTAATACTAAAGATATTTAATTTATAACTTTAAATAAAGATATATATAGACGTATTAGACAGAGCTATAGAAGCTATTTTATTATAAATATAAAATAATAACTATAAATACCTAGTAGATTTTTTATCTCATAAACTTACAACTACCAAGTTAAACTACGATATTTATAATAAAAAACTATTAGTAATAGTTTAAGTATTTAAAAAATAGAGACATTACTTAGAAGGAGCTAAACACTAGATTATTATATACTTAGATTATAAAAATCTAACGGCGTTTACAATAACTAAAAAGCTAAATTAATAATAAGTCTAATAATAAAAACTTATTTCTATCTTTAACTTTTAAATGCTTTATAAATTAGGAAAAGAAAATATAGTAGCTAATACACTTAGCTAATAAACAGACTATATAAAAAATATACTAGAAATTTATAATATAATACTTAAATAAAGACTAGATGGATTTTTAGGAAGCTTATAGATAGATATTAAAACAGTAGTCATTATCAAAAACATATAATAAAAATAAATTAGAGAATTCAATAACGGACGACTATAATAACATGAAAACAGAATTATTTTTATACTAGAAGTATTATAGACTAAACTTATTAAAGACTAATATTCAGCCGAAATGCACAGACATTAAGGAATTAAGAAAACTATAAAACAAATTAACAAATATTTTTAGATTCTAGGGATATAAAAAAAGGTTAGAGCTATTCTTTTAGAATGTATAGAATATAAAAAAATAAAGTATTAAAATATAAAGAATATAGACTTATGTAATTAATTCCTTTACTAGACCTATTATAAAAATTACTAATAATAAATTTTATTATAGGAATACTAATAATAACTACTTTTTAAAGGCAATAGTATAATATGATACTAGTTATTATAAACTAACTTATAAAGTATATATACTTTAAATTAATACATACGGAAATTAAAGTAGATGAATTAGTAATTATATTTATTAAATTACTAATAGCATAATATAGACTGCTACGGGAATTTATTATAGACAGAGATAAATTATTTATATTAATATTTTAGAAAATGTTTATTAGAAGGTTAGGAGTAGAATACTGCCTCTTAATAACATTTTATCCACAAATAAATAGATAAATAGAATAGATAAACTAAACATTAAAATAATATCTATAAATATATATTAATAAATAATAAGATAATTAGATTAACTTACTACTAATAGCTGAGTTTATATATAACTCTATAAAGTTATTAACTACAGGAAAATTACTATTTTATATAAACTATAGTTATAAGCCTACAGCTTATTAAGAACCACAGAAACTAAATAAAATATCAGAATCTATAAGAATAAAAGTTAAGAAACTATAATAACTTTATTAGAAAATTGTATGAAAAATTACCTATAAAAGTAATCTTAGCAAACAAATTAAGAATAGAACTAAAGTTAAGGGACTAATTTTTAAGGAGAAAAATAAAGTTTTTCTATTATAAAAAAATTTAGAAACAAAACGACCATTAAAAAAACTAGATTACATTAAATTAGAACTATTTAAGATTAAATAATAAATAGGATTTATAAATTACAAACTATAACTACTTAAAAATATAAGAATTTACTTAGTTTTTTATATTTTAGAACTAGAATTAGCACTATAAAATGCCGAACTATAGATAAGACTTAAACTCAAAAAAGATATAACTAAGTATAAGGTATAATAAATTCTGAACTACTAATAATTTAGGCGTTAGTAGAAATACTTAGTTAAATAAAAAAACTACAGACCTAAAAATAATATATAGGAACTAGTTAAAAACTTAAAAAATAATTTAAAGATAATTAATTAGTATTATTAGAAGAACTAACTACAGATTACTTCTAGAAGAAAGGTAATTAAAATATATTCTAATTAAAATTAAAGAATAAGAAAATAATAATATTAGAAGGAGCTAAGAATTACGGTAGTATAGTTCTCTACTAAAATTCTTTTTCTTTCTTTAGTTTTTCTAACTCTTTAATAGACTTTATCTTATAGTCTATTATTTTATAATATTTAGAATTAACTTAAATAAGCTTATAATATAGGCGCTAAGTATAAATATAAGTTACTAATAAAAACTTCTTAACTTTATAAATTTAAAAAAGAATCTAATAATAAGCAGTTAAATTTTAATTTAATTCTAGTTAAGTTACTATAAAATTATACTTTAAACTATAATTAATATACTCTAAATAGTAGCTTAAGAAAAAATCTACTAAATAATAATGCTACTATTTCTAATAATTTTTATATAATATTAGCATTAAATAATTATAATTATAAATTAATTTAGTAAGATAATAAGAACAAATAGTTAAAAAACTTAGCCTTAGTTATTATTAGAATTAGATAAATAAGCTTACTAAAGTAAATTAGAAAAAAAAAGAGAATATAAGACTATATTAGAAATAGGCTATTCTTATATCTAAAACTTATACTAAAAATATTTTACTAAAAACGCATGGGATATCTACTAAAAGCTAAAGATAGAAAATAATTATCAGAATAATAATACTTTAAGGGGGGAGGTGAATGTTATAGACTGTAGAATATAATTATAAAATAATAGCACTAATAAGGTTAACTAAGAAGCAGAATACCTTAAAATAATAAAAAGAAATAAGAATAGAATTAGGAAAATTAACTTACTTACTATAAGCCTTAGCTATGCTAAGAAGAAGTTAACTAAGAAAAAAAATACTAAGCTAAAAGAGAAAATAGTAAAGACTAAAAGACATAAAATTTAGACACATGTAATATAATAGTATTAAATAAGAGTACTAGAGTATTATTATATATAAGTAATAACTATTATTTAATAAGTTTAAATAAAGGTTAATTAGTTTATGGTTATAAGAAATTAAGTATTTAAGAGAGCTCTCCCTTATCTATTATTTAATTTTAATTCTTTATAGTTACTCTAAAATTAAGATTTATACCTTAAGTAAAATAGTTTAATACTATTTTATTAAATCTTAACTTACTATATCGCTTTCTCTTATCTTTACTAAGTTAATTAACTTCTACTAAGTCTAATAAGCTCTCTAATCTGGAAGTAAGGGAACTAATTAAAGTTATATAATTAATTAGATAGCTTATTACTAGTATAACATTACATCAGTAAATTAACAACTTATAATAATAAATATAACTTATATTAAAGTATTAGTAATTACTTAAAATTATATAAACACTTACTAATATAATATTCTAATAATATAAAAATATAATAAAAGTAATAGTTTAATTAATTTATTATATAACTAATTTTAGAAAGTTACTTAAAAATAAGAAAATAAGTATAAAAAAAACCATTTAAAAGCTAAAGAAAATACTTTTTATATAATAAATATTATAGTGCGGTTCTGTAGAGACTGTTACTTTTAAATCTATTTAAATTAAATATTATATAGAGTTTTTATATAGACTATATAGACTTTCTTTTTTAAAATTTTATATATATTCTGTTTATAGCTTGTGTATGTAGCTTAAAGAGCTACATTTTATAATCTATTTTATACTATATACTATTATTATAGTTATTAACCTTATTTATACTCTATTGTCTTTTAATAGTAAATTCTTTACTTATAATTTATATTATAATTAAAGTTTTTATAGCTATTTAACTTTTATTAGTTTTAATTACTTATATTATACTTATAATTTTACACGTAAAATATTACGTATTTTCTTTACTATTAGCTTTATTAATTACCTTAATAATATTAGCTAAAAGTTCTACTTTTTACTTAGTTTTTTAAAGTATTTATTTTACTTTCATTTTAGTATTATGTTTCTATATATACTTTTTTTCTAATAGCTAGTAATTTTTCTTTAGTTAGATATTACAAGTTACTAACTTACTAACGTAATGTTATACTAGTAATAAGTTATTTAATTAATTATATAATAGTAATTAGTTTTCTTACTTTCGGATTAGATAGCTTGTTAGACTTAGTAGAAGTTAATTAACTTAGTAGAGATAGAGAGAAGTAATATAGTAAGTTAAAATTTAATAAGATAGTATTAAACTATATTACTTAAGATATGAATCTTAATTTTAGAGTAATTATAAAGAATTAAAAAGTAGCTATAAGCTGTTTAATGTTCTATATTTATAGTAGATCCTTTATACGTATATTATATACTAACTAGAAGTATATTAAATACTGCTAGAGAAGATAAGAGGAGATAAGTTCTTATTTCTATTATCTATACTTATTTTCTTTATATTTTATTATAACTAGTTACTTAACCTGCTTACTTATCTAAATACTGTTCCCTATAGAACTTAAACTTACTTTAGAGTAATTCTATTTATAGGTTCTATCTTTACTAGTTTACTTCTACTTTTTAGTATTATTTATATATTTTTTTATACTATACCTTCTACAGTAACACCTTCTTAGTTGTTTCTTTATTTTTATTATAGTTTATAATATTATCCCCTTTCTCTAAGTCTTTAGCTTAAAGGTTGTTCTGTTCTTTTTTCTATAAATAGTATAAAAATAGCTAGTTTTCTATATAAAAGCTAAGATTATAAGAACCTCTTATACTTTTTCTATTCTTTTAATTTCTTAAGAATGACTTGAGCGGAATCGTCCTTAATATAAGCTCACTACCTAATAAAAAGAGTTTAAAAAAATATCTATTAAATCCTATCTTCTTATTCTCACTATTATAATAATAACTATTATTATTTAATCTATTTAGCTTCTAGGTAATATTCTGAGTGTATTAATTAAAATATAAAATATAATCTTATTATAATACAGCCCAAGTGGAATTATCTTAACTAAGATAAGAAAAAACTTTAATAGTAACTTTATATTACTAAAGAAAAGTCTCTTACTATAAAGTCTTATAAACTTTATCTTTATTACTAGTTAGCCTAAATAGATTCTTAGAAGAAGAAAATATTCTAGTATAAGCTTACCTTAATTAACAAAGTTCGTATAATAGAGAAAGAAGAGTAGAGTTATTAAAATTAACTTAATATATTACTATCTATAGTATCTAGTGTTATCTTATTTTTTTCTCTAGTTTTAAATAAAACGTTTTATATTCTCTTTATTTATTAGATATAACCTTAGAATAAGCGTTTATTACTTTATCTAATAGTACTAGTTAATTAGCTTTAAATTATTTCTTAAGTTTCTAACTAGCTTTCATGTGTTTTCTTTAGGTCTATAGTTTTTTTATTTAACTAAGTACTTCTACTAACGCCTGAATTGCTAATAGTCTAAAATCTATTAGACCTTATATTTAGTTATGTTCTTCTAAAGTTTAAGTTTTATCTATAATTCAGCATTCTATAGTACTGGTTCTAATTTCGAAATATAAAAAACTAAGTAAATTCTTATATTCTTAGATAATTATAGTTTATAATTTACAGGTCCTGTTTATCATTTAACCCTAAATAGTTCTAATTTAATGTGATCTAGTTTTTTTGATGGTTGTTTTATTTCTAAATTTTTTTATAATAGGAAAATTTTATCTCTCTCTTTAAAAATTAGTCTCTTAACTTTAGACTTATTCTTAATTCACTTACTAAGATTACCTTTATAGGTGATTCTTTATATAATTTTCTAGTAAAGTTATTATAGTTTCTTAACTCTTATTCTTATAGATTCTAATATCTTGTTTAGTTTCTGTAGTTCTTAATAAGCCGTAGGCTTATAGCTATAGTTTATATAGAATAGTAATTTTCTTATAGTTAATAACTTTATAGAGTTATATATAAACTTAGCTATTAGTAGTAAGTTAATCTAATTATCTTATTATTCATTAACATAAATTTATAGGTATTATTCTAATATTTAGTTTATTTATTTTATTTATCTATTTATTTATAGATGAAATGCTATTAAGAGGTGGTATTCTACCCCTAGCTTTTTAATAAACATTTTCTAAAAAATAATATAAATAATTTATCACTATCTATAATGAATTCTTATGGTAATCTATATTATGTAATTAGTAATTTAATAAGTATAGTTACTAATTTATCTACTTTAATCTCTATATATATTAGTTTAAAGTATGTGTACTTTATAAGTTAGTTTATAATAACCAATATCATATTATACTATTAGCTTTAGAAGGTAGTTGTTGTTAGTATTCTTATAATAAAATCTATTATAACTAATTCTTATAATTAGTCTAGTAAAGGAATTAGTTGCATAAGTCTATATTTTTTATATCTTAATATCTTATTTTTTTGGTACTTAATATACTCTAAAAGAATAGCTCTAATTTTTTTTATATTCTTAGAATCTAAAAGTATCTATTAACTTGTTTTATAGTTTTTTTAATTCCCTAATATCCGTGCATTTTAGCTGAATGTTAATTTTTAATAAGTTTAGTCTATAATGCATTTAGTACTAAAATAGTTTTAGTTTTATATTATTATAGTCGTCTGTTGTTGTATTCTCTAATTTGTTTTTACTATATATTTTTAATAATAACTATTATTTTAATATCTATTTATAAGCTTCCTAGAGACCTGTTTGGTCTTTACTTAAGTATTATATTATAAATTTCTAATATATCCTTTATATGGTTTGCTTGTTAACTAAGTATATTAACCACTATATTTTCTTTTCCTAATTTATAAAGTATTTAAAAGTTAAAGGTAGAAACTAATTTTTATTATCTAACTTATTATTAATTTAGCTTCTTAGTTATTATAAATGCTGTTAGGTTTTTATAGTTTAAATATATAATAATCTAGTACTTAGCTCCTTCTAAATAGTATTTCTATTTCTTAAATACTTAAACTATTACTAATAATTTCTTATTATAAATATTATAGTTTAACTTAGTAGTTATAAGTTTATGAGATAAAAAATCTACTAAGTACTTATACTTATTATTTTATACTTATAATAAAATAGCTTCTATAGCTCTGTCTAATGTATCTATATATATCTCTATCTAAAGTCATAAGTTAAATATTTTTAATATTAGTAGTTATTAGAATATTTCTTTTAACATTTTAAAAGCGTTTTTCTTGTATTATTTCTACTTAAATTATTAATTCTTCTTAAGTAATTCCGTTAAGGGCGATGTGATTTTTAAGTAATTCTTAATAAATTATCAGCAAAATTCTATAAATCTAAGAAAAGAATAAACTTCTTTTATATTTATTAGTGTTAGCTAAAATAGTATATCTTTTATTTTACTAGGGTTGACTACTATTCCGTTTTAAGATACTAAGTATCTTAAGAATTTAATTTCTATTCTATAGAACATATACTTCTCTATTTAGATATATAAATTATATTTCTTAAGCTTTTATAATATTATTCTAGTATACTTAACGTGTTCTTTTAGCGTTCCGTTTATATATATAAGCATATTATTAAAATATATTATTATAAATATATCTAGATATTCTCTTAGTATATAGTTAATAATTATCTAGAATGTTACTGGTATGTTAGTGAGTCCTATTAGTATAACTAAGTATTTAAATAATCTATATTTTATTTTAAATACTATTATCTATTCATGTTTTTTAGTTATTTATATCTGATAATATTTATTTTTAATATTAAAAAGGCTAAATTATTTAGCTCCTCTAAGTTTATTTATAAGTTCTAATATTAGTAGTATAAGATAGTAATTTTTTACTATAGCTTTATTAAAGTACTTATAGTTAATATATAGTTTTAATTTTCTATTTTTTTTTATATAAAAAGTATTAGTGAAGCTATTATGCTTTAGCTAATTTATATATATCCTTTTTATTAATTTTTTTATAAGAATTTTTATAACTCTTCTTATTAGTAAATGGGTACTTGATATAATAGTTCTAGTTTCAAATCCATTTCTTCTTTAAGCGTGATTTTGTGGTTCTAGTTCTGGTATTCTAGTAATTAGTCTTTAGCTTTCTTAAAAAACCATTCTCTAAATTCCTCTTAGTATTCTTTTAGTATAATAAATTTAGTATTATAAAGTATTATTTTCTTTATTTATATTATTACTTATTATTATTTTTTATAGCACTAGTTTTTGCTGCCTATAGTTTTCCTTTTCTAATTAATAGTTAGGTTTTATTATGCTAGCTAGTTCTATCCTAAGATAAAATCCTTACTACCTAGATTTATAATTTTAATATAGTAGTTATCCCTGTAACTTGCTGCCTAAATAGTTATATTTTATATTTTAAGATTAATTAAACTTTTTCTAAATAATATTAAATTATTATCTATGCGTTTTACTCACACAGGTTTGTCTAAAACTTTAATTAGTATTTAGTATTTTTATATCTATTTATTTAATATAAGTATCTTGCTAGCTCTACTGTTTATAAGTACTAGTATTTAGTTACTATTAATATATACGTCTACATATAACTTATTTTCGTGTTTTCTTTAGTTTAATTATGTGTATATAATTAATATATTTTTTCTAATCTTTTTTTAGCTCTCTAGTGGCTTAGTTACGGTCTACTAGTTTTCTAGTTTTTTATATATAGTTAACTCTTAAGTAGTAGTTATTTCTTTAGTGTTTTTTTCTAGGTCTGTAGATAAAATATTTCTAAAGTTAATATACTTCTTTATCTAGTATTTTATATATAGTTTTAGTTTATTCTCTATAATCCTAGCACTTCTAACTTAAGAAACATTCTTAATATATAAGTTTTTTATATAATTCTGTAGCTAACTATCCCTTTTAGTGGTGTTTAATTTAGTATAATTAGTATTCTAATTAGTATTTATCCTATAATAGCTATTTATATTTATTTGAATTTAAGTCCTATAATTCATCTTCTGAGTTTATATAAACTAGTTCTTACTATAAATTAAGTTTTTTATTTATTTATAAGTTATTATAATATTTTCTTTATCCTTAGTCCCTTAACACGTATAGAGTGTTTATTCTATTTATAGTCTATTTCTATATAATCTAATACTATATATATCTAGTATTTTTTTATTACTTTATTTACGGTGTTATTATCTTATATTTATAAGATTAGTAAAAAAGTTATTTTCTTCTTCTTATTTTAATCCTATCTTAGTTCTAGATATCTGATAGGATGATAATAGATTATATAGTTTATAACTAGCATAAGTTCTTGTCTATAGATCTTATTTATCTATATAACTAGTACTTATTTACTAAGTTCTCTATATTGCTTATTTTCTACTAACTATAGTACTTATTAGTATTTATATATTCTATCTTTTAGGATAATTTTTTAGTACTTAGTAATATAATATTCTCTTAAATAGTACTTTAATTTATATATCTAATAGTATTTCTAGTATACTTATTATATAATTATTATAAATATTAACTCTTTTCCGTTTTCTATTTCTTATTTCTTTTTTTATCTGAATTTCTAATTTTCTTTTTGGAAGGATTCTCCTTTCTGTTTTATAATCTCATAAAACCTTTACATTTCTTTATTAGTTTCTGCATTATGTTGTTGAATTACTGCTCTTTATATTATAGAAATTATATTATTAGATTATTCTACTAAATAATCTTTTACTTATTAATATGGTATTTTATATTCTTACTTAAAGTATATATAGCTTCTATAAATCTAGTATTATTCCTTCTAGATTTATAGTATAATGGTTTTTTTAGTTATATGGTTTTTAGTTTACTCTATTTAAACTATAGCTATTTTAATTTCTTTTAGTACCTTAATTTAAACATAAGCTTTTTTAACGTCTACTTATTATTATTTATAGTTTTTTTAACGAAATGTTTTTATCTTTTGTATTCTAGATAGGCTTTTTTTGTGTAGTGTTCTATTCATTTCTTAACTCACTTTCCTTACTATTTATTAATAAATATCTTATTATAGTTAATATTTATTTCGTTATATGTTTAAGTTTCTTTTCTATTTTTTTTTTTAAGTATATAGATTACGGTTCTTCTATATCCTTTCTTTTTTTACTTTTATTAATACTAATAATTATTGATGGTTACTGCTTATTTAATAATTTTAAGTAATATACTTAGCTATTTACCTTTAAAGATTTTATCTTTAATTCTGTTTTTTAGTTCTTTATAGTATATTATAATTAATAGTTAGTCTAATTAATTAAGCTGTAATTAGATTTATTTAAACTCTAGTATATAGTTAGCTACTAACGTGTATTATTTAAGCTATTAAAGCTTCTAAATTACTTTTATTTCTTTATTAATTTCTCTAAAGACTATAATTATCTCCTTTTTAAAGCTTTTATAATTTTTGAAGGCTTATTTTATGTTATTATTATAGTTTATAAGTCCTATTATTCCTAGGTTAAAATCTCTATTAGCTAAATAGTTTCTTATAAGTAGTTTAAATTATTTTATAGCTTTTCTTATTATATTTATATTAGCTACCAGAATCCAATCTTAGTTAGTTATAAATAATATTTAATTAAACTAATAGTAAAGGTTTATAGTTACTATAAAAGTCTTAAGTTTGTCTCTATTACCATTAAATTTTACTAGAGATTATATATATATATATATTTTTTATAGTCTTTCCTGCTATTACTTGTTACTATAGGTTAACTAAAGCATTACATAATTTCATAATAGCTATTTTTTATTTTTAGATAATTTATTATATACTCTTCTATTTTCTTAATATATTTCTAGTTATAGATAAAGATTCTACTATAACTTCTTCTTCACTACTACTTTCTTCTGATAAATAGAATTCTTATTTATTCTTATAGTAGGTTATTATAGACTTTATTTAGATAATATAGTATTAGAGTTTACCTAACAGCTTCTTTTACTTTTTTAAGATAGTTATTATAATATTATAGATTACTAACTTACTAATATAATATTATACTAGTAATAAGCTGTTTAATTAATTATATAATAGTAATTAGTTCCTTTACTTCTAGATTAGATAGCTTATTAGACTTAGTAGAAGTTAGTTAACTTAATAAAGATAAAGAGAAGTAATATAATAAGTTAAGATTTAACAGGATAGTATTAAACTATATTACTTAAGATATAAATCTTAATTTTAGAGTAACTATAAAGAATTAAAAAGTAGCTATAAGCTGTTTAATATCCCATACTTATAATAGATCCTCTATATATATATTATATACTAACTAGAAGTATATTAAATACTACTAAAGAAGATAAAAGAAGATAAGTTCTTATCTCTATTATTTATACTTATCTTTTTTATATCTTATTATAATTAGTTATTTAATTTACTTACTTATCTAAATACTATTCCCTATAGAACTTAAACTTACTTTAGAGTAATCCTATTTATAGGTTCTGTTTTTACTAGTTTATCTTTATTTTTTAGTATTATTTATATATATTTTTATACTGTGTCTTCTACAGCAACGCTTTTTTAACTATTTCTTTATCTTTATTACAGTCTATAACATTAGTTTACTATATTCTAATTATTATTTATAATAAACTTTTATTTACTATATTCTAATTATTACTTATAATAAACCTTTGTTTACTACTATATATAATACTTACTTTTTTTTTTAAATTTTTAGCTTAAAAGTTCTTTTTACTTTAAGTCTTAAGTATAAGAAAAGTAAGTTCTTTTAGTAATATTATATAAATTTTTTTTAAAAAAAAAAACTTTTTATATTTAATAATACTTAAGGTTAAATTATTAACTATTTATAATTATTATTTTATAAAATTAATTTAAAATTATATTTATTTTATACTAACTTTATATAGTTTATAAAAAAAAGAATTTTTATAACTTTATAAATTTTTTATTTAGCTATTATTTTAAGTACATTTCCTAGAATTATAAATATAATATAACGTATTTAATAAGTGAGTGACTTAGATAAGTGAGTGACTTACCTTAAAACTCACTAAAAAATCAAGAATTCGCACATGAATATCTCAACAACCACTTAATAATAAATTCTATAAATTGAAACTTAGGCTTTTCTACATGCATTACAGCTTCTATAAAGGTTACATATATATTGGTTTAGTAGTTTTTGAGATATAGCAATATGGCATTGTTTTAGCCCCCAAATTGCTATATCTCAGAAACTACTCAACTAATATATATGTAACCTTCATAGAAGCTGTAATGCATATAGAAAAGCCTAAGTTTTAATTTATAGAATTTATTATTAAGTGGTTGTTGAGATATTCATGTGCGAATTCTTGATTTTTTGGTGAGTTTTAAGGTAAGTCACTCGCTTGTCCAAGTCACTCACTTATTAAATACGTTAGTAGTTTTTTAACAAAAGTTTAATAAGTTTTTAACTAAATGTTAGTACTTTTATAAATAATTAGAAGCTACTAAAAATATTATTTTAAAAGCTAAAGTTTATAAGTAATAACTTTAAAAGTAGCTTACTTTAGTTAATAATTATAAGTATAAACTATTTACCTATAAGCTTACTTTAATTAAAAAAGTATAAAATATAAAATAAAAATAAAAATAAAAGGCTATTAAACTATTATAACTTGTAATATTTCTATTTAATGTTTTTTCTAATTTTTTTTATTAATTTTCTTTAATTGAAAAGCTATAATGTTTTTAATAAGTAAGTAATATAAATAAGTAAGTAATATACTTTACTAAGTTTTAACTATTTTATAAATAAATAACAACTTAATACTAACAGCTATTGCTATAATATTTGACTAGTAAATAGTTATTTTATTTTTTAGTCTTTTTATAAGTTCTTAAAGTATGCCTAGTCTTTTTATAGTATTTATAATATTTTTATTTTAGTATATTAACTTTTACGTACTTTTTATTTTAGCATATTTTATTTTTAATTTACACATTAATATTAGCTTAAGTAATTATCTTTAAGCTTTCTTTTTTTATTAGTATTTCTTACTTCTAAATCTACTTTTTTTATTACTTTTTATGTTATATTACAGTCTTATTTATTTTCTAAAGCTTAGTAACTTCTAAGTATAGTAATATAACTTTATATATTATTAGCTTAACACTTTTTATAAGCTAATAAATTAACTTAAAAATGTATATAAGTAAGCTATTTTAATGCTACTAAATCTAATTATAAATTAGAGCATTTTAAGACCCTAATTTAGTAGTAGTTTTAAGTGTTTTTAATTTCTAAATAGTATTTTCTTTTATAGGTAAAAATAGTATCTAAAGCTAAATATTAAGCTTTAAGAGTATAGTATTTAAGTTAAATAGAACTAAGCTAGTGCCTTAAAAACTTATACAAATATTACTTTCTATAATTATTTTTTAATAGGCTATTTTAAATACTAGTAGAAGCTTAAGCTTTATAATATAGTAAATATAGTTATAAATAAAATTCTTAACTTAGTACTTATATACATTTTTTAAAAGTAAAAAATAGCTTATATTAAGTAATTAAAATAGGTACAATAAATAAGATAGTATATAAATTATAATAATTTATTTCTTTTTATAAAGTTATTAAAATTTAAGCAAATTATAGCTCTTATAGCTATTAATTATTAGTAGATAATATATGCCTACTATATAATACTTTATATACTTATTAAAGTACTATAGCTACTACATACTAAGCTTATTTATTATTTAGCTATTATTACTTAATAAAATAGGCTAATTTAATAGTATATTATTGCTCTTATATTATATAAAAAGGCAGTTCATTTCTGTAAAAATAATAAATAATAAAATTACTTATTTTTAAGTATTAATATCTTAAATTACTATAACTTACTTATAATTACTTGGCTAAACTATTTTATGTTAATTATATTTATTAAAGCCTATAATAATTTTACTACCTAAAATAATTTCTATTTAAAAGCTAGTTTTATTAAAGTTGTATATATTTTTTTTAGTAATATTATACTTCTCTTTTATATAGTATACGTACTTAAATTATAGTTTAATAATCTTAAGATTCTTACATAAAGCTTTCTAGTAATTATACTTTTAATTATATATTATTTTAACTTTTAAAGTTTACTATATAAAGTTTTTTAGTTACTTAATACTAACTTTACTATTAAAGTATATAGTAAGTAGTTAATTAGCTATATTTCTTATAGTACTAAGCCTAAAGAGAAATCCTTATAAATTTAAATTAAATATATATTAAATAATAACTAATTTTTCTAGCTTATTAAGTTTATTTAAATTAGGCTTATAATTATATTAAAAGGTAATTCTAGTAAGTTATTATTTTAATATTAGTTTAGAAATATTATATACTATTATAGCTTATTACATGCTTTATAGTTAGCTTTTTTTAATTATAAAAATAGCTAAAAATAGCCTACTTTTATTATAAATTAATTAGGTTTTAGTTTGTTAATATATTATGCTTAAAAGTTAGTAGATTATATTTTCTTAATAAAATATATTACTTACTTATTTACATTACTTACTTATTAAATATATTATAGACTTTTATTTAAAATTTAGTATTACTAAATTCTTTTAGTAAAACTAGTTAATTATTTTAAAATATTACTTTAAGTTTTTAATAAAGTTTTAGGTATTTTCTTTTAGTTTATAGTTTTTTTATTTAACTAAGTATTTTTACTAATGTTTAAATTATTATAATTCTTAAATTTTTTTAACTTTATACTTTATTTAGTATAACTTTATATTTATATTTATTACTAGTAGTATGTTTAGTAGTACTGATTTAAGTAATAATATATAAAAAACTAAATAAATTTTTATATTTTATAGTAGTTATAGTTTATAGTTAACTAGTTTAATTTAAACATATTTTAGTTTCTTACTTAACTTTTTAGTTTTTAGATTTTTTATGTAGTAAAAAAACTTTATTTCTTTTTTTTAAAATTAGTTTTTTAACTTTTAACTTATTGGTACTTACTATAATATATAAGTTTTTTATAAACTATAGGCTTATATTTGTAGTTTATATAAAATAGTAATATATTAGTTATAAATAATTTTATACTATTATAAGTAAAGTATACTAAAAATAACAACTTAATTTAATTTTTTTAAAAGTAATTAATATATATTTTTAAATATTATTTTAGAGTCTAATTAGTGTACTTTATTTACTTATTTATTTAAAAATAAAACCCTTTTAAAAGCTTATTTTTTAACTTTAATTTAACTAATAAAGTTTTTTAAAAAGGTAATGTAAATAATTTATTTTAATTAATAATAAACTTTTTAAACAACTTATGTTTTAAAACTATTATTTTTAAGATTTTATATGCTAGTTTTTTTACTAATAAATTTATAACCATTAAATTAAAATATATATACTTAGTTAATTTATTTATAATTACCTATATTATATTATATTTCTTTTATTCTTTAGTTCTTTAAATAATAGTAATTATATAATAAAATTTATTAAAACTAACTACTATAGTTATTTTAGTACTTTTAGTAGTTATAAAAGTTTATAGAACTTATATTATATTAGTTTATTTCTTTTATATTTTAAATATGTTTTAACTACTTTTTAACTTACTATTTTAACTTTTTAATATAAAAATTTCTAGAAATTTACTTTATAGTTTTTTTATACTTTAGTATTTGTATATAATAGCTTTATAATTTTTTTTAATTAATTTCTTATATAGCTTTTTTAGCACATAAATAAGTTTATTTATATATTTAAGTTTTAATTTTAGATTCTAAAAGTTTTATTACCCAAAATTTTATATTTTATTTATTTAGTAATTTTTAATTCCTATAATTATTATTAGTTATAAGTAATTATAACTTATAAATTTATTTAATTTTATAATTAGTATTATACTTAATATTAGTTTGTGTTATTTTATATAATTTACTTATTAACTAAATATATTTACTACTTTATTTTCTAATTTCTTTTAGTAAAATATTTTAAAATTATAAATAACTAGTATTTTTAACTAATATATTTATTTTTTATTTAGTTTTTTTATTACTATAAAGTCTAGTAAGTTTTTATAGTTTAAAAAACTTTTACTTAATACTTAGCTATTTTAAAGTAAATTTACTATTTTTTAAATACTATTACTATTATTAGTAGTTTTTTATTATAAATATTATAATTTAATTTAGCTTTTATAAATTTTTTTAGTAAATAGTTTATTAAATAAACACGTTTATTTTTATGTTTTTAACTATAAACTACTTTAATTATATAATTAAATATATTTGTTTTTAGTACTATAAGTAATTTTAAATTAAACATTTTTAATACAAGTACTTATATAAACTTTTTTTTTAAGTTTTTAAAATACTTACTATTATTTCTATTTTTATTTAAACTTAATATCTTTTTTTATTACTTTTATAAGTAGTGCCGTGATTTTTAAATATTTTTTTATAAACATTTTATAGAAATTTATAAATTCTAAAATTAATTATACTTTTTTTTACTATTATTAGTATTAGCTAGTTTTGTATTTTTACTAACTTCTTTAAATTTACTATATTTTTTTTCTTAAAATAATAAATCCTAAGAACTCTATTTTTATAATATGAAATTTATATTTTTTTAGTTAAATAAAAAGGTTATATTCTTAAAACTTTTTTAAGACTTTTTTAAAGTGTATTTTATGCTTTTTAAGTTTTTTTTTATATATACTAGTATATTATTAAAGTACACTATTATAAATACATTTATTTATTTATATAGTAAGTAATTAATAACTACTTAAAAAGTTACTAGTATATTTATTAATTTAAATAACATAATATAATACTTATAAAGTTTATATTTTATTTTAAATACTATTAATTTTTTTTTAATTTTAATTTTATAATATTTTTTATAAATATTAAATAAACTATTATGCTTTTTAGGATTTGTTTATAAGCTTTTAAATTAATAATAATAAATAATAAATTTTAATTATTACGTAATTTAATTATTTAAAATTAATATATAATTATAGTTTTATATTTTTTTTAAGTACGTTAGGAAAAAAATTGGTGGCATTTTTATAACACTTAATAATAGTTAGCTATTATTTACGTATTTTACGTATTCTGTTTTATAGCTTATAGTTTTAACTTTAAAGCAACATTAAGCCGCTAAACGTAATACTATTTTATAAAATACTATAAAATACGCAATTATATCTTCTAAAGCTTTTATTATTATTTATAATATTTATATAATTTATTTATTATATGTATTTTGTAAATTTAATGCTAAGTATATTATATATCTTATATCTAGTTCACTTTTTATATATAGTACGTATATTTTAAACTATAATTTTAAATTACTAGCTACTACTAATTTATTATATAAAATAATAAAATACTATATAAGCTTTATTTACTTTCTTTTTTTTATATTAAATTAGAATTAGCTTTTATACTAAATTGAAATTGGCTTTTATATTATATCTAAAACTCTGTGTAGAACTCTAGAAATAGTTTAATATATAGCTCTAAAAACAGCTTAGTATATAGCTTTAGAGATAGCTAGGTATATAGTTCTAAAAATAGCTTAATATATAGCTCTAGAAATAGCTTAGTATAAAGCTCTAAAGATAGCTTAGTATATAACTCTAGAAATAGCTTAGTATAGAGCTTTAAAAATAGCTTAATATAAAGCTCTAAAAATAGCTTAGTATAGAGCTCTAGAGGTAGCTTAGTATAAAACTTTAGAAATAGCTTAATATAAAGCTCTAGAAATAGCTCAGTACAAGTCTAAATACATATTAGTAAATAAATTAATAAAAGGCTTAATAAACCCAAATATTAGTTTAATATAGATATATAAAGAAAGGAGGATAGAGAGAAGAAAATTCTATTAAAACTAAATAAAAAACTAAATTTAACTCTTCACATATAAAGAAACTTAGTATATATAAATAGAAAATAATAACTTTACAGGCTTACAGCGCCCGTAGATATTAGTAATAAATTTTAGAAAGTAAATAGGCAAAAACTAGACTATTATATAAGTAAAATAATATAGAATTTAAAAGGAGAGTATAGTATATTATAGTATTTAATAGCATTTTATAGCATCTTGCTATATACTTATAGTTAAAGTCGTAATTAGCTATACTTTTTAGTAGAAGAGTTATAAGAAAAGTTATATTTAGCAGCTAAATACTATTAAATATTTAAATAAAGTTATAAGAGAAGTCGCGTTTAGCAGCTAAATGCTACTAAATACTTAAAAATACCAGAAATACTAGAATAGCACGAATATAAAATTCTTAGCCACGAATTTTTTTCCTGATATATAAATAGTATTAGTAAAGTTATTAAGCTTTTATTTAATTATATATATTTTTTTAAAGTTCTTTTTAATATATTATTTTAATTCTTTTTATTATAATTTTAATAGAAAATATGTTATAGTGTAGTCTTGTGGGAACTATTACTTTTAAATCTATTTAAATTAAATACTATATAAAGCTTCTATACAAGCTGTATAGACTTTTTTATTTTTAAAACTTTATATATTCTGTCTATAGTTTCTATATATAGCTTTGTAAGCTACATTTTATAATTTATTTTATACTATATACTATTATTATAGTTATTAACTTTATTTATACTCTACTATTCTCTAATATTATATAGCTTTTTTTTATATATTAATTTTATAACTCTTACTAGTTTCACAGAACAAAAATTAATTTTTATAATTTATATAGAAATAACTATAAAAATAGCTAGACTATATTATAGTTTTTTATAATATTTATAAAAGCTAATTATAGTAATTTATTGCTACTATAGTAAAGATAATAAACCTTTATAAGTAAATTATAATACTTAAAAAAGTTTATAGCTATTAAAAAAAAGTTATAAAAAGCTTAAAGGCAGATTATAGACTTATATATATAACTATAGTTTAGAAGTCTAATATCTACTGCCTTTACTATTTCTACTCTTATTTCTATTCTTATTTTTACTACTGTTCTAACTAAAACTAAACTACTTATAATTATTTTTTCTTTATTTACTTTTATTTTGTTTTTAATTTATACTCTCTTTAAATACCTACCTAACTTTAATAGGTTTAGTAGTAACTAAAATAATCTTTAATACTTTATAATATAAATTTATATAAAGATAACTATAAATTAAAATTATTTTCCTACTATTAAATTCCGCATAGCCTATGTAAATAGACGATTTAAAGATATACTATATAAATAAGTTCTTTTATATATTACTAATAGTATCTGCTGTTTATTAAACTATTTTATAATAATAAAAATTTTAGAGTAAGTTTATAGAGACTTAAATTAAGCTTATAATACTTAATAAAATCTATTTAAACTCTATTAAAAGAACTAAGAATTCAGAGTTTTTCTAGTAGAATTCTAATAATTAGCTTTTAAATCTAGCTTGTTTAAAGACTTTTTACTAACTTTTTTAGAAAATGCTGTTTTTAAAGAATTATAGAACATACTACTCTATAATTTATTACTAAACTATTAATACTATTTACTAGTCTATTATCTGTAAAATCTTAAAAACTATTACTATTACTATAATTTAGCTACTTTTATAAGTAGCTATAAAATCTATAATTTTTAATTTATAACTTAAAAGTATATTATTTTTCTATTAATAACTGTCTCTACTATCTTTACTACTGAACTTATAAATTTAAGCTATTATTACTAACTAAATTCTTTAAGCTAAGGTTATAAAAAACACTGTAAATACTATTACTATAACTTAAAAAGTTATTTTATTATTTACTACTTTTACCCTAATATCTACTAGTTCTAAAATATTTTTATTTACATACTATTTAGTTTGCTACTTTTGTTTTCTATTTACTTTTTTACTTACTTTTATATTTTACTATATTCTTTACTATATAATCTAGTAAAAGCTTTAAATTATAGTTAAGTTATGTTTTAGTTTTAAAACTATACTTTTATAAGATCTCTACTATCACTATTTATAAAATATTAATTAAAAAAAAGCTTAATTTATAGTCCTGTACTTTTATACTACTTATTAAACTAATTTCTACTACTATTAAATACTTAATATAGTTTGTTAGCTATATTACTATTATTTATAGCCTTATTAATAGTAGAGCTAAAAGAGATTTTGTTAACTAAAACTAGACTATTTCTATAAACTTCTAGCTAGAATAACTAAAGAGACTATTCTATTTTAACATTATAAATAGAACTAAGTTTTATAGTAAATTTATTACTTTATATATTACTATAAGACTTTATATTAATAACTATACTAAAATAATCTATTTATTTATAACTATTTTAGGGTTATACTCTATTATGCTAAGAATATACTAGCTATAGTACTATAACTCTTAAATTAACTAAACTATAAACACTTTTATATTTAATAGTTTATTTTATTATAACTATTATAAAATCCCGTTTGTTCTAGCATAAACTTGTGAAGTTATTTCTATTTTATAAAAGTTAATTTCTAAATTCTACTATAACTAAAAGAACTATAGAAAATTAGATATTTATTTTATATTTCTAAAAGCCTATTCTATATATGCTTATTATAATAGCTACTATTTATTTACTATTTCTATAAAGAATATTAAGTAAGCTTTTACTGTAATTAAGAGTATAAACCTATAAAAAAAGCTTCTACCTAATATCTGAAAATTTCTATTCTAGTTCTATTAATTCTTTTTATTAAAAGAAGCTAAAAACTTATTATTGTACTACCTATATAACTATAATATTTAGCTAATAAAAGGAAAAACCCTGCTTTTTAACTATTTATATTTAATATTCTATATAAAGCTATAAGTACTCTATAACTAACTTAATAAAAATCTTTAAAAGAAATTTATCTGCTTTAGTAGCTTTTTAACTATATTTCTAGTTTTATTTATAAAGAAAGTAAATAGAAGACTCTAATTCTATATTAACTATTATATACTAAATAAAATTATAGTAAAAACCTATTACTTACTACTACTAATTAAGAAACTACTAAATAACTTAAAAGGAATATAATACTTTTCTAAAATTAATAATTTATAAGCTTTTAATAACTTTTGTATTAAAGCCAGCTAAAAGTAGCTTATAGTATTCTAAACTTATTTTAGTTTATATAAAATACTAGTAATATTATTTAAGTTAACAGGTACTTTTATAATCTTTTAATAGTATATAAATAATATTTTACAGGAATATCTAAACTGCTTTTATACTATTTATATAAATAGTATTCTAGTTTATAGCTGTACTTATACTAAATATAAAGAATATTTTTATTTAATACTAAAAAGCTTATAAAAAGTAGGCCTATATGTAAAAGCAAAAAAGTATAAGTTCTTTATAACTAAAATCTAATTTCTAGACCTAATTATAAGCTATAATAGTATCTATATAAACCTAAAAAGAAATTAAGATAATAGCTAGCTAAATAACACTAACTTATATTATAAATATATAAATATTTATTAGCTTTATAAACTTCTACTACTACTTTATATAAGGATTTTTTTATATTATTACTTTACTAGTCCGCCTAACGCGGAAGGATATACTATTTAACTAAAATAATAACTATAAAAAAGTTTTTTAAAAACTAAAAACAGTATTTACTATAGCACCTATTTTAGTACTATTTAACTATAAAAAAAAGTTATTATTAAAATAAATATTTTTAATTACGTCTTTATAAAAATACTGTTATAATATAAAAATAATAATATTTTATAGTTTATTACATTCTTTTTAAAAAAGCACTTAATAATAAAGTGTAATTATTAAATCTATAATAAGAAACTATTAGTAATTATTTACTATTTTAAAGAATAGTAGCTAAAACTTAAAAAATATACCTTACTAATTATAGTAATTACAAACTACTATAATTTAAAGTATTTTATAATAATAAAGTTACTAAATTATTACTAAGCCTGCTAGTTTAAATTCCTATTTTATTTTAACTTTAAAATTATATATTATCTTAAAAAGTAAAGTATGAAACTAGACTTTTTAACTAAAAAATTAGTTAATTTATTATAAAAGAGGAATAAAAGGCTCTGCTATTAAAGCTAGACTATTTTAAAATAAGAAAATCTAGAATTACTTCTAGCTATTATCTTACTTACTATAACTAACTATAAGAAAAAATTAGTCTACGTTTTTAATTTATTAGAAATTTTTATTTATAGAATTATTATAATAATTTATAACTAGCTCTACTAACACACCACTAAACTATTATTATCTATTAAATTTATTCTTATTTTTATTTTTATTATTACTATTATTGAACTTACTACTACTTTAGAATCTAAATAAATTAAAAACCTACTTTTATTAAAAATTTAGATTTTATTCTAAAAAGATTACTATACTAATTTCGTAATTAACTTTATATTAACTAATTTATAAAATAGAAACTATAAGAATGAATACCTAATACTAGCTAAGTGTACTAAGATAGATAAATATTTATAATATAGAAAAAAGCTTTATATACCTAATATAAATAAGCTAAAAGCTAAACTACTTTATTTCTACTATAAAAGCCCTATTACTAGCTATATAGACTGTAATAAAATATATAAATTATAATTTTATAAGTATTACTAGCCCTATATATATGACTTTATTATCTATTAACTTTATAACTACTATACTTATTACTATACTATTCTATTAAGAAAAGTTTATTAAAAAGTTCTAAAACTACTACCTGTTTTAAACTATGTTTAGAAAAATATATTTATAGACTTTATTATTTATTTACTGCTAAGCAACTGTTATAATACTGTAATAACTATAATCTATTATTTAATAAAAATAAAGTACTTAATTTCTTATTAAATATACTATAACACTAAAAACACTACTTATTTATTTTTAATATATATATAAAAGTTTTATAGCTTACTAAGTACTGTTTTCTTTAACTATAGACTCTAGTTTATTTTTAAATTTTAAAAGTACTTAAATTACTAGCTAAAGATTATAATCCTGCTATTAACTATATACTATTCTAAAATTAATAGCTAGTTAAAACAGACTAATATAGTTCTTAAATAATATTTATAGTTATATATTAGCTATTTATAAAATAATTAGTTTAAATAGTTATTATTAGCTAAGTTTATTCTAAACTCTATATACTTAAAAAGTACTACTATTTTTCTATTCTTTGTAAATTACGGCTTTTATTTAAGAATTAAATTTAAACTATTAACTACTATTTACTTCATATAAAGCTAAGACTTTAAGAAGTTTATAATTAAAATATAGAAAATTATAAACTACTTATAGACAAAACTATTAACTGTATAAGCTTATTATAAAAATTAAATAAATATATACTATTATTCTATCTACCTATTCTGTATAGAAGATTTTATATAACTAAATACCCAAAATATCAAAACTCTACACTCTATAAAGAAACTAGATTAAAAGAATTTAGACTTATTTTAAGTTATAAAAATTATATTACTATATATTTACTATTTTAAACTATTAGATAAGCTTTATTTTTTTAATATATTTTATATTAGTTTACTTTACTCTACTATAATTAATTTATTATTTTACTAGTAGATACCACCTTCTTTGCTAATAGAAATTAATAGTAAGTAAAAATAGTTTATTAAAAAGATTATTAACTTTTATTAAGACTACTATAGCTGTAATAGCATTCTCTAATTAAAGTATATAGTTAAATAAATTAGATATAATAAGTTAACCAAAATCTCTACCTATGAAATAAAGAATATTATAAACGTAATTTAAGTATTCTACTAGTAGTATTTTAAAAAGCTTAGTTTCTAAAGCAATTATAGAGACTACAGTTATAAGAAAAAAAGTATTATTATAATATAGTTTTATAAAGACTATTACTTTTAAGTTTATTTAAATTAAGTATTATATAAAGCTTTTATATAAACTATACACGCTTTTTTATTTTTAAAACTTTATATATTCTATTTATAGCTTTTATATATAGCTCTGTAAGCTACATTTTATAATTTATTTTATACTATATACTATTATTATAGTTATTAACTTTATTTATATTCTACTGCTTTTTAATAAAATATATTAATTTTAATTAAAACCTTTTTTTATTTTTAACTAGTATTTTATAGTCTTAAAGTTAATACTTTATAAATATATTTTCTTTAATTTTATTAAATAAATATATATATTTTATATATTTTTAAAGTATTTAAGCTTTAATAGTATTTAAGATTTATTTTTAAATTTATTTTATTTTAATGTTTTATAGTTGTTTTTTCTATAATTATTATATAGTTTTATATAAAAAAATTTTAAACATTTTTTGTTATTACTAGTTTTTATATTTATACTACTTTTTTTACTAAATTATACTATTAAATCGTTTTTTATTACTAATCTATTATTAAATTATATAATAAAAACTAATTTTATTTTAAAATTATGTTTAGTTTTTTTATGTCTAAAATATTAATATAGTAAATATTTTTATAGTTTACTACTTTTAGTTTTATTACTATACTTTTTAAATTAATTAAACTTTTTTTAAAAGTTACTATACTATTATTTACTTACTTTACTTTTACTTAATATATTTTTTTTAGTATAATACATAATTTTATTTTATTTATTAATTGAAAATAAATGTTTTATTTACTTTACTATTTATTAGTACTTTTAAAAGTTTTCTGTTTACTTTTATACTAAAGTAAAAACATAGTTTTTATTATACTTACTATAATTTAAAAGCTTTAATAGTTATGTTACTAGTTTAAGCTTTTTATTAGTAATTATTTAGTTTTTTAATAGTAAACTACATATACTATGTTTTTAACTTTATTTTTTTAAGTTAAAATACTTTTATTTAACGTGTATAAAATAGTAATTATAGTAATATACTAAATATAATAACTTACTATTTTTTTTTACTTTATTTCTATATATTAAATACTTTTATTTTAAGTAGAATTTTTTATATAAAAGATTTTAGTATTTTAAGTTATTTTAACTTTATTTTGTTTTTTGTTTTTTATTTTTATAGTATTTATATTTAAGTATATATTTTTTTTAATATTACTTTTAATATTATTAACTTTACTAGTTATTTTTATTTTTTATATTAACTATAGTATTTAGGTTTTTTAGAATTTATTTATTTAATTTTTATTTACTTATAATTTTTTTATATACTTTTTATTTTTTTAGTTTCTTTATTTAAATTAAATATATTACTTATATATATATGTTTTTTTTATATAGTTAACTAACTTATAGATTTAACATTTTTAATTTTTTAATTATTAAAAGATATTAGTATTCTTAATTATATAGTAAATAAAGATATTTTTATTTTATTATATTTATTGTTTTTATTTTTTAGCTTAGTTTCTTATTTTACTTAAACTAAAGTATACTGCTTTTTTTATTTTTTAAGTATATCTAGTTTTTTTTATTAAACTTTTATAAGAAATTACAACACTTTTCTTTTTGTAAGGCTGTTGTATTATATAAATACTATTTTTATAATTTAGTTTTTTAAGCTATAAATGTTACGGATATGCCTAGAGCATGGTACGAAGGGATGACTCCGTACACGATCATGTGATAGCACGGTATTACATAATCACTGTTAGTCAGTAGACAGAGGGATATACCTGCCTACTTCCATAGCCAGAGAACATCATTCAATCAACACTTCATTCAACCTTGAGACTTAAGTGCCTTGTGCCTTGCTTTTGCAACAATTAGTAGCTAAAAAACTTTTTTTCAGAACCAGAATCTTCGATTCACCAGGATCCTACATCCAGCTAGAGCTTTCAAACTCACTAGCAATATACCTTCGCACCATCCGAAGTCCACCGTTTAAGCCCACCACTTTCGAACGGACGCATCTATAGTCTACGCCGGTTCCATTAAGTTGGCTATACTAAGCACTAACACGAATTCGATTACACCACGTACCTTTGAAACCTCTGTTAAATCTTTCTTGAAGCCTTTATCTAAGCTGTTCTAAGCCCTCCACTTCTGAAACGCGCCGGAACCTGCTCTACCACCAGAATCTTTTAATTCACAGGAATACTACTTTTAACTAACGCTTTTATACTCACCAGCGACACAATTCGCACTTTTTGAGTACATAAGTTATTTGTTTTAGGAGCAGTTTACACCTTCCAGATCAGTGTAGGTGAACCCGTGAATTGGAATTAACGGCTTACACAATAAGCGTAGGCGACGCTTTCAAGCTTACTCTACTAGAGCAATAATACTTAAGCAACGACACTTCCTTAAGCAACGACACTTCCTTGAGTAACGACACTTCCTTGAGCAACGACACTTTCTTAAGTAACGACACTTCCTTAAGCAACGACACTTCCTTAAGTAATAACACTTCCTTGAGCAATGATACTTCCTTGAGCAACGACACTTCCTTGAGCAACAATACTTCCTTAAATAACAAGACTTTTTTACTTCAACGAGACTTTTTGCTTCAACCAGACTTTTTTACTTCAACGAGACTTTTTGCTTCAACGGGACCTTTTTGCTTTAACAAGACTTTTTTGCTTCAATAAGACTTGCTTCAACGGCACTTCCTTGCATTAACGACATTTCCTTCAACGATATTTCCTTGCTTTACCAGGCAGCTACTACGTACACCCAGCAGAAAAGATCTGCCAAGTCCCACGGCTCCAGCATTGCCATAACCCTTGAACGTCATACGTCGTAAGTCATACAAGCGTGCGACAAAAGAGAATATGCAGTAATGTTACGTCAAAACACCAACAACCAACCGCACACTTCAAACGTGATCATTTTCGTACGATTGAAAGTTTTCCAGGCGGAACAGTGCCCTACTGCACGCCAGTATTCCCGTACGAACGGCACTCATAATCTCAACAAAGTTTACCTCAACCAGAGACTTAAGGGGAAGATGGTTCGCTCAACCTAGAGCTCAAACAAATGTTCTTCTGGCGATATCTCTTCACGAGGGCGTGAAGGTCTTCTTAAAGAGTAGGGATATGTTACGGATATGCCCAGAGCATGGTACGAAGAGATGACTCCGTACGCGATCATGTGATAGCACGGTATCACATGATCACTGTTAGTCAACAGACAGAAGGATATACCTGCCTGCTTCCATAGCCAGAGAACATCATTCAATCAACACTTCATTCAACCTTAAGACTTATGAGCCTTGTGCCTTGCTTTTGCAACAATAAAACTTTTTTTCTAGTATTATTTTCTAATACTTAGTTTTTTAGTTTACTTTAATATATTAGTTTAATTTATAAATTTAACATAAGTTTTTATTTAGTTATTATTAAATAGTTATTATTATGATTTTAAAAGTCTTATACATTAAAAGTTGTATTTTCTAAAATAGTTGTATTTTTTTTATTAATTTTTTAAAGTATAAAGAACTATACTTTTATGTTTACTATATAGTGTTATTTTTTTACTACTTTTTATAATACTTTTTTTAATTATTACTAGCTATTTATAAGTTTGTACTTTGTTTTTTAATAATATTTTTTAATATTTTTAGAATCTACAAATTTAACATTTATTTTTATTAAGTTTTTTTTAATAGTTTTAATTTATAGTTTATTTTTTTACTATAAGTTTTATTTTACAAGCTTAAGTTTTATTCTTATTATTATAATTTTTAATTTTTTGTTTAAATATTTTTTTATAAAGTGTTTAATATTACTATATTTTAAACATATAATTTTATTAAGTTACTTTTTATATTCTTAAGCTATAACCATTTTTTTTTTTAATTTTTTAATTTTTTAATTTTTTAATTTTTTTAATTTTTTTTATTTTTATTTAAATTTTGTTTATATTTATTTTATTATAATTCTAATTTTATTATATTAAGACCTTTTTTTTATAATTATTACTTAACTATTTTTACGTTCTAGCTTGTATTTATACTATTTATTATTTATATATATAATAGACTTTATAAAAACTTAAAAGTTATTTAATTAATTTCTTTTAGCTAGCTTATTTTTAATTCTATTTTTAAGTTTAGTATAATAAGCTATTATTAATAGTATATTATTATTTTAGTTAATTTATAATTATAGCTATTAAAATTTTACAATATATACTAAAACTAATTTATTTTATTATAAGTTTTATATTTTCTATTCTTTAAAGTATTTTTTGTTAATTTTTTTTAAATACTACTATTATGATAGTACATATAGGCATATGCAGGATTACATATAGGATTATATATAAAATTATATATAGAATTATATACAGGATATATTAGCTGGCTTTATTAATATATATAAGCCTTATCACTTAAATAACTAAGCCTTTAGTTTAGTTATTCTTGTTAATAGATTAGTTAGGTTCTGTATACTATACTAATATGACATTATAACTAAACTATAGCATCACTATACTAGAGATAGCCAGAAGAATATCTTTAAATAAAAAGAATTAATTATACTATATAACTATAGCTATATTAGTGTTTATTAATAAAAGAATCTCTCCTTATCAAGAAATTAAGAACAAGGAATTAAGGAATCAAGGAATTAAGGAATTAAGAAATCAAGGAATCAAGGAATTAAGGAATTAAGAATAAGGAATTAAGGTATTAAGGTTACTGTTTTTTCTTCTATTAAAACGCTATAAGCTAGAGCTAAATACTAATTAATAATAACACTAACTAATTCTCTTAAGGCTCTATAAGCTAAGTACTAGAGTATACTTATTATACTATAACATAAGCTTAAATTCTTACGTAACTAAGTTAATAAACTATATACTACTACTACTAGCTAGAGCTAGTACTATTAATCACCTCTTATATATACTAGCTGCTTATGCTAATAACTTCTTAAGCTATTAAGATTTAATAAAAAGCCTTATTACTTTCAAATCTAGCTACCTATAATAAGAGTAAAGATTTAAGTTAATAGAGAAACTATAGGTAACTTAATTACACAGTTCTACTATATATATAGTAACCTAGAGATAAATATTTAAGCAATAGTTTTATTTTAGCTAATAGAAACTAAGACTTATAGTATATAAGAGTATAACACAATTCTTAAATAACTTACGCGTGTGTTTAAGAACCCTAATTAATAACAAAAAGCTAAAAATACTCTATATAATATTTAATAGGAAGATAAGGAGTTACTGTTAAGCTATATTACTAAATTTAAGTACCTTATTTATAAAGCTAGAGCTTAGGCTTAGCTGGACTCTATTAAAATATTTATACTTAAAAATAGCCTTAACCTATTAACGCGTAGAGCTTTATTAATATAGTTATTAGTCTTATTATTCTATAACATCTTTTTTTATATAATATAGTAATTATCATAACGTTAGGTTATATTTGCTTATAATTATACTACTAATTATTATACTAATAGAATAAATATAAGCGTAGTTACTAAAATAAAGAACACTCTATATTAAGGAACTAATACTCTAGAGCTTAAAGTAGTTAGTGCTTTTAATTATAATAATACGCTATATATCTCTATCAGCTAATATAATCACTAGTGAAAGAATAGTATATGTATATACTATAAATTAGTAACTTACTAAGTCTCTAAGTACGCTTAGCGTCCTACTATATTATAAATAGCTACTATTAACTTATCTAATAGTAAAGATAAAATAGGACTAGCTTTTTAGACTCTTACTAATTAATTAACACCCTATTAATATTAGCTTAAGCTTTAAAGAGGGGTAATATGATAATATATATAGATATATATAAAATTACATATAAGATTATATATAAGATTATATATAGAATTATATATAGAACGTGTTAGCTAATTCTATTAATATATATAAGCCTCATCACTTAAATAACTAAGCCTTTAGTTTAGTTGTTTTTATTAATAGATTAGTTAGGTTCTGCACACCATGCCGACGTAATAACTATAATTTATTATATAAAGTTATTATAACTTCTAAAAACTACTTTAGTTTTATTTAATATTTTTAATATATTTTCTTTTTTTTATATAATTTTTAACTAAGAACTTAAACTAATTTATAGCTTTACTTTCTATATTTATACTTATTATAAGAATTTTGTTTTGTTTTTTAAAAAAAGTAGATTTATTAAATTAAGTATATATTTTTATTTTTATTAGAAATTTCTTAAAATATTTTTTTATACTATTAAACTTCTTAAGTAGCTGTACTTTAGTACTTAATATATATACTTATATATTTACCTAATTTTTAAGTTTAAAAACTATTAATTATAGCTTTTTAATTTGTGCTTATTATTACTATATAATTTAGGCTACTAATAATACTAATATTAAAACTAAACTACTTAAGCTTATTATTATTATATAAGTTACATAACTTATAAGTACTTATAATATTATAAGTTAAGGTTTATAGCCTTTATATATTTATAACTTAAAGTAGTATATTACTTAGTTTTTACTACTAATATTATAATAATATAGTATATAAGTTTTTTTAATATAATAAGTATAAGTATAACTTGTATTAAAGTTTCAGTAATTACGTAAAGTTATATAAATACTTACTAATATAATATTATAATAATATAAAAATATAATAAAAGTAATAGTTTAATTAATTTATTATATAACTAATTTTAGAGAGTTACTTAAAAATAAGAAAATAAGTATAAAAAAAGAAACTATTTAAAAGCTAAAGAAAATGCTTTTTATATAATAAATTTTCTACTTATAATTTATGTTATAATTAAAATTACTATAGTTACTTAATTTTTATTAGTTTAAATTACTTATATTATATTTATTATTTTATATGTAAAATATTACATGTTTTTCTTACTATTAGCTTTATTAATTACTTTAATAATATTAGCTAAAAGTTCTACTTTTTACTTAGCTTTTTAAAGTATTTACTTTGCCTTTATTTTAGTATTATTATAGACTATAATAATAAGATAACTATAGATAGTAAGATGTTACTATAGAAAGTATAATATAAAAAAATATATAAATAATACTAAAGGGTAAAAGTAAACTAGAGAAAATAGAACTTATAAATAAAATTACTTTAAAGTAAGTTTAAGTTCTATAGGGAATAATACTTAAATTAGATAAGTAAATTAAGTAACTAGCTATAGCAAAGTATAAAAAAAATAAGTATTAATAAAAAAGATAAGTATAAATATAGACTAAAGCTAAATTTATCTTTCCTTATCTTTTTTAGTAGTATTTAATATACTTTTAATTAATATATAACGTACGCATAAGGAATCTGCTATAAGTATAAAGTATTAAATAACTTATAATTACTTTTTAATTCTTTATAATTACTCTAAAATTAAGATTTATATCTTAAGTGAAATAGTTGTTATGAGTTGTCTTAACTTAATGGTACGTTTCACGTTAGCAACTTTACCCTAACTGATTACTTAATAAGTTCTTAGCTCTTTCCGTATCTGGAATAGATAGCTCTAGGTTTAACAGAATAGAGTTTAGTCTTATCGCAAGGTAGAAAGAGAATGTATAATAGATTTAATAAGATAATATTAAACTATTTCACTCAAGGTCAGATCTCAACTTAGAGAGAAGATCTCGATTTTAGAGTAACTACAAAGAATCCAAAATATCTCAGAGCTAGTTTATGCCTTATACTTATAGAAAATCCTTTATACGTATATTGTATACCTCTGTGCAGTATATTAAATACTGCTAGAGAAAATAAGAATAATAAGTCCCTTATCTGCCTTATCTATTTTATCTATTAAGATTCTATCCTAGTCACGTGTGTGACTGCTTCTAATCCACTAGTATAGTTTTATATTTCTATTCTTACTTCTTAGCTTGTACTTTAGCCTATGCTAAAGCGTCCTGTGCGTGTTTATAATTCTTTCTTTCCAGCTCAAACATACGTTTCTATTCTAAGACTTTATTAGCTATTATTACTAGTTCCCTTAGCTTCTTAAGTATAGTTATCTTATTATTACTGTTCATAATACTATCCCTCTCTTCTAAGTCTTCGTCTTAAAAGATAGTTTCTTTTTTTTATAAATAGTATAAAGGCAACAGGTCCTCCGGCCTGTGCTTTAAACTATAAGATTCTTAACTTTCTTTTTATCCTGCCTAGTATTTAAATAATGACATGTTCTGAATTATCTCTAATACATGCTTACTGTTTAGCTTCTTAAATTTATAATAAACTCTATTATATGCTGTTACTGTGTTCCTGCTGTTGTAATAATGCTCTTTAATATTTAGTAAATCTAGCTTTTAGCTATTATTCTAAATACGTTAATCACAACATAAAGTATAATCTTATTATAATTTAACTTAAGTAAAATCGTCTTAATTATGATAAGAAGAAATTGTAAGAGTAACTTTACTATACCTAGAAGAAGATAATAGCTACTTATTTCTATAAGTTACGCCTTTATTAGCAGCTAGCCTAAATAGATTCTTAGAAAAAGAAAATGTTCCAGCGCAAGCTTACCTTAATTAACGAAGTTTATATAATAAAGAAAAAAGAGTAAAACTGTTAAAGTTAATTTAGCATATTACTATCCACAGCGTCTAGTGTTGCCTTGCCTTTTTTCTTAGATCTTAAATAGAATATTCTATACTCCTCTTATATTTTAGATCTTACTTTAGAGTAAGCTTTTACTGCTCCCTTTAATAGTACTAGTTAATTAGCTTTAAATTATTCTTTAAGTTCCTAACTAGTTTCTAAGTGTCGTCTTTAGGTCTATATTCTTTCTATCTAACTAAGTACTTCTACTAATAACTAAACTATTAGTAGTCTAAAATTTATTAGGCTTTATACTTAGTATGATCTTCCTTAAGCTTAAGCTTTGTCTATAGTTTAGCATTATATAGTACTGGTTCTAATTTAGAGATATAGAAAACTAGATAAATTCTTATGTTCTTAGATAATTATAGTTCGTAATTTACAGGTCCTGTTTATTATTTAATCTTAAATAGTCCTAATTTAACGTGATCTAATTTTCGTAATGGTTGCTTTATTTCTAAATTTTCTTTTTTTAAGAAAATCTTATCCCCCTCTCTAAAGGTTAGTCTCTTAACTTTAGATTTATTTTTAACTCATTTACTAAGATTACCTTTGCAGGTGATTTTCTGTGTAATTTCTTTATATAGTATCTATAAGTCTTTGACTTTTCTTCTTATAAACTCTAATACTTTATCTAATGTTTATAGTTCTTAATAAGCCGTAGACTTATAACTATAGTTCACATAGAATAGTGATTTTCCTGTTATTGATGACTTTATAGAGTTATATATAAACTCAGCTATTAGTAGTAAGTTAATCTAATTATCTTATAGTTCGTTAACATACATTCGTAAGTATTATTCTAATGTTTAATTTATCCATTCTATTTGTCTATCCGTCTGTAGGTGAAATGCTATTAAGAGGCGGTATTCAGCCCCTAGCCGTCCTATAAACGTTTTTCAGAATATTAACGTGAATAACTTGTCTTAGTCTGTAATAAATTCTCATAGCATCCCGTATTATGTAATTAGTATTTTAATTAGTAATAACGCCAGTTCATCTGCTTTTATTTCTATATAGGTTGGTTTAAAGTAAGCGTACTTTATTAGTCTGTTAATAATAACTAGTATTATATTATACTATTAACTTATTAAGGTAGTGATTGTCAGTATCCCCATGATAAAGTCTATTATAACTAATTTCTATAGTCTGTTTAGTAAAGGTATTAGTTACATAAGTCTGTACTCCTTATACCTTAATGCTTTATTCTTTTTATAGTTAATGCATTCCGAAAGAATTTTTCTAACCTTACTCTAAATTCCTGGAATCTAAAAGTATCTGTTAATCCGTTCTACAGTCTTCTTAACTCCCTAATATCTATATATTTTAGCTGAGTGTTGGTCTTTGATTAGCTCTGTCTATAATTCATCTAGTATATAAATCATTCCTTAGTCCAGATTCTAAAGTAGTTGTCTATTATTAACTTTCCTTATTTATTTTTTCCAGGTGTTTTCGATAATGACTACTGATTTAATATCTATTTATAAGCTTCCTAAGGATCCGTTTTATCTTTACTTAAGTATTATATTATATATTTTTAGTATGTTTTTTATATGGTTTACTTATCTACTAAGTATGTCAACCACAGTGTTTTCTTTCCCTAATTTATAAAGTATCTAAAAATCGAAAGTTGATAGTATCTCCTACTATCTGACTTGTCATTAATTTAACTTCTTTATTATTATAAATGCTGTTAGGTTCTTGTGATTTAAATATATAATAATCTATTACTTAGCTCCTTCCAAGTAATGTTTCTATTTCTTAAATACTTAAACTATTACTAATAATTTCTTATTATAAATATCATAGTTTAACTTAGCAGTCGTAAGTTTATAAGATAAGAAGTCTATTAGGTACTTATATCTATTATTCTATATTTATAAAAGAATAGCTTTTATAGCTCCATCTAATGCGTCTGCATGTATCTTTATTTAAAGTCCTAAATTAAACATTTTTAATATCAGTAGTTCCTTGAATTTCCTTTTTAACTTTTTAAAGGCTTTATCTTCTTTTTTTGTTTACTTGAATTATTGATCTTTCTTAAGTAATTCTGTTAAGAGTGCTGTAGTTCTTGAATAACTCTTAATAAACTACCTATAGAATTCTATGAATTTAAGGAAAGAATGAACTTCTTTCGCGTTCATTAGTATTGGCTATGATAAAATATCTTTAGCTTTATCCAGGTTAACTGCTATTCCATTCCTGAATATAATATATCCTAAAAACTTAACTTCCTTCCTGTGGAATATATATTTTCCTATTTAAATATATAAGTTATGCTCCTTGAGCTTCTGTAGTACCTTTTTAATATACTTAATATATTCATCTAATATCCTGTTCGTATATACTAAGACATTATTAAGATATGCTAGTATAAAGACATCTAGATATTCTCTTAGAACATGGTTAATAATGGCTTAGAATATAGCTGGTGTGTTAGTGAGTCCTATAGGCATGACTATATATTTATATAGTCTATAGCTTGTTTTAAAAGCTATTAGCCACTCATGCCCTTCCGCCATTTATATTCAATAATATCTATTTTTAATATTAAATAGGCTAAACCATTTGGCTTCTCTGAGTTTATATATAAGTTCTAATATTAAGGGTATTAGATAGCAGTTCTTAACTGTTGCTTTATTTAATTATTAATAGTCTATATAGAGTCATAATTTCCTGTTTTTCTTTAGTATGAATAGTGCTAGTGATGTAACTTCGCTTTTACTTTCCCTCAGATATCCCTTTTTAATATTAGTGTTTAAATATTATCATAACTCTTCTTATTATTTAATAGATATTTGATATAATAGTGCTGGTCTTGGTTTTTCTTTTTCTTTAAGTATAATTCTACAGTCCTAATCCTTGTGTTCTGGTATTTAGTTTTCTTGTTTTTCTATAAACTATTTCCTAAATTCCTCCTGGTATTCGTTCGGCATAACAAATGTGATATTATAAAAAGTTACTTTCTTTATTTATATTATAACTTTTATTTATCTATAGTAGTTTTTCCTGGGTCCTATAGACTTTGTTCTCTAGTTAATTAGTAAGTTCTATTATACTAGCTAGTTTTATCCTAGTATAAAATCCTTACTACCTAAATCTATAATCTTAATACAGCGATTATCTGTGTAACCTGCTACCTTAATAGTTATATTCTCTATTTCAAGATTAATTAGATCTTTTTTAAATGTTACTGGACTATTGTCTATGTATACTACTCTTACAGGTTCGTTTAGAACTCTAGTTAAGATATAGTGTCTTTATATCTATTTATTTAATATAAGTATTTTACTAGCTCTACTATCTATAAGTGCTTATATCTAGAAGCTATTAATACATACGTTTATATATAGCTTATTTCCGTGTTTTCATCTAAGTCCGGTGTAGTTAAGTAATAACTTCTTTATTTTAACCTTAAATTAGCTCTCTAGCAGCATGGTTATTGCTTACTAGCCTTCTAGTTTTTTATTTATAGTGTAATTCTAACTGTTAATTACTTCTTTAGTGTTTTTTCTTTAGGTTTATAGATAGAGCATTATTGGAGTTAGTATTCTTTTTTTAGTAATAATTTATATTTCCTTCTAGCTTCTTCTCTATAATCTTAGTACTTCCATTCTAAGAAATATTCTTTTGTCGTTAATTTGGCATGTAATTCTGTAGCTAACTATTTATCTTAGTAGTATTTAGCTTAGTGATATTAGCATCCTATTTAGCACTTATTCTAGTCTAACTATTTATGTTTCTCTATTTTCAGGTCTTAAAGTTCTTCTTCCGAATCCATATAAATCAGCTCTTGTTGAGTATAGAGTTCTTATTTCTAAGCTATTTATTTTAGTATTCTTTTTATCTTTAGTTTTTTAACTCTTATCATGTGAGCTGCCTATTTATAGTGTTGCCTAATATATATCCTTTCTCTATATATCTAGCATTTCTTTTATAAGAATCTTTCGGCGGTATTGTCGTTCTATATTTATAGTATTAGTAAAGTAAGTTCCTTATTAGATTTCTTATTCTAATTCTATTCTAATTTAGGGTATCCTACGGGGTGATAATAAGTCATATAGCTTATAAGTAATATTAGTTCTTATTTATGAATTTTATTTATCTATATAGTTAACTTCTATTTACTAAGTTCTCTATATTACTTATTACTAGCTATTTATAATGCTTATTAGCACTTGTATATCCTGTCTCCTAGAATAATCTCCTAGTGTTTAGTAATATAATATTTCTTTATATAGTATTCTAATCTATAGATCCAGTAATATCCCTAGCTTACTTACTATTAGATTATAGTAGATATTAATTTCTTATTTTTTATAGTCTCTAGATCCTGTTACTGTCTGAATTTCTAGTCCTCTACCTTAAAGGGTCCTCCCCTTTATTAAATTATCTCATAGAATTAATTAGCTTCTTTTAAGGAGTTGGCTTGGTATTATCTAATAGTAGCTCCTTATATAGTAATAATTATATTACTAGCTAGTATTACTAGATAATTCTTAACTTACTAATATAGTAATTTATATTCTTATTTAAGATATATATAGCTCCCACAAATCCAGCATTATTTCTTCTAGATTTGTTATATTATAGTTTCTATTATTATTTAGTCCTTAGCCGGTTCTATTTAGACTATGGTAATCTTAATCTCTATTAATGCCTTAATCTAGATATAAGCTTTTTTAACGTCTATTATTTATTATTTATACTCTTTAATAAAATGTCTTTGTTTTCTGTATCTAAGGCATGCCTTGCGCGCATATTAGTCCATTTATTCCTTAATATATTTATTCTATTTTCTTTTATTAATCCATGCGTTCTTAACTGATATATAATTGATTTCTATTATATTATAGGTTTATATATTCTTTTTATTTTATTATAGTATATGGATTACTAGCCTAGCATTATTCTTCTTTTCTTACTCTTTCTAGTACTAATAGTTATTAATTATTACTACTTATTTAATAATTTCTAGAAGCATACTAGGTTACTTTTCTTATAAAATTTTATCTTTAATTCTGTCCTTTAGTCCTGCGTAGTATATTATAACTAATAGCTAGTTTATCTAATTAAGTTATAATTAGATTTACTTAAATTCTGCTGTATAGTTAGCTGCTAATATTTGTTACTTAAGTTATTAAAGTTTTTAAATTACCTCTATTTTTTTATTAATCTTGCTAAAGACTATAACTAATTCCTTCTTAAAGCTCTTATAATTTTCGAAGGTTCTTTTAATATTATTATTATAGTTCATGAGTTCTGCTAATTCTAGATTAAGGTCTCCTTTTACTAGATAGTTTTTTACTAGTAGTTTAAACTATTTCATAGCCCTTTCTATTATGTTTATACTAGCTACTAGAATCTAATCCTAGTTAGTCACAAATAAAGCTTAATTAAACTAATAGTATAAGTCTATTATGGCCATAAATGTCTTAAGTTCATCCTAATTCCTATTGAATTTAAAGAGTAGTTAGATCTTTACTATCCCTTCTCTCTTATTTCTTACTACTTTAACCTGTTGTTGTATGCTAATTATGGCATTATGTAACTCTATAATAGCTACTTTTTATTCCTGAATAATCTGTTATGCGCTCTTGGTTTCTCCTGATGTACTTCTAGTAGTAGATAAAAGTCCTACCATGACTTCTTCTTTACTGCTACTGTTACTTAATAAGTAAAGTTCCTATTCATCCTTATAATAAGTTATTATAAACCGTAATTAGAAATTTGTTTATTAGAATCAATCCAACGTCCTCTTCTACACTTTAAAAGGGTAGTTATAATATTATGAGTTGCCTTAACTTAATGGTATGTTTTATATTAGTAACTCTACTCTAACTAATTACTTAACGAGTTTTTAGTCCTTTCCGTATCTAGAATAAATAGCCTTAGGTTTAACAAAATAGAGTTTGGTCTTATCGCAAGGTAGGAAGAGAATATATAATAGATTTAATAAGATAGTATCAAACTATTTCACTTAAGGTCAAATCTTAACTTAGAGAGAAGATCTTGATTTTAGAGTAACTATAAAGAATCTAAAATATCTCAGAGCCAGTCTATGCCTTATACTTATAAAAAATCCTTTATGTGTATATTATATACCTCTGTGCAGTATATTAGATACTGCTAAAAAAAATAAGAGTAATAAGTCTCTTATCTATTTTATTTATTTTATCTACTAAGATCCTGTCCTGGTTACGTATATAACTACTTCTAATCTACTAGTATAGTTTTATATTTCTGTTTTTACTTTTTAGCTTATACTTTAGCCTGTACTAAAGCGTCCTGTGTGCGTTTATAATTCTTTCTTTCTAGCTTAAACATACGTTTCTATTTTAAGGCTTTATTAGCTATTATTACCAGTTCCCTTAGCTCCTTAAGTATAGTTACCTTACTATTACCGTCCATAACAATAGTTTAATACTATTTTATTAAATTTTAATTTATTATATTTACTTCTTTTTATCTTTATTAAGTTTAATTAATTTCTATTAAGTTTAATAAGCTCTCTAATTTGGAAGTGAAGGAACTAATTAACGTTATATAATTAATTAAATAACTAGTTACTAGTTTAATATTGTTATGGACGGTAATAGTAAGGTAACTGTACCTAAGAAGCTAAGGGAACTAGTAATAACAGCTAATAATGCCTTAAAATAGAAACGTATGTTTAAGCTGGAAAGAAAGAATTATAAATACATACAGAATGCTTTAGCACAGGCTAAAGTACAAGCTAAGAAGTAAAAACAGAAATATAGAATTATATTAGTAGATTAGGAGTAGTTATATACATAACTAGAATAGAATCTTAGCAGATAAAATAGATAAGATAGATAAGAAACTTATTACTTTTATTTTCTTTAGCAGTATTTAATATACTGCACAGAAGTATATAATATACGTATAAAGGATTTTCTATAAGTATAAGACATAAACTAGCTCTAAGATATTTTAGATTCTTTATAGTTACTCTAAAATTAAGATTTTCTCTCTAAGTTGAGATCTGACCTTAAGTGAAATAGTTTAATACTATCTTATTAAATCTATTATACACTCTCTTCCTACCTTGTGATAAGACTAAACTCTATTCTGTTAAACTTAGGGCTATCTATTCCAGATACGGAAAGAGCTAAGAACTTATTAAGTAATTAATTAAAGCAGAGTTACTAACGTGAAACGTACCGTTAAGTTAAAATAACTTATAATATTATAACTACCCTTTCAAAGTGTAGAAGAGAACGTTGGATTGATTCTAATAAACGAATTTCTAATTACAGTCTATAACGACCTACTATAAGAATAAATAGAAACTTTACTTATTAAGTAATAGTAGCAGCGAAGAAGAAGTCATGGTAGGATTTTTATCTATTATTAGAAGTATATTAGAAGAAACTAAGAGCGCATAATAGATTATCTAAGAATAAAAAGTAGCTATTATAGAGTTACGTAATACCATAATCAGCATGCAATAACAGGTTAAAGTAGTAAGAAATAAGAGAGAAGAGATAGTAAAAATCTAACCACCCTCTAAATTCAACAGGAATTAGGATGAACTTAAGATATTCATAGCCACAATGGACTTATACTGTTAGTTCAATTAAGCTTTATTTATAACTAACCAGGATCAGATTCTAGCAGCCGGCATGAACATGATAGGAAGGGCCATAAAATAGTTTAAATTACTAGTAAAGAACTACCTAGTAAAAGGAGACTCTAACCTAGGATTAGCAGGACTCATAAACTATAATAACAATATTAGAAAAACCTTTAAAAATTATAAGAGCTTCAAGAAGGAATTAGTTATAGTTTTTAGTAAAATTAATAAAGAAATAAAGGTAATTTAAAAGTTTTAATAACTTAAATAATAAATATTAGCAGCTAACTATACAGCAGAATTTAAGCAAATCTAATTATAATTTAATTAAATAGATTAGTTATTAGTTATGATATACTACGCAGGACTAAAGGACAGAATTAAAGATAAGATTTTATAAAGAAAGTAACTTAGTATGCTTCTGGAAATTATTAAATAAGTAGTAATAATTAATAACTATTAGTACTAAAGAGAGTAAGAAAAGAAGAATAATACTAAGCTAATAATTTATATACTATAACAGAATAGAAAGAATACGCGAACCTATAATATAATAGAAATCAATTATATATTAATTAAGAACATATAAATTAATAAAAGAAAATAGGATAAATATATTAAGGAATGAATAGACTAATATACGCGCAAGGCATATCTTAGATATAGAAAGTAAAAACATTTTATCAAAAAGTGCAAATAATAAATAGTAAATATTAAAAAAGCTTATATTTAAATTAAGATACTAATAGAGATTAAGATTACTATAGTCTAAATAGAACCAGCTAAGGACTAAATAATAATAGAAACTATAATATAACGAATCCAGAAGGAATAATGCTGGATTTATGGGAGCTATATATATTTTAGATAAGAATATAAATTACTATATTAGCAGGTTAAGAATTATCTAGTAATACCAGCTAGTAATATAATTACTACTATATAAGAAACTACTATTAGATAATACCAAGCTAACTTCTTAGAAGAAGCTAATTAATTCTATGAGATAATTTAGTAAAGAGGAGGACCCTTTAAGACAGAGGACTAGAAATTCAAACAGTAACAGAATCTAGAGACTATAGAAAACAAGGAATTAATGTCTACTATAATCTAATAGTAAGTAAACTAGGGATATTACTAGATCTATAGATTAGAATATTATATAAGGAAATATTATATTACTAAATACTAGAAGATTACCTTAAGAGATGGGATATATAAGTACTAATAAGTATTACAAACAGCTAGTAATAAGTAATATAAAAGACTTAGTAAATAGAAATTAACTATATAGATAAATAAGATTTATAGATAAGAATTAATACTACTTATAAGCTATGTGACTTATTATCACCCTGTAGGACACCCTAAATTAGGATAGAATTAAAATAAAAAATCTGATAAGAAACTTATCCTATTAATACTATAAATATAGGACGACGATACCGCCGAAAGATCCTTATAAAAGAAATACTAGATATATAGAGAAAGGATATATATTAGATAATACTATAAATAGGCAGCTCACATGATAAGGGTCGAAGAACTAAAGATAAGAAAAGTACTAAAATAAATAGCTTAGAAATAAGAACTCTATACTCAATAAGAACTGATCTATATGGATTCGAAAGAAGAACTTTAAGACCCGAAAACAAAGAAACATAAATAGTTAGACTGGGATAAGTATTAAATAGGATGCTAATATCACTAGGCTAAACGCCACTAAAATAAATAGTTAGCTATAGAATTACATGCCAAATTAACGACAAAAGAATGTTTCTTAAAATAGAAGTGCTAAGATTATAGAGAAGAAGCTAAAAAGAAATATAAATTATTACTAAAGAAAGAATACTAACTCTAATAATGCTCTATCTATAGACCTAAAGAAGAAACACTAAAGAAGTAATTAATAATTAGAATTATACTATAAATAAAAAACTAGAAGACTAGTAAGCAATAACCATGCCACTAAAGAGCTAATCTAAGGTTAAAATAAAGAAGTTATTACTTAACTATACTAAACTTAAATGAAAATACGGAAACAAGCTATACGTGGACGTATATATTAATAGCTTCTAGATATAAGCGCTTATAGACAGCAGGGCTAGTAAAACACTTATATTAAATAAGTAGATATAAAGACACTATATCTTAACTAGAGTTTTAGATAAACCTGTAAGAGTAGTACACGTAGATAATAATCCAGTAATATTCAGAAAAGATCTAATTAATCTTAAAATGGAGAATATAACTATTAAGGCAGCAGGTTACACAGATAATCGCTGCATTAAAATTATAGATCTAGGTAATAAGAATTTTATACTAGGATAGAACTAGCTAGTATAATGGAATCTATTAATTAACTAGAGAATAAAGTCTATAGAACTTAAGAAGAACTACTATAAACAAATGAAAACCATAATATAGATAAAGAAAGTAACTTTTTATGATACCACGTTTATTATGTCGAACAAATACCAGGAGAAATTCAAGAAATAGTTTATAAAAGAATAAGAAAACCAAATACCAGAACATAAGAATTAGGACTGTAGAATTATACTTAAAGAAAAAGAAAAACCAAAACCAGCACCATTATATTAAATATCTATTAAATAATAAGAAAAGTTATAATAATATTTGAACACCAATATTAAGAAGGGATATCTGAGGGAAAGTAAAAATAAAGTTACATCACCAGCACTATTCATACTAAAGAAAAACAGGAAATTATAACTCTGTATGGACTATTAATAACTGAATAAAGTAATAATCAAAAACCGCTATCTAATACTCTTAATATTAGAACTTATGTATAAACTCAGAGAAGCTAAATAGTTTAGCCTATTTAATATTAAAGATAGATACTATTAAATATAAATAGCAGAAGGACATGAGTGGCTAATAGCTTTTAAAATAAGCTATAGATTATATAAATATATAGTTATACCTATGGGACTTACTAATATACCAGCCATATTCTAAGCTATTATTAACTATATTCTGAGAGAATATCTAGATGTCTTTATACTAGCATATCTTGATAATGTCTTAGTATACATAAACGGGATATTAGATGAATATATTAAGCATACTAAGAAAGTACTACGGAAGCTTAAGGAGCATAACTTATATATTCAAACAAGAAAATATGTATTCCACAGGAAGGAAGTTAAGTTTCTAGGATATATTATATCTAGAAACGGAATAGCAGTTAACCTAAATAAAGCTAAGGATATTCTATTATGGCTAACACTAATAAACGCGAAAGAAGTTCATTCTTTCCTTAAATTCACGAGATTCTGTAGGTAGTTTATTAAGGGTTATTTAAGAACTACAGCACCCTTAACGGAATTACTTAAGAAAGATTAATAATTTAAATAGACAGGAAAAGAAGATAAAGCCTTTAAAAAGTTAAAAAGAAAATTCAAAGAACCACCAATATTAAAAATATTTGATTTAGGACTTTAAATAGAGATATATATAGACACATTAGACAGAGCTATAGAAGCTATTTTCTTATAAATACAGAATAATAGATATAAGCACCTAGTAGACTTCTTATCTTATAAACTTATAACTACTAAGTTAAACTATAACATTTATAATAAGAAATTATTAGTAATAGTTTAAGTATTTAAGAAATAGAAACATTACTTAGAAGGAGCTAAGTAATAGATTATTATATATTCAGATTACAAGAACCTAACGGCATTTATAATAATAAAGAAGTTAAATCAACGATAAGTTAGATAATAAGAGATACTATCAACTTTCGATTTTCAGATACTTTATAAATTAGGAAAAGAAAACACTGCGGCTGACATACTTAGTAAATAAGTAGACTATATAAGAAATATATTAGAAATATATAATATAATACTTAAGTAAAGATAAGACAGATCCCTAGGAAGCTTATAAATAGATATTAAATCAATAGTCATTATCGAAAACACCTGGGAAAAATGAATAAGGAAAGTCAATAATAGATAATTACTTTAGAATCTGGACTAAGGAATAATCTATATACTAAATGAATTATAGACAGAACTAATCAAAGACTAACACTCAGCCGAAATACATAGACATTAAGGAGTTAAGAAGACTGTAGAACGGATTAACAGACACTTTTAGATTCCAGGAATTTAGAGTAAGGTTAGAAAAATTCTTTCGGAATATATTAACTATAAAAAGAATAAAGCATTAAGGCATAAGGAGTACGGACTTATGCAATTAATACCTTTACTAAACAGACTATAGAAATTAGTTATAATAGACTTTATTATAGGAATACTGATAATTACTACCTTAACAAGTCAATGGTATAATATGATACTGGTTATTATTAATAGACTAATAAAGTACGCTTATTTTAAACTAACCTATATGGAAATAAAAGCAGATGAACTAGCGTTATTACTAATTAAAATACTAATTACATAATACAGGATGCCATGAGAATTTATTATAGACTAAGATAAGTTATTTACGTTAATATTCTGAAAAACGTTTATAGAATAGCTAGGGGCTGAATACTGTCTCTTAATAGCATTTTACCTATAGACAGATAAACAAATAGAATGGATAAATCAAACATTAGAACAATACTTACAAATGTATGTTAATGAATTATAAGATAATTGGATTAACTTATTACTAATAGCTAAGTTTGTATATAACTCTGTAAAGTCATTAACAATAGGAAAATCACTATTCTATGCGAACTATAGTTATGAGTCTACAGCTTATTAAGAACCACGAACATTAAACAAAGTATTAGAGTCTATAAAAAGAAAAGTTAAAGACTTATAGACACTGTATAAAGAAATCGTATAGAAAATCACCTGTAAAGGTAATCTTAGCAAATAAGTTAAAAACAAATCTAAGATTAAGAGACTAATCTTTAGAGAGGGGGATAAGATTTTCTTAAAAAAGAAAAATTTAGAAATAAAACAACCATCATGAAAATTAGATCACGTTAAATTAGGATCATTTAAGGTTAAACGATAAATAGGACCTGTAAATTACGAACTATAACTACCTAAGAACACGAGAATTTATTCAGTTTTCTATGTCTTTAAATTAGAACCAGTATTATATAATGCCAAACTACAGATAAAGCTTAAGCTTAAGAAAGATTATATTAAGTATAAAGCCTAATAAATTTTAGACTACCAACAGTTTAGTTGTTAGTAGAAGTATTTGGTTAAATAGGAAGAATATAAACCTAAAAATAACACTTAGGAACTAGTTAGGAACTTAAAGAATAGTTTAGAGCTAATTAATTAGTACTATTAAAGAGAATAGTAAAGGCTTACTCTAAAGCAGAGTCTAAAGTATAAGGAAAGTACAGAACGTTTTACTTAAAACTTAAGAAAAAAGATAAGATGATATTAAATGCTGTAGATAGTAGTGTACTAGATTAACTCTAATAGTTTTACTCTTCCTTCTCTATTATATGAACTTCGTTAATTGAGGTAAGCTCATGCTGGAATATTTTCTTCTTCTAAGAATCTATTTAAGCTAGCTGTTAATAAAGGCGTAATTTATAAAAATAAGTAGCTATTATCTCCTCCTAAGCACGGTAAAGTTGCTCTTACAATTTCTTTTTATTATAATTAAGATAATTCTACTTAGGTTAAGTTATAATAAGATTATACTTTATATTATAATTAACATATTCAGAATAATAGCTAGAAGCTGGATTTACTAGATATTAAAGAGCATTATCACGACAGCAGGAACACAGTAACGGCATATAATAAAGTTTATTACAGATTTAAGAAGCTAAATAGTAAGCACATATTAGAGATAATTCAGAACATGTTATTATTTAAACACTAAGTAGGATAAAAAAAAGTTAAGGATCTTATAGTTTAAAGCACAGGCCGGAGAACCTGTTGCCTTTATACTATTTATAAAAGAAAAAAACTATCTTTTAAAATAAAGACTTAGAAGAGAGGGATAGTATTATGGACAATAATAATAAAATAACTGCACTTAAAAAGCTAAAAAAAACTAGCAATAATAGCTAATAAAGCCTTAAAATAGAAACATATATTTAAGCTGGAAAGAAAGAATTGTAAATATATATAAAACGTTTTAGCACAGGCTAAAGTACAAGCTAAGAAGTAAGAATAGAAATATAGAATTATGCTAGTAAATTAGGAGCAGTTATATACGTGACTAGGACAGAATCTTAGCAGATAAAATAAATAAAATAGATAAGAAACTTATTACTCTTATTTTTTCTAGCAGTATTTAATATACTGCACAGAGATATATAATATACGCATAAAGAATTTTCTATAAGTATAAGACATAGACTGGCTCTGAGATATTTTGGATTTTTTATAGTTACTCTAAAATTAAGATCTTCTCTCTAAGTTAAGACCTAATCTTAAGTGAAATAGTTTGATACTATCTTATTAAATCTATTATACACTCTCTTTCTACCTTGCGATAAGACTAAACTCTATTTTATTAAACCTAGAGCTATCTATTCTAGATACGGAAAGGACTGAGAACTTGTTAAGTAATTAGTTAGGGTAAAGTTACTAACGTGAAACATACCGTTAAGTTAAGGCAACTCATAACAAATATATATTAGTAAGTTAGTAACTTATAATATTATAATTACTATTTTAAAAAAATAAAAAGTAACTATTATAGAATTATGTAATACTCTAGTTAATCTATAATAATAAGTAGTAATAGAAAAGACTATAAAAAAAACAATAAAAATATAGCCTCTTATAAAGTTTAATAGTAATATAGATAAACTTAAGACATTTATAGTAATAATAAATCTATACTATTAATTTAATTAAGTATTATTTATAACTAACTAAGATTAGATCTTAGTGGCTAATATAAATATAATAGAAAGAGCTATAAGATAATTTAAACTACTTACTAAAAACTATCTAGTAAATAAAGACTCTAACTTAGGAGTAATAGAACTTATAAACTATATTAATAATATATAATAAGCCTTTAAGAACTATAAAAGCTTTAAAAAAGAAATAATTATAGTCTTTAGAAAAATTAATAAAAAGATAGAGATAATTTAAAAACTTTAATAGCTTAATTAATAAACGTTAACAGCTAATTATATAGCAGAGTTTAAATAAATTTAATTATAACTTAATTAAATAGACTAACTATTAGTTATGATATACTATAAAGGACTAAAAGACTAAATTAAAAATAAAATCTCTAAAGGCAAACAACTAAGTACACTGCTTAAAATTATTAAATAAGTAGTAACTATTAATAACTATTAGTATTAATAAGAGTAAGAAAAGAAAGTACGTAAAAAACTAATAATTTATATACTTAGAAGAAATAAAAAGAATACCTGAACATATAACGAAATAGATATTAACTATAATAAGGTATTTATTAATAAATAGTAAGAAAAGTAAGTTAAGAAATAAATAAAATACTATACACAAAAAGCTTATCTAAAATATAAAAAATAAAGATACTTTATTAAGGACTATAAGTAATAATAAGTAGATATTAAGAAAACTTATATTTAAACTAAGAGATAAAAGGAGATTAAGATAGCTATAGTTTATATAAAATAAGTATAAGACTTAATTACTAAGGAAACTATTATATAAAGAATTAAAAAAGAATAATATTAGATATATAAAAGCTATATATACCTTAGAATACAATATAAAATACTGTATTAGTAAGTAAAAAATTATTTAGTAGAACTAACTAGTAATATAATCTCTATAATATAAGAAATAGTAATATAATAATACAATACTAAAAATTACGAAGATATATAAAGATTTTATAAGATTATAGAACAGAAAGGAGGACCTTTTAAAAAAGAAAATTAAAAATTCAGATAATAAAAGAATTATAAGATAGAAAATAGAAAAGAATTTATGTTTATAATAATTATATAGTAAGTACACTAAGAACACTATTAGATATATAAATTAAAGTATTATTTAAAAAAAATATTATATTACCAAACACTAGGAGGTTACTCTAGGAGATGGAATATATAAATACTAATAAATACTATAATTAGTAGAAAATAAATAGTATAGAAAATTAATTAAATAAAAATTAGCTATATAGATAAACGAAATCTACTAATAAATATTTATACTAGTTATAATTTATGTAACATACTATCACCCTATTAGACACTTAAAACTAAGATAGAATTAGAATAAGAAAGAAGAAATAACCTTTTTACTAATCTTATAGATACAAGATAATAACACTGTAAATAGAATAATAAAAAAAGAATATTAGATATGTGTAGTATTAGACTATATAAGAATAAATTATAAATAAAATAAATACGCCATACGTGTTAAAGAATTAAGAATAAAGAAAATATTATAATAACTAGTAGATAAGAAGAAACTTAACTTATAATAAGAACTAGTTTATATGAACTTAGAAAATAAGTTATAGAATTCAAATTTAAGTAAACACAAGTAGCTATTATAGGATAAATACTAGCTAAGATATTAATTATACTAGACTAAATAACACCAAAAAGGATAGCTAGTCATAGAATTACATAAAAAACTCATATATTAAGAATATTTCTTAGGATGGAAATGTGAGGATTATAGAGAATAAACTAAGAATATACATAAGATACTTAATAAGGAAGTATGCTAACTCTAGAAATATTCTATCTATAGACCTAAAAAGAAAACACTAAGGAAGTAACTACCACTTAGGAGCTAACTATAAATAAAAAACTAGAAAACTAGTAAACTATAACCAAGCCACTAAAGAACTAAGAAAAAGTTAGAAAAAATATATTAATTATATACACATAACTAAACTAAAGGAAATATAAAAATAAGTTATATATAAAAAAAAAAAAAAACGACTGCTATTTAAAAGTTAACTATATATAAAAAACTAGAAAACTAGTAGACTATAACTAAGCTACTAGAGAACTAAGAAAAAGTTAGAAAAAATATATTAATTATATACACATAACTAAACTAAAGGAAATATAAAAATAAGTTATATATAAACGTATATATTAATAGTAACTAGATACTAGTACTTATAAATAATAGAGCTAGCAAGATACTAATATTAAATAAATAAATATAAAGATACTAGATACTAATTAGAGTTTTAAACAAACTTATATAAGTAAAACACATAAATAATAGTCTAATAATATTTAAAAAAAATCTAATTAATCTTGAAATATAGAATGTGACTATTTAGGCAACAGGTTACAAAAATAACTACTATATTAAAATTATAAATCTAGGTAGTAAGAATTTTATCTTAGGATAGAACTAGCTAGTATAATAGAATCTAACTATTAATTAGAAAAAGAAAACTATAGAAATTAGAAACAACTACCATAGATAATAATAATAAGTAATAATATAAATAAAAAAGGCAATTCTTTAAGACACTAAATTTATTATACTAGAAGAATATTAAGAAGAATTTAGAAAGTAGTTCTTTAAGAAGGCTAAAGACTAGTTACTAGAATATTAGAACTAAGACTATAAGATCACGCTTAAGAAAGAAATAGATCTAAAACTAGAATTACTATACTAAGTACCTATTTATTAACAAGAGGAGTTATAAAAGTTTTTGTAGAAAAACTAATAGAAAAGATATATATAAATAAGCTAAAGCAAGATAGCCTTACTAATACTCTTTATATTTAAAAAAAAAAATTAAAGTTATATATTAATTACAAATACCTTAATAAAGCTATAGTAAAAAATTATTACTTTATACTATTAATATTAAAACTCATAAATAAGCTTAGAGGAGCTAAGTAGTTTAGTCTTTTTAATATTAAGAATAAATATTATTAGATATAAATAGCTAAAAGACACGAATAAATAATAGTATTTAAAATAAAATATAGACTATTTAAATACTTAGTTATATCAATAGAACTTACTAATATATTAGTAATATTCCAGATAATTATTAATCATGTGCTAAGGAAATATCTAGATATATTTATAATAGTATATTTTAATAACATGCTCGTATACATAAACAGGACGCTAAAAAAACATATTAAGTATATTAAAAAGATATTACAAAAACTCAAGAAATATAAGCTCTATATTTAAATAGAGAAATATATATTCTATAGAATAGAAATTAAGTTTTTAAGATACTTAGTATTCTAAAACGGAATAGTAGTTAACTCTAATAAAGCTAAAAATATACTATTTTAGCTAACACTAATAAGTATAAAAAAAGTTTATTCTTTTTTTAGATTTATAGAATTCTGCTAATAATTTATTAAGGACTACTTAAAAATTACTATACCTTTAATAGAATTATTAAAAAAGAATTAATAATTTAAGTAAAAACGACACGAGGAAAACGCTTTTATAATATTAAAAAAAAATTTAGTAACTACTAATATTAAAGATATTTAATTTATGACTTTAAATAGAGATATATATAGACGCATTAAACAGAGCTACTAGAGTCATTCTATTATAAGTATAAAATAATAAATAAAAATATCTAGTAAATTTCTTATCTTATAAACTCATAACTACTAAATTAAACTATGATATTTATGATAAGGAATTATTAGTAATAGTTTAAGTATTTAAAAAATAGAAACACTACTTAAAAGGAGCTAAGTACTAGATTGTTATATATTTAAATTATAAAAATCTAACAGTATTTATAACAACTAAGAAACTAAATTAATAACAAGTTAGGTAGTAGGAACTAGTTTTAATTTTTAACTTTTAAATACTCTATAAATTAGGAAAAGAAAATATAGTAGCTAACATACTTAGTTAATAAGCAAAGTATATAAAAAAACATATTAGAAATTTATAATATAATATTTAAATAAAGACAAGACAGATCCCTGGGAAGCTTATAAATAAATATTAAAACAATAGTTATTATTAAAAATATATAGTAAAAATAAATTAGAAAATATAATAATAAATAACTATAATAGCATGAAATAGGAATTATTTTTATACTAAACGTATTATAGCTAGAACTTATTAAAGACTAACATTTAGCTAAAATATATAGACATTAAGGAATTAAGAAAACTATAAAATAGATTAATAGATACTTCTAGATTCCTAAAATATAAAAAAAGGTTAGAATTATTCTTTTAGAGTGTACAGAATATAAGAAGAATAAGGCTTTAAGATATAAAAAATATAGATTTATATAACTAATTTCTTTACCAGACCTACTATAGGAATTAGTTATAATAGACTTTATTATAAGAATACTAATAATAACCACCTTTTAAGGCTAATAGTATGATATGATACTAGTTATAGTAAACTAATTTATAAAGTACATATACTTTAAACTAACGTATATAGAAATTAAAGTAAATAAATTAGTAACTATACTTATTAAGCTATTAATTACATGATATAGATTACTATAAGAATTTATTACAAACAGAGACAAATTATTCACGTTAATATTCTAGAAAATATTTATTAGAAAGCTAGGGGCTGAATATCATCTCTTAATAGCATTTTACTTATAAACAAATAAATAAATAAAATAAATAAACTAAACATTAGAACAGTATTTATAAATGTACGTTAATAAATAATAAGATAATTAGATTAACTTATTACTAATAGCTAAGTTTATATATAATTTCGTAAAATTATTAACTATAGGAAAATTATTATTCTATATGAATTATAGTTATAAGCCTATAGTTTATTAAGAACTATAAAAACTAAATAAGATATCAGAATCTATAAGGATAAAAGTTAAGAAACTATAATAACTTTATTAAGAAATTATATAAAAAATTACTTATAAAAGTAACTTTAGCAAATAAATTAAGGACAAGTCTAAAATTAAGGGACTAATTTTTAAAAAGAGGAATAAAATTTTCCTATTATAAAAAATTTAGAAATAAAATAACTATTAAGAAAACTGGATCACATTAAATTGGGACTATTTAAGATTAAATAATAAATAGAATCTATAAATTATAAATTATAACTACCTAAAAATATAAGAATTTACTTAGTTTTTTATATTTTATAACTAGAATTAGCACTACAGAACGCTAAATTATAGATAAAACTTAAACTTAAGGAAGATACTACTAAGTATAAAGTCTAGTAAATATTAGACTACTAGTAATTTAGGCGTCAGTAGAAATACTTAATTAAATAAAAAAATTATAAACCTAAAAATAATATATAAAAACTAGTTAGGAACTTAAAGAATAATTTAGAGCTAATTAACTAGTATTATTAAATAAAATAATAAACACTTATTTTAAAGATATATTTAATAAATACAGAGAATACAGGACGTTCTATTTAAAACTAGAGAAAAAAAATAAGATAACACTAAATACTATAAATAGTAATATATTAGATTAAATCTAACAGTTTTATTCTTTTTTTTATTATATGAATTTTATTAATTGAGGTAAGTTCACGCTAGAATATTTTCTTTTTTCAAGAATTTATTTAAGCTAGTTACTAATAGAGCTGGAATTTATAAGTTTAAAACTTATAATCTAAGTCTAATAGCTACTGTTAAATGCTTTATAATTAATCTAATAAAATATAATAAACCTTAAAGAATTTTTAATGAAATTTCTTAATCTACTAATATAACTTCTTTTTATTATAATCTAAATAATTTTATTCTTATTATGATATTATAAGATTGTATTTTATGTTTTAATTAATATACTTAGAACATCACCTAAAAGTTAAGTTTACTAAATAATAGTAATTATTATTATAATAATAAGAATAAGAGAATAGTATAAAATAGCTGTATACTTAGACTCTTTAAGCTAGATAATAAACTTATTTTAAAAACAATTCCACTCAAGTTATTCTTAGGAAATTAGAAGAATAGAAAAGGTATAAAAGATTCTTATAATCTCAGCTTTTATATAAAGAACTAGCTATTTTTATATTACTTATAAAAAAACAAAATAACCTTTAAGCTAAAGACTTAGAGAAAGGGGATAATATTATAAACTATAATAATAAAATAACTGCAGATAGTAAAGCGTTACTATAGAAAATATAATATAAAAATATATATAAACAATACTAAAAGATAAAAATAAACTAGAGAAAACAGAACTTATAAATAGAATTACTCTAAAGTAAATTTAAGTTCTATAAGGAATAATATTTAAATTAAGTAAGTAAATCAAGTAACCAGCTATAGTAAAATATAAGAAAAATAAATACTAATAAAAAAAATAAGTATAGGTATGAACTAAAGCTAAACTTATTTTCTTTTATTTTCTTTAATAGTATTTAATATACTTCTAATTAATATATAACATATGTATAAGGGATCTGCTATAAGTATAAAGTATTAAATAACTTATAATTACTTTTTAATTCTTTATAGTTACTCTAAAATTAAGATTTATACCTTAAGTGAAATAGTTTAATACTATTCTGTTAAATCTTAACTTACTATATTTACTTTTTTTTATTTTTACTAAGTTTAATTAATCTCTACTAAGTCTAACAAGCTCTCTAATCTAGAAGTAAAAAAACTAATTAACGTTATATAATTAGTTAGATAACTAGTTACTAGTTTAATGTGACGGCCCGTCACATGGAACATCAGAGGAACTTTGGGAAAGGATCACGTGATCGGAACTCTACTGTGCCGTCTTGGCAGTAACTTCGTGTATATAAAGAGCCCCCTATCACCTCCAACCCTCTATCTTAGTCTTTTCACAACTAGCTACTCTATTGGTAGTTCAACTCAAGGTTACTACAAACGAGTCAGTTAAACCGTGACATAAGACTAAGATCACCCTCTTTGGCCTCCCGGAAGGCGACTTAAAAATCCGAAACCAATTTCAGGTCGCGACTCACCGCGTGAGAAGTCTCTCTAAGCACTCACCAACCGACCTTACAACCTTAATTCAAAAAGCCCTGTGAGAAACAGGCAGTTGGAGAAGTGTCTAGTAATCCAAGTAGTCACTGAGGTATTGATCATAAAGCTTGATTAGTTAATTACTAAGGAGCTAACGAAGTAGCTCGCTCACGCACGAAGACACCAGAACTTGCCCAGCAGACGGAGTTGCTGTGGCCGCCTGATCGCTCAACGGAACGAGTCAAAAAGCCCTGAATCGGCAGGCACCACCGCGAAACCCAATCGTTTGATGTGTTAAACTGATGAAGCCCTGAATTGGGTCGCCAGGCGAAAGCAAGGAAAACGACGACGACCTACACCGACGTTATGGCGCGACTCTTAGGGAAGCTGAGGAAGAGTCATCCTAGCACATTAGAGAGAAAAGAAAAGCCAGAGCTGGATCCCTAGAAGGAGATTGCTCTATAGTACGAAGAATCCCCAGAGGAACATGAGCTATACTACCACAAGGATGACCTCAAAGAAGATTTGCAAGGTAAGCTTAGACGGTTGAGACTACAGAACGAGGACAAGAACACCCCAATTGTGTTCAATCAGGCGAGCAACGACCGGAGCCTTATGGCCACTAAAGAGAGTGTGGGTCAACTCACAGCAGAGGAGCTGGTAGAGGAAGTAATTCAAATGGGCATCCTGCGACGGGCATACGAAGCTCAGATCAACATGTTGTGGCGTATAACGAATCAAGATCAATTCAAGATTGGGGATCTGAGAGATGAGGTTAAGGATCTTGTGAAGAAGCTAGAAAAGCGTAATAAGGAGCTGAGCGAGGCTAAGAGGGCAGCCACCAAGTCTGCCCGTCAAGTTACTGTCACAGAAGAAGACTCGGAGGGACAACAGCGTTTATCGTCACCTACTTTCTTAGTTAGAGCTAAAGTAGCACCACAACCACGCTCACGCGAAGGCACTCCTTCAGGAGCCTCTCAAACAAGCACCTTTAGTAAAGGCAGGACACCGAAGTTACCTGATCTACCTAAATTAAGTGATAGCAAGGACCCCACGTTCCGCGCCTGAAAGAGCAAGATGGACGACAAGTTTAAGGTTAACGGTAATTAGTTCAAGAGAAACGACACACGCGACACTAAGGCTTCTAAGGTTGCCTACATTAAGATAAGGGTTAAAGGCAAGGCGGAGGACCACCTCTACCCATGATTAGAAGCTCATATAGACACTACTAAAGGCGACACAGAGGTGGCTCCACCAACGTCAACTGAAGTATTCAACTTCCTATAGAGAATCTTTGAAGATTCTTACGAGCGGTAGAAGGCAAGATCGCAGCTCAAAGCGTTAAAGATAATATACCTTACCGACTTCAGCGAGTTTACAGTAGCTTTTACCTGTCTTACCAACATGTTAAAGCTTTCCCACTGCCAGTGGAAAAAGGACCTACACGACAAGCTATACTTAGAATTGCGGATCCACATGGAAATTCATGTTGCTAGCACAGCAGTGGACTTTTAGGATTACTGTAGTATTGCTTAGAACTACGCTCAGGGTGTCGCCCAAGCAGGGAAAGAGAAAAAGAACCGATAACTTACAGCTGCAGCGGCGAAGAAGATCCTAGAGAAGAATAAAATAGTTACTGTTACTATGAGAGCTACTTCACTAGTACCTGCAGTAAAGACTCTATTTGCCACGTCCTCATCAACATTTACCGCTAAGGAGCTTATATGGTGCTATAACTGTTACAAGATTAGTCACCTCACCCGCAACTATACACAGCAATGAAACGCTGAGACCAAGGTAGTAGACGCCGGTGATCTGGTTACTAATAGTAAGGAGTTAGAAAACGACTTACTCTAGGCGAAGTCTCTTGCCTAGAGTTAATTAAAGCCTTAACAACATTACCTGATTATTATAACGTCTGGGTCTATAATTTAATTAGAGGACTAGCGCTTACAGCTCACTGCAAGGTTACATAAAATAGACTAGTACTTAATCTGTTAGGGTTAATAGATACGGGTGTTAAAGCTTAAGTCCTTATTAACTACAGTTTATAAAGCACTATTAAGATCTGACTAGGTATTAAGCTTTATAAACTTTAAAGAGAAGTAGTCCTAGTCACTGGCTATACTAACAAGCTTACTAATTAGTTAGATACTTGTTTTTAAGCCAACCTCTTAATTGACGACCGCTAAGTGCTGAGTTAGTTCGTATTTTATAATATTAAGCAGAATAACCTAATTATTAGTTATAAGTAGTTTAAAATAAACTAAGTTCTTATTAATAGTAAAAATAGGAGACTTATTTAGTCTATAAAAGGAGATAACTATAACGTATATAAGGATATTATTATACCTAGAAAAGCTCTCTTACTAATACTAGTAGATAAAGCTTATTAAGTTAATATAGATTAAAGGAATGCTTTAATAAATATAGAGTTTATTTCCTAAAGAATTCTCAAGCGCGGAGAGCGTCTACTGATATTTTTACTATTAAAAGAGATTTTAACTATAAAGCTATAAGTACTTATCCTACGGAAGTAAGTACTAAAAGACTATAGCTATAAGAAAAGAGATAATAGTTCTTAGTACCTACAGCATCATCCAGACTAAAGCTTGTTTATTATATAAAATAATTTTAATAAGAATATATAGGAAGAGCTAATAGCTAATAGAATAAGCCTACTATTACTAGTAAGTTTATTTAAGATAAGGGGTTACTTACTATTAAAGTACTCAGCCTACATAAAAACCTCCTAGCGTATTAATTATTATAATAATATAAAAAAAATAAAGAAATAGCTTTATCTTAAGCTACTTAACTTATTAGAAAGACTCTAGAAAGGCTACTTAAACACAATATATAGACTACTATAAGAAGCTAATATTATAATAATTAAAGCTAACAGTTTCCTAACGAGTATGAAAATAGATAATATTATTATTAGTTTTATTAGTATCTATAAAATCAACTGCCTGATAGAAGATCAAGGAACTAATAATATTCTTAATATAAATAAAAAAGAATTATAATAACTTATCTATAAGAAGCTACTTTATAAAGACTTTAATAATATCTTTTTAAAGTGGGCATCTGACTAACTTCCTTCCTACTAAAAAGAAATTAACTATAATATTATACTAGAAAGTAAGTAATAGCTTACTTCTAATTCTCTTTATAATATATTACTTAAGTAGTTAGAGATAGTAAAGACTTATCTTAAAGAGAATCTAAAAAAGAGGTTTATTATTTCTAGTAGTACTTTATTTATTTTCCCTATCCTCTTTACGAAGAAACCCAGAGGGGGGTGGCAATTCTACATTAACTATTATAAACTTAATATAATTATAAAAAAAGACTATTATCTATTACTACTAATTAAAGAGACTATAGCTAGGCTCTTAAGGGTAAAGATTTTTACTAAGCTTAATATTAGATAAGTGTTCTACTATATTTAGTTAACATAAGTAGTAAAAGATCTTACTATCTTTTATATATATTATAAATTATATAAATATTAAGTCCTACTATTTAGCTTGTGTAATAGGCCAGCGTCATTTTAACGCTATATTAATAATATACTTTTTAATTATCTTAATAACTTCTGTATGGTATATATTAATGATATTCTTATCTATTTAGATAACCCTCTTAAGCATGACTTATACGTCCGTAAGGTCCTTTAACGTCTATATAAAGCTAGACTATAAGCTAATATTAAGAAGAATAAATTTAACATTATCTTTATTAAGTTTCTTAGCTTTATTATTAGCACTAACGGCATTATAATAGACTCTAAGAAGATATTAGTAGTTAGAGATTAAAAATCACTATAGACCTTAAAAGGCCTATAGTTCTTCTTAGGCTTTTATAATTTTTATTATATATTTCTTAAAAACTACAAGCATGTAGTATGACTGTTTACTAAACTTATATTAAAAAAGCACTAGCAACCTTTTTAGGAAGTAGAACTAAAGACTTTTAAGTATATTAAATAGCTTATACTTATAGAAGATATATTAGTGTATTATTTACTTTATAAGTAAATTTATATAAAGATAAGCGCAAGTAACAGTGTGATTACAGGGGTTATATTATAATTATAAGATAATAAGACTTAGTGTTTTACTATCTTCTACTCTAAGATAATATTAACTATAAAGATAAGGTATGAAATTTATAATAAGAAAATACTTATAATTATCTGAGCTCTAGAAGAATGGCGGGCGCAGTTAGTAAAATTATAAATAACTTTTTTTATTATAATTATTAATTACAAAGCTCTTAAGTACTTTACTGCTAAGAGACTACTAAACTAGAGATAAGTAAGATAAACTAATATACTTACTAACTATTATTTATATATTATCTATTAACTAGACTTAGTTAATATAATAGTAAATACTCTCACGCGTAAGCATGACGAGCTAAAGATATAAAAAGCAAAAAATAAAATTACTTATACGTAAATACTTATCTCTATAGACCTTATTATCACTAGCCTTAAAGCTAAAGCAAGTAAATCTATAAGACTAATATTAAGAGATATACATTACTAGCTAGCCTATAAGCTTATTAACTATATTCTGTAAACTAACTATAACTATGACTCTATAGAGCCCTTTTAAGAGCTTAGCTAAGCTAATAAGAATAGTTAGAAACTAGAGAATAGTCTACTTACCTAATTTAATAAACTTATAGTCCCTAACATTAATAATATCAGGATTTATTTAATTAAAGAAGTTTATATACGGTAGGCTATTACTTACCTAGGTAAAATAAAAATATATAAATTACTAGTAGAGTAATACTACTAGCTAGAGTAAGCCACTAATATTAATACCTACGTTTATAACTATACTATTTATTATAATACGCGGAACTTTAGAGATAAGATCTCTAAATTACTATACCCTCTGCTTATCCTAAAACGAACTTAGTAATATATTTTTTACGATTTCAAATCATTCCTGCCTGATAAGGAAGGACGAGATAACTACTTTATTATAGTTAATTAATTAGATAAGTAAAGCTTTTTTTTATTTTATAAAAAAATAGTTATAGTAGTAGATGCTATAAGGCTGTATTATAAATACATTTACTATATTTATAGCGCCTCTAAAATAGTTATCTTAGACAGAGATCTATAGTTCATCTCTGCATTTATAAATAAGCTTTATAAGCTTATAAGCGTATAGTAGAAACTATTAACTATCTATTACTTATAAACTAATAGTAATATTAAGGTTCTTAACTAGTACCTTAATCAATACCTAAGGCTGTTTATTAATTATTATTAAAATAACTAGTCTAAACTCCTACTATTTATAAATTAGACTTAGTGTACCATTAAGCATAAATCTATAGGCCTTTTATTTTTTAAGCTAGAGTTTAGTTATAAGCCACGTATGCACTTTAATTAGAGAGAAAGAATATTATTATTATCTATACTATAGGAGTAGCTTATATATAAGGATGCTTAAGTTTTTATTAAATAAGCTCATAGAGTACTCTAGTAAGTAAGAGATAATATTAAAAGGGCGTAAAAGCAACAGTATAAATAAGCTAATAAAAAAAAACATAAACCTAATTTTAATATAAGTAATTAGGTTTATATTATATGAAAAAGATAGACTATTAATTATTTTAGCATTAAACTCAACGCTCAGAACGCTGGTTCTTTTTAAATTATAGAGATAAAAGGTTACTTCTACGTTATAGAGCTCCTAAGCTACATAAAGATATACAACATTTTTTATACTAATTATTTATATAAGACTTAATAAAACTTTCTACTAGGGTAATATAAGGAGCTAGAAGGGCCTATTAAGGTTAATAGTGAACTAGAGTATAAAATAGCTAAGATCCTTACTAGCCAGATTAACAAGCAGGGTGTTTTATAGTATAAGGTTAATTAGATAGGCTATAATTCTAATAATTAGTAGTATAACACCAACAGCTTTATTAGTACTCCGTATAAGGTATAAGATTTTTATAATAAGAGACTTAAAGTAGTAGGATCACTAGTATATCTTAATATCTAGCTAAAAACTTATTAATATAAAGAACTACTAGAGCTAACAGAGGAGAACAATATTACAATAAAGAAAAGTAAAAAGGTTAAGAAATAGAGAAAGGCTTAGCCTAATTAAGAAATCAGAGACTAGAAAGTATTTTCTATAGTATTTTCAACTAAATTAAGGATAATTTAATGGCTTGAGATGGAAGTAATATAACAGCCCGTCACATAAAATATTAAAGGAACTTTAGGAAAGAATTACGTAATTAAAACTCTACTATACCGTCTTAGTAGTAACTTTATGTATATAAAGAGTTTTTTATTATCTCTAACTTTTTATCTTAGTCTTTTCATAACTAGCTACTCTATTAGTAGTTTAACTTAAGATTACTATAAATAAGTTAGTCAAACCGTGATATTTAATATACATTAGTAAGTTAGTAACCTATAATAAGTATTATATTTTTATATATACTTTTTTACTAATAGCTAGTTATTTTTTTTGTTAGTTTACTATATTCTAATTATTATTTATAATAAACCTTTACTTATTACTATTTGTAATAATTTTAAGATATATAGCTTACTTATATATATAACTTACTTATAAAATATATTATACTAACTTAAACTTTCTAAATTTTTAAATATATTTTTGGTTTTTTATATATTATTACTTTAGCTTACTATTCTTAAATTTAAATACTTTTTAAGTTAGTAAAACTTATTACTTAAACTTATTAAATTTAATAAAAAAACTAAATATTATATTAAATAAATTAAAAAACTATATTTAAATTATAAGTAAAAATACTATAAATATTTAGTTAAATAAACTAAATATAAAAACTTATAAGTAACTTTTAAAATATAGCTATTATAAAAGAATTTTCCTTTAAAAGTTTAAATTAACTTAAATTTAATACTTAACATAAATACTTTTTATAAAAACTTAAATTTAAAAAAAAAATTATTATAATAACTATTTATAATACTTTATAAAAGCTTTTTAAAAAAGTTTATTTTATATTTTTTTTATATTATATATTTATATATTAGTTTTATGATTAGTGTACAAGTTTTTAATTAATTTTTTTTATTTATAATATATTTTATATTTATTTTTTTATATAACATTTTAAATTATTACCTGGTACTATACTTAGTAGTTAATTAATTTTTTTTAAGTATTTAACTTTTTTTTTTATAATACTACTATAATACATAAAATATAAAGGCTAAATATTTAGTAAGTATTTTATTTACTAAATTTACTAAATTTTTATTTTATTAAAAAGTTTTTAATTAAACTAAAAAGCTTTTTATAAAATTATAAAGTTTATTTAGTTTTTAAAAATACTTAATTAGCTACTAAAAATAAAATAAAAATAATTTAGTAAAAAGGTAAAGAAATAAAGAAATATATAGCTAAAAGTATAAGGATCTAGGCCAATAATGGTAATTAGATATAATAGAATAGATTTAATAAAGAGTTAACTATATATACTATAGAGACTTAATAGCTACCCCTACTAAGTTACTAAAATCACGTAGTTACGCATAGAGTTAAAGCTAAGATAACTATTTTAATTAACTATTTTAGGCTCTAGCTTATTACATTACCCCCCTTTTTATAGACTAGGTAGGGGCTCTCTGGTGAACTATTTACTTAAAAGCTCTTATAGGCTTATCTTAAGTTCTATTTACTATAGCTTCTTCTAAAGCTCTTATTAGTAGTTTACTAGTAGAAGTTTATATCTGTCTTTTTACAGAGGCGCTGTATACTTCTTTTAATAATCTAATATTATTATATCTTCTAGCTAGCTTATTAGCTCTATAGTTATTAATATATAGTCTTTTTATTTTACTTTATACTGTAGCTAGTAGCCTTGCTCTTGTTTTATCTATATTTTAGTAATAATATCCTGCACTACATGCTCTTTATAGTTATCTATCTAAATTAATAGTAGCTAAGAGTTGTTTATAGGCTAGCTTAGTAATAGGTTATTACTTACTAGCTATAGTCTGTCTATATAAAATATTAAGTTTGGCTTTAGGGGCGTATTTAGCTTTATAGCGTACAAGCTAATTATATTTTCTATAGTATATTTAGTATTCTTCTAGTCTAGCTTTTTATTTTCTTATTTAGTAGAGAGTTAGTTACTAAGCTTTAGCTATACCTTATTTTCAACACGCAGTTATAAGGCTTTATCCTGATATTAGTTTACCTATCTTTCTTACTCTTATTATGCCTTAGCTATAGTTATCTATGCTAAGTTAATATACTCTTTTAGCTTTTCTATAATTTCCTTAGCGCTAGCTTTTAGGTCTTAAGCTGTTATATTACGCCTAGTTCTAATATCCACTTACAGCAGTTCTATATTATATCCGTGCTAAAGAAAGAACAGGCTTATTTCTATTAAAATAGTGTCTTTTCCTTTTCCTTTTACTATAATCTTAGCTATTAGATAGAGCTTTACCTAGTTTACTTAGTCCTACATAACAAATACTTAAAGATAGGCCTTAACTATACTATTTATTCTTTTTATTAAACTGTCTATTTACGGATAGAATGCTGTTAATAATCGCCTTTTAATTCATAGGATTTTATAAAGCTTAGTTTAGAACTTACTAATAAATTAGCTGCCGTAATCAGATACTATAGCGTTAGAAATCTAATAGTAAGTAATAATCTTATAAATAAAAGCCTATGTTACTGTCTTAATATTTATATTTAGAAGAGAGTAGAGAGTTATGTTCTTACTTAGTCTATTAGTAATTACCAGTAAGACCATATAACTATTGCTTTCTAGTAATCTAGTTATAAAATCTATTAAGATCTCTTTCTAAATATAATTAGGAATAGATAATAGGCGTAACAGCTTTTACTAGTGATCTCTCTATAGCTTTATATAGCTATAAACATTATAGTTTCAAATGTAACACTATACGTGGTTTAATATCCCTAGCTAAAAGTAATCTCTTATTAACATTAGATAGATGCTCTGCCGTCCTAGGTATCCTATTACTTATAATAAATAAATCTAGTAGATAATTAATATTCTTAATAGCTTTAAGTCAGGCATCTACTTCCTATTCTAATAATAAAGAGTCCTATTTTTATTAATTGTGTACTTAGCTAGCGAAACTTTTAGTTCAAGCTTTAGAGAAAATCTCTACTCCTAATTATAGAAGGCTTATACTACTCTTACGTACACTTTATTATCTAGTACTACATTATACTATCTTTATTTAAGCTTATTACAAGACTCTTAGGCATAAGACTTCTAGACTTTAGTTGTGCTATCTTCTGTAATCGTTAAAAAACTAATTTAAGCAGAGAAAGCCTATACTACTTATCTATTATCATTTAATTTAAGCTCTTTTTTTTAATATATAACTACTAGCTTTAGTAGCTGAATTATATAGCTTTTTAGCCTTTTATTATTTTCTTTACTTAGATAATTCTGTTTACGTCTTAATAGTATATTAGCTCGTACATTTTCTTTCTCTAGCTTATATTAAATCTCTATATTATATCAGCTAAGGAATAACTACCAGCGCGTATATCTTTCACTTAATTTTCAAGGCCTTATAAAGTACTCAAAATTCTTGTAATTAGTAATAACCTAGAACTTTTTAATAGACCGTAATTCAGCATCTTATGCCTCTAGGCAACGAATAATTACAAGAAGTTCTTTATTATATATCTTGTAATTATATTCTGTGGGTATGTTTTTCTTTAAAAAGTATGTATATAAATACAGCACGCTATTATTGCCGTATTGTAAAAGAACTTCTCTAGTTATATAACCTAAAGAGTCAGCTTCTAAAATAATCTTATAGTTAGAATTAAATTAAGCTAGTACTAGTTCTAATATAAAGATTTCTTTTAGCTTATTAAATACTATTTGCTTTTTATTAGTCTATTAGAACAGCACGTCACTCATAAGTCTTATAAATAAGACAGTAATTTCTAAAAAAGACTTAATAAACTAATAATAGAAATTAGCGAATTTAAGAAAGCTTCTGACTTCTTTTACAGTTATTAGAGGCTACCACTTAGTAATTACTTTTATCTTAGTAGGATCCATTCAAATTCCTTATCCTACTTTAATAATAAACTCTAGATATTTTGTGCTCTTAGTTTTGAATTTGTACTTCTTAATATCTAGATGTAAACCTGTGGCGCTAAGTTTCTCTAGTACTAAGTTAATCTACCAGTAATACTCTTCTAGTAAGCCTAAAAAGTAAATAAGTACGTTATTAAGAAAGGCTAAACAGAACTTGTTAAGATACTTCTATAGGGTCTAGTTTATATACTGTTAAAACATACTAGAGGCTCCTACTAGTCCAAAAGGTGTAACCAGCTATTTAAAGAGTCTAAATCTTATACGAAAGGCCGTTAGCTATTCATCTCTTTCTATAATACGAATCTTATAAAAGGCTACTAAAATGTTAAGCTTAGTATATTATCTTACCTTACTAATCTAGCTAAGCGTCTTATAGATTAGAGGAAGAGAGTATTTATTCTTCTTAGAAATCTTATTAAGCGCGCGGTAGTTAACGTAAAAGTGAAGGCCTCCACTAAACTTATATATAAACAGCACTAAAGCTATAGCTAGAGAGTTGCTTACATAAATAAAGCTCTTCTTTAGTAGCAGCGTTAACTCTTTTCATAGTACTAGTAGTTTCTCTCTTAATATATTATACAGCGGTCCCTATAGGACCTTAGGGTCCTTTCTATTAATCTTTTTAAGTTTAATATAATAGTCTATTCCACGACCTTACAGCAGTGGGAGTTTGTCTGCTTCCTTCTCTAAAAACAGCTTTAGGTACTTCCGATAGGCCTTAGAAAGTAGTGTTCTAGGATCCAGCTTTGGTTTAGGCACTAAAGCCTTTTGAATATCTGTCAGTAATACTGTAAAGATGCATATCTCACTTATTCTTTTTAACCTATCTATCCACATTGAAAAAGTAGCTGCGCTAACCTCTATTAGCTCCTGCTAACACAGTTTCTTCCCTTTCTTACTACAAACTCTTATTCTTGAAGCATGAATGTAGAACGATTTCTTTACTGGCGTGATTGTGACATTGTTTTAGTTCGTCTAGAGCCTACCTAAGATAAGATCAAACCTAAGCACGTTGTTAATAACATATATATAGGCTCGTTCAGTATGTCCTTCGACATTAAGGTTAATTTGTATAACCTAAGTAACCCTTCTAGGTTTCCTATGTACTCTAATGATCCCCCGCAGGGTTATGTTAATACGCGCTAAACAGGCTTTAGCAGTAAAAACAGAGCTCACAAGACTATAGCATAAACACCCGGTATTAATCATTGTGTATGCGATATTCGTCTAGTTGATTAATAAGTATATAGTAATAGGGTCTGTGTCTATATGTGCATTTTAGAACTTCCGCCATTCTCTTTATAATGCCACCTTATCTATTTCGGCTGGGGGCCCCTGCTCGCGACTGTAAGTAAGGGCTATTCTTTCCCTAACGCTTTTTCTTCTTCTCCTTCATCTCCGTCTTCTTCGTCTCTTTTATTAGCGTTTATTTGTCTAGCCTTTGCTAATGCTGTAGTAGCTAGGCGCGACTAATTTACTCTTATATATTTATACTTATTCTTTATGTGGCCGGGAGAACCGCATTGATAATAGAGGCTTTACTTGCGGCATCGGTCAAATTCCTTTTAGCTTACTTAAAATATTCTAGATTAGTTATCCTGTGGCTTTACTGCCCCTGCATGCGTAGGTGTTGCTTCCCAATTTATTAGTTCAGGCGTTAGTGCGGATAGCGTTGTATAGATGGCCGTGGCAGTCCTACAGTTGCTTAATATAATCTGTATAAGGTTATTACTGACACGAATTACTTCCTGAGTGTACTCTTTAAAGCTTAGTGTTGCTGAAAGGGCTGTAATGTGCTTCCGGAGCTCTCCGTCTAATCCCTGGGTAAATATACTCTTCTTTATGTCTTTGTCCAGCCGATCGCTTCCTACTAGCAGCAGCTTCTTATTAAACTTCATGTGGTATTCTCTTGCTGACTTCTTTTTCTATTTCATGCTTTGCAGCTTGTCTAGAGACTTTTGCCTTTAGTACTGGTCTTTAAACTGGGAGTCCATAAACACCCACATTGCTTTAAGGGTGGTATTGTTTCTTTAATTAGAGAGCCATGGGAGGACGGTTTGTGCTGCTCATCCCTTTAAATACTGAAAGAGATAGTCCATCTGTTCTTCCTCACCGCCCATACGGTATCCGTCAAATCGTAACTTGGCCTTAGCTTAATGCTTGAACATAGGGTAAAGAGACCGTGTGCCATTAAACATAGGGGGTTCAGGGAAATTAAATGGTTTGACTACTGGTTCGATTGCTGGTTGTGGCGTTGGCATGAAGGGAGTTACTGGTGTCGTTACTGGGACCTATAGGGGTAGCCTTAATAGAGAATTGCGACCTTCTAGTGCAGTTAGCCTTTCAGACATTACTCGTAACACGTTCATAATCTCCCCGAGTGAGGTGCTGTTGCTGGCTTCATTTGCTGGGGATGGAACTTTCCCTTTGTCGCGCTAAGCAGGGTAGTTATTGAGTTCAACCTCTACTTAGCTCATCACTATTTCAACAGCTGGGACTTCTAACCCTTGTGAAGCAAGCAACCGGCGTAGTTCGCGGCCGATCTGTTTGTTGTTGTATCCTGCATCAAGCAGGTTCGTCGCTCGGGCCATTAGTGCAGGTACTAAGTGGTCGTTGGCGTCCATTGATGCTCGCTGTACCGCTAGATGGCTCTCCCAAATGCTGGAGAGCCTCTCGCTCTTCCACAAAGTCGATTGTACTGCCGGAGGCCTCTCGGCCTCTTACGAGAAATGGGGTTGATCAAATCCAAATGTAAGGATCCAGGCCAATGATGGCAATTGGGTGTAACAGAGTGGATTTAATAAAGAGTTAACTACGTACGCTACAGAGACTTGATAGCTACCCCTGCCAAGTCGCTAAGGTTACGTGGTTACGCACGGAGTCAAAGCTGAGACAACCGTCTTGGTCAACCATCCTGGGCTCTAGCCTATTACAAAAAGACTTTATTTAGCCTACTTTTTAAGAGTTATAAAAACGTGCATTACTTATAAAAGTAATAACAACTTTACTACATAAATCTACCATTAAAATCTATTTATTTCTATGTAATTTGGCTGATTTTGATGAAGTTGTGATGATTTACAATTTTCGTGTTCTCGCACGTGATTAATTATCAACCGAGCCGCACCCTTTCGTGCCTTTGTATGACCCCTCCTCTTTCGGGTAAGAGGTGCACACCGCCTTTGACGGATTCTGCCGGGAATGAAATAAGAACCTCAGCTTTGATATTTATTTCTGATGCCTTGTAAATCTTCCCTCTGCGGCTATTGCAGCTTCAATTCGAGCTGGCATACTCTCGATTAGCTCTTGCAAGAGCCCTGGTGAGACTACAACATCCCAAGTTTCTCGTATCTTAGCTTTAAGGTCACCGGAGGCGGTGTGCACTTCTTTAACCCCGGCACCTCTGTATTCTGACTGTCGTGGCTGCGTCGGATCAAAGGCTGAGACCTGAGGCTGAGCGCTCAGGGACTAGATCTTCGGGTCGGTTCAACACTGACTCGTTGATTGCCCCTACCAGCCAGGACAGGTTAGATAGCTTGGCAAGAGGGATAAAAGCCCGCATGAAGTCTTCTCTTGCACCTCATCTTGACGTTGCTGATAGAGCCTCTGATGGGTGCATCTGGGCCTTATCTCGTTCCGCCCCGTCCTGGACAAATAAAGCTAGGCGGCTTCGGCATCTCCCACTCCACACAATAGATCAGCCCACCAGGCAGCCCTTTGCAAATGTGACTAAGAGATACGGAAACTCTAAATTAATCGCTATGCCACTTATAAGCAGATTTTATAACTAAACTAAGATAGCATAAGCGAAGAGTGGCTTAGCAGCACGCGTTTGGACGCGTTCTGATCGAAACAGGTCAATCCTCAGGTTTCTTTTGATATCTACCCGTGCTAATGTTCATTACGAACAATCTACTGTTTCTGGGCCCGTTTCCCAGCCGTCCACGCTCCTTCATTAAATGTAAGCCGAAGGTATTCAGCGGAAGAGCCACATTCTTAATATACGCTCATTCTGCGCGGTGCAGTTGTGAGTACGGACTACGTACACACCCAGGATTCCCCTACCCACCCCATCCTCATTTCCAGATCCCACAGGATCTCACCCGCGTATCCATGCCTATCGCTTCTCACACGAGCCGTAGGACCACAACCGCGTCGAGGCCCGCACTCATCTCGTCTAATTGCCGTAGCTGCCGAATCGGGACTTGAGGTAATGAGTCCGACACGGTTTCACGCGACGAGTTTAACATCCTTCATCTCTTCAAGCCTCTGTGGCTCTCTTGGTATCGTTCTCTTGTACTTGGAAGGGCTGCTAGAGTAGTAGTGTGTCTCAAAAAGAGCACGTGGTTGGTGCTTACTGCGTCCGCGGTCGCGTCTCCGGGGCGTTGTATTGTACATGTACCACCAACGTTGAATTGGAGGACCGCCACAGCGGGATGGTAAGGATGCCAGCGCTTCTGGGGTTTTAACTGGCTGCATTGGAGATGATGTTTAAGATCTATATGGATGAATAGGTCGCTGAGGTCAGATATTGACGCTTCGAATTCGGACGAGATCGGGGGAAACTACAGGCGAAGTACCATGTCTCTCCTGAATATGCTTGTCAACGATTTTTCCGTATCAAGTTTACGAAGTGATTCTCGTGACAGATTGTATTTGCCCTAGGCAGCTTATTACGTCTAAGCTGTATTTCTTTTTATATTTTTTTTTTTTTATGTTCTTCATACTCTATCTCTTAATTTTAGGATAGGTAATAGAGACTTTAATATATATCTTAGAATTGAGTACTTTCATCGTCAATATGGGGGATAACGTCAAAAGAGTGTAGGTGGTGACTGCCGGAACGGTTCCATGGATCTTCGGAAGTCCAACCCCATTTATCAACTACTTCACTGCCAGAGCCAAACTCCTTTTAAAGATTCCCACTTCTCTTTTCCAAAATTTCCCCTTAAACCATACTTCATTAATTAGATATATCCAACTTCTTTTAGCTGGCCAAGAACCTACCCGTCGTTAGCCACAGCACTCTCTTTCTTCCTTAACAGTCTCTGCCTTATAAGAAACCAGCTCAAGAGGCAAAGCAAACCCAGAAATCCGACAATCGCACCAACTTCAGCCGTAATCCGCGCCTTTGAGCTCATCCCATGCCTTTTCTTACTGCTCCCTGAGGTCGACACTAGCGACGCACCCGCGGAATCACCAGAGATCGACGACAATGACGCAGACATCTGAGAAGTGCCACTAGGCTGGAGAATCGGGGCCGACGCCGGGGTGAATAGGGAAAGGTCACTCGATTCCCAGGCCACGGAGTAGATGGAGCGGATCAAGACATGAGGCAGATCCGTGCCCAGTGTTGCCGAGCCGGTGACGGAATAAGTGGATCCCTCGTACTGCGAGTCCGTGATGATGTTTTCGGTGAGTAAAGCCTTGGTCGCGCTGGCGAAGTGGCTTGTGCAGCCGAAGTAATTGTGACTGGTGTATCCTCTGGACGACATTAAACGAGGCTCTAGCTTGAATTTAGTAAGACGGTTAGGATATACTCACACGGGGCAACAGGTAGCTTCAGTGATTGTCCCAACACTCCCACTCGTACTAGTTGTCCAAGATGTGGCGTTGAACATGAAATGATCGTGGGGACATGCCGCAGGACTGAAATAATTGTGGTCCCAGATGGTAATCGTTTGGCCTGGAAATGTAGTGGAAGGTCCCGCGGGTGTTGGTGGATAGCAGGAGAGAGCTGTCGTGGAGTCGAATTCGTACGCGTCCCATTGAACTACATCTGTCGACCAATCTGAATAACTTGCGTCTTCCGTGCCGGTAGACACCAGAGTAAGCGGACGATCGAAGCACTCCGGTGGGGTTGTGAAAATAGTCGTCAGCGCGGTGAGAGTGTAGTCCCTATAGTCCTGCCAATCGGAGGTGGAAGCCATGGTTGTTTAATTTGTAACGGTGTGGGTTCTGCGCCAGAAGATGGATAATGGAGAGAAGTTTGGACGAGCTGCAGTGGTAAGAGATATTAGTGCGCGAGGCTACCAGTGGTCATAAGGCTGGACTCGGGCTATTTGATAAGAAGCGTAGACGAGAGAATTCTATGTTCTAGGCCTCTCAACATTCCTTTAAGCCTGTACAAGGCTGATGAATGGCTTGTTGGTGCCACGTCTCGCGAGGCGTTATTGGCGGCGTCCGAGCTGAAAACGTCCGAATGACCACATTGGAGAAGCAGGAGTTAGGTAGCTGTGTTTGAGAATGGGAAGCTCCGGCTGAGCTTAAAATGGGCCGTGTGTCTGGCTACGCCCTGATACTGGGTCCAGTTTGGCTCTTTCCTGCATGCTGCAGCCTTATTCTCATCGATCAAGTTGATCTTGGTCAAAATGAAGTTGAGATATGGTCCTAATGGGCCTCAGAAGGGTATCCATTGGAAGAATCCTGTGCTCATGTTAGCCTTCTACGCCCTCGCAGTTCTATGCGCTCTCGGCCACCACCTACTATACCAATACCTCGATGGGAGAGTTCCAGATCACCAAGATGTCAGTTTCTATGTGCTCCCGAGTAGTACATTGTTGGAATAAACTAACATGTTTGAAGTGGTATCTTCGAGCAGGAACAGCCTTCGCAGTTGTCAGTAAAATATTGCTCAGTACTTCCGTAGGAATATCGTTCGCTCAGCGGTCCTGGAAGACGGCTCGCTCGCAGTACCTCTCCCTTGGCGCTATCGATTCTCTCTTTGGTGCTGCCAGCAATCCACTCGCTTTAGCTAATGTTGAACTAATTGCGAGAGCGAAACTAGCTTTGGCGCTGACCTTGCTCATCTGGTGAGCCAATCCCGCATCTGCCCAAAAATGTCATGGACTTCGATACAGCCCGAAGAGACTGACTTAGTATTAGGCTTTCACCTCTTATAACCATCTTCACGCCAGGTTCGTTAACCACTATTCAAAAAACAATCGAATCGCAGCAACGCATTCCCGTCCCATCGCTCAACATGACCCTATCGAGCGACGCATTCCAAGGAAATAACACTGCCGGGACCTTAGATCTCTTCAAACTCGGCACGATCATTGGCAAGCAAATCAGCACCTTTTTCGACGGGCCTTCCAATGCCGCTCTCGCCATCGTTTACCAGACCGTCTACCAAGGCCAGATCGTGAACGCGGAGTCTCCCTGTGGAGCACGTGACTGCTCGTTCCGTCAAGAATTCCAAGCACCGTCGTACCACTGTGAAGATGTTGCGGTGGAAGCGTTGAACTCACCATGGTGTCAAATTTCAGAGCAGGGGATAGCGAACAAGACATGTATTCTGGAGGACCCAGAGGTTTTCGGCTTCGCTAACATCATGTATTCTGCCGGTAATGGATCTGGTGGAGTGGATACATTTTCGAATGTGACATACGGCGACGGCAACTTCTGGTTCATGTTCCGAGACTACGATCCAGAATTGAGGGACCCTAATGCGACAATTGGGTATCAGTCCTCACCTTACCGAAACGTTTCATTCCGATGCTCGATATGGGATACCACATATAAAGTCCGAAGGTTATTCAGTGGCGGCACCCAGAGGATGATTGATACAGAGTTGGAGTGTGTGTTTCCTATGCATCCCTTCAAGTTTTGGGCAGTACTGACAGCATTCCAGAAAGCTTGCTCCAATTGAAAACGCCACTAGTGGTTACATAACGGTTTCATACAAGTACGCTGCATCGAGCATCCAGCAGAGCCTCATGAACATTTCCCAGAAGAACTTGCTGCTAGAATATCGTTCAATGGGGGGGTGTGGGCTCCTCAAGACGGTCTGAATTTGGCTGGTACCAAATTTGTCCAGAGAACACCATGGCAGAAGCCGATCGATTGGCTCCCAGTATCCGATTTTAAACAGCGGTTCGAAGAACTCTCTCAGAACATTACTTTGAGTCTGTTTGCGTTGAATAACCTCAGTTATCTCCGGATGGCGAACAATACCCCAGTGGACTTTGTATCGTTTCAGAGCGCTTACGCTTACGATAAGAAAGCGTTACTAGTCACGTACGGGATCGCTATGCTGCTGGCACTCATGGTAGTTATAGTGGGTTTAGGATCGTTCTTGGAAAATGGCGTCAGTATGAACATCGGGTTCATGTCGATTATGGCGACAACTAGAAACCCAAGGCTCGATGAGCTCGTCACAGATGGTTGTATTGGGGCTGAAGGCTTGATGGATGGGTTCAAGGATACCAAGGTCATGTTCGGCAAACAGCCACAGACTGGAGTGCAAGGCAGCTTTAGGCAGAGACAGTTTCCCACACTGTCGTTTGGAGAGCATTCGGAGAAGATCTGAATGGCGTAGGGAATGACGGGTAGAAAAACTCCGTTTGTACAGTCTCTGTTTTGATAGAATGTTACTTCCTCAACTGGAATTTTGCATCCGTTGAGGAAAAGGCGACGAGAATTTGCTTCCAGCAATTGAGACGGATTCGACCGAGCGAGCCTTTGGCAGGTTACTTCGAAGTGTCGCTGGCCGGGCCTTAGCCTTTCAGGCTCTCAACTGCGGTAACGTAAAATCAGGCAGTGGAGGTCTATAGGCCACAAGGTAATGACTTGAAGAAAAAGCGTGCAGGCGAGTGAGCCGGTTATCCGTCAGAATGTCGAGGGTGGGCAATGAGAAGGCGGAGAAGAAGCAGAGAAAAAAAATGCTGAGCTTGGCGACTTGTGCCGAGGCTGCGGGGTTAATGTTTACGCAGAGTGGCAGTGCCAACTCACCGAACGGACACCAGAGTTTAAACCACTCAAGATTCTCACGGCTTTGTGGGCGCTACAAGTAGCAGGGAGGGCGGCCGACCCGCTCCGGCCACACCCTTGTCAGCTTGTACTTTTGAGGTTGAAGGAATAGAGGGTAATTGTGTTTGGGTTGGAATCAAATCCCTGTTCTTGGGTTAGCGTTGTGGCGGTTGACATGGCACCATGTGGCATGTGGCAGTGCTGCCCCCACGGCACGAAGCCTTACGAGTGTGTGCGTAGTTCTCACACAAACGCTTTGGGAAGCATTGGCAAGAAAGTTGTCATCTGAATCAGGGCCATTGAACAGACCAGAACAACTACTTTTGCTATAAAGGCGCATGTGCTTGCTGTGGACTGCGTTGGAACATATTGGTAGAACAAGTATAGTTTTCTAAAATCTACAGATAATTCTAGGGTTTTTTTTTTTAAGTCTTTAAAGTCCAATCTCCACCGGTTCACCGACTTTGAGAGACGGGTATCAATCTGTCACAAGAATGAGCATGATGTCTGCATTACCGGAGAAAATATGGGCAATGATCTTCGAGCTCCTTCCAAGAACTACGGCAATCTCGCTCCGAGTAGTTAACGACCAGTTCTGCCAACTCGGCGCTGAAGCTCCTGTCGAAGAGATATGTTTCTTTCTATATTCCCAAAAGTGTTTGGATGCTTGTTAAAACCTCCTAAGACAAAGGGTTGGCGCCGATGGTAAGGAAACAGGTCTTCGAAGACGTAGCTATTTGCAAATGGGAAGGCCTCGTGGCGTTCGGCCCACGCAACACGAAATTGTACCAACAGATATGTCCGTGGAACGCCAGCTCCTGGAACGAAGCGTACAAGGCCTTCAGAGCTGAGCGAATGGCTTATTGGTTTTTGGCAGGGATGCATCATTTCAACCGGTTTGTATAGCGGTGAAGAAATTTAAGAATTGGAAATCAATCAAGTACCACTCCGGATTCAAGTATAGTCGACCGGAAGAGTGGAAGGTATCTTCGCTCGATTTGTTGGTGCTGAAGGTAACCCAGGACACATATAATGAAAAAATGTGCGCGAACCGAGGAAGGGGTGGATGTACCTCCGTGCTACCAGTAGCAATACCCCTATAGGTCAACGAGCATGTATCGGCCATTTCCATGCAATATTGGAAGAAATCGTGAGAAAAATGAAACATGTTGACTCTTCGGGAATCCGGTCGGGGGGTACTATTTTGATGGTACACCTGCTCCCGCAAGCCCTGAGTATTGATGTCCTTTAGAGGACAACATCCAGCATGTTGATATAAGCTGCTTGGAGCCGATCCTCCTCGATCTAATATTTTAGGGATACTCTATTTGGGCAATCCACTCCAAAATATGACAAAGCTGTCCGCACTAGTACTGAAGGGAAAGTGGTTGATGAGAAAAGAGTATCTTGACCTTTTCCTCCTCGCACAAGAGACCCCGAACCATTGGCGAAACCTGAGAGACATCACATTCAAAAACTACATGATTCAGTACTCTATACCGGATTGATTGTTTGGTCGACCAGTGCATGCTACGCTCAGAGACAACGTGTATGCTGGTTGTAACTTTCTTGACCCACCGAGGAAGATCACAACCTCACTTCTCAGCGTCGCTGTCTCGGGTATCATGGTTGCTTCATCTTACCAGAGTCAGGACACCCTAAAATTGCTTCGTACCTGGGTAGTGGAAAGGAAGGAACAGGCTCTCGCAACGATTATGCGGTACTGGGTCAACATGGAAGAAAATCCTTTGTAGGTCGAAAACACCCGTGTATGCTTTTCGTACTGCCAGAAGAAGTGGAAAACTACCTGTTTCATGGAGCATCCGGCCCCTTCTTAGATAAGAATATGTATTTCAAGACAGATATTCGGAAATGGATAGAAACCGATCGGCGAATGATGAACGTAGAACAGCGAGAGAAAGTGGAGGGCAATCGGGCAGATAATAGGAGTGCTTGATAAAAAGGAAATGAAGAGTGAGATAAATATCGTATAACGAGAAGCATGGCATTAAAGAGTAGTCAATTTGCTTCCCTCGGGCGCCTTTTTTCTGGAACAGAAGAGGGGGTTGGCACATACGTGAAGTAAGGTATTCCGACTACGTCACAATATCTCCTTCATGACGTGTGGAATCACCCACCTGGCGATTTCGTATCCCAAGATTCGTATCCCAATCAAGAAAATAGACTAGCACATTTTTGTGATGAAGTGGTGATAGACTTTTGGTGTTGAGCCGTGTCTTTACCCTAGCCAGCCCGATTGAACCGGCTTGGCGGCACCTCCTGCTGTCTTCAGCCACAACGACGTCATGCAGGCTGTCCTGCATCCTCCCCCCACCTATCATCTGTACCATGGCAGCTGTGCGCCCCTCGCGACATGCGACTCCGTATGGGGCCCAGTATGCGCCCATCAGCCTTCCAAAAGGCCCGGGCCCCCTCCCCACCCTCTCGCACTCTCTGATCTCCTCCTCTCTAATGCGGCCATGGCCCTCCAATTCCTCGCCAACAGCAACGGCTGGCTCAGCTTCAACCACAGCACCCCGCGCCTCTACATAATGGCCGAAGATGATGACTTCGATGCTGAGACCCTGCGCGCATGGAAAGAAGAGGGTTTCGACGTCAAATACCTACCGCTTGGGCAGCAGAGCGGGAAGGCTTATAGAAAGAGACTGGAGCACCTCGGCGACTCGATGAGCATTGGGGAGAGATATGCGATCGTAGGTGTGAACCCCGCTACTTAAATCTATGAATCACACATTACGTTCGAATCGGCCCTAGCTAGATGGTTCGATTTTCAGGTGCTGATTGTGCTTAATCTAGCATTCGGTGACGCGGCTGCCATCTGTCTAGACGTCTACTCCGAGCCGTCAGCTACAACTTCAAAGCTCTGCTCCCTAATCGCATACTACCCTACTTCGATCCCCGACCCGAAGCAGCGTCTCAGCGCCTCCTATCGCGTCCTCGTTCACCTCGCAGGCGGCACAAACGCTTCCGAAGCGAACACTATTGGGGTCACCCGACGTCCAGAAGTCCTTGGTATACAAGGCAAACGGCGAACGGTGCAGAAGAGGATAACTCCAGGAATTGGCACGGGAGGTTTGCAGTCCAAAATTGAGTACCCAACGTACACATACGAAGGTGTCGATGCCGGATTCGCAGAGCACGACTTGGATGAGTACGACGCAGTCGCCGACGCTCTGGCATGGAGCCGAAGTCTCAGCATGGTACGGCGAGGGTTTGGCGCAGAAGTGGACTTGGAACGAGTATGGGAGGAGAATGTAGAGCGTGAGCCATCTTCGGCAGTCATTGGAATCCACAAACTTACTTGGACGGCGTAGATAAATTCCACGCGAGAAACGCGTCACAACTCCTTGAGACCTTCACATCCGAACCCAAGCCATTCGTCAATTACACCCCAACAATGACAGGTGGAGTCGGTATAGAGGAGCTGAAGCGCTTCTATACCGAGTTCTTTCTCGTCAACAGTCCTCCCAACTTCCACATGCGTCTCGTATCTCGCACAATCGGTGTCGACCGCATAGTCGATGAACTCTACATCCAATTCAAGCACACCGTCCCCATGCCCTGGATACTACCTGGTATAACCCCAACTAACCATAAAGTTGAGATAGTAGTAGTTAGCATCGTTGGCATGCGCGGGGGGAAGATCTGGCATGAGCGGATGTACTGGGACCAAGCTTCAGTCTTGTTCCAGGTAGGTTTGTTAGATCCGGATGATGTTCCAGAGAAATATAAGAAGGACGGTTTGGAGATGCTGCCGATTGCGGGGTCGGAGGCTGCGAGGAAGATTATGGATGTGGAAAGTGAAGATACCAACGACATGATCGACGAGTGGTAGTTGATACATGGCGCTCTCGGGTAGCATAATCCTATCGTGTTAATGATAGTGTCTTAATTAAATAGTCTGGTTTAACACTTTGTAGAACATTGCCGAAAGCATGGCCTCGTGCATGCCGGCACCCTAGCATCTGTCTATACGTAGCTACCCAACAAACTCTGAGCCAATCAGTCAACAGGGAGTAAGCTAATCAAGAGAACCCAGGAACTCAGAGTTTTTTGCGTCGTCTATTCATCCAAACCCCTGCAATCGAGCCTGGAACGCAAAGTTGAAATCTCGATATCCAGATGTCTTCAGCCGCGCCCAACTGTGTCTCCGAAAGAACGCCTCTAAAATCCAAATGACTCAGCGGACACACCTAATCAACTAAAAGCAAAACAGGAACTTGCGATCATTATCATCCTTGATGTTCATTAGAACATTAGAGGATGAGACTCTTCTACCTCCTATCTCGGAGCACATCTCCAGCCGTTTAAGATATTCCGTCATGCCCACACTATGTGTTGTAAGACCGCATGATCACATTATCTAGTCAGATATATGCTCTCCGGACTTGGCATTCATCTTATACATATATATTTCTATAGGGAGTGCGAATCCTCGGTCAGCTATACAATCATCTTAATCTACAACTGATTCTCACTTGGTTACATATATCAACCCCAAAATTCCATAGTCAAGGTTTTAATAAGTGTGGCACATCTCTGTGCCTGCTTGGAGCCTTGGAAAGCGATAGCAGAGCTCTCATACGCCTCTATCAACAGTGTAGGCGCCGTGTAAATCGCATAGATATCGCTGGCCGTGGGTGTCTTGGAGTATGGCGAGCAGATGGTGGTTTGAAGCTGAAGTAAGATATCGTGCTCGAGTTCTCGACTTCGTTCTTGGCATGGGAGGAAGAGTTGGGTGTTTATTACTGGGAAACAGGTTGAGACGCAGTGGATGTCTGAGTCAGATGCGAAATGTGGGAGGGCGAGTGGTGGTGGGTTTGATAATTGGGTGTTTAGTGTAGGAGGAGAAGGGGAGGGAGGATATGCACCCCAGCACTTTCTGTTCCAGAATAGGTATTTCCATTTTCTCCTTTTTGTATCCGAATTCGACGCTTTGTCTTTACTTTGGTTCTTTTCTTCATGGTTATTAGTTCCTTGATAAATTTACTGACTGTACATCGGCCTATTGCTCGCGAATCGGACGCTCCAACCCACCTAAGTGAGAGCAGCAAGGGTAAACGCTTCATCGGCTTATCTCGTCTGATTCCATATAAGTTTCTCATCCCATCCACACTTCATTAAGAAACTTAGGAGAACAAATTCCAACGGATCCTGCAACGCCATAGCCGAAAGCAACGCACATCCAGGTTTATTCACATTGTTGGCCATCTTTATCCTAAAGCTCTCCGTCTCCCAGAGCTTCAGCCTCGCGCCTTCTGCATATTCGGTATAAGGGATTGCATATGGCTGTGAAGGCAATAGGAGCATGGACCCAGCCTCGCTCCGTCCAACCACGACACATGACTACGCCTCGATAAATTGGGTATGGTTGAAATCTGGGAACACGGACTTCGAGGTCTGGCATTTTGGGTGAGCACATAGCTTTGATGAAGATGGGTATGGATTCTGCGTGCCAGGTGTGGATAGATTAGGTAAGGTAGGTGTACGATGGTGCAGGCCCTAATGTTTGTCACACCGCCTTTACGGCAGAATTACGCGGCAGAATCAAAGGACTGAGAATATACCACAATTACTATTCTAATACTTTATAAACTTGCCCTTTACATCAATTACAGCTTGCATACGCCCCAGCATGCTCTCAATTAGCTCTCGTAATAGTCTAGGTGTAACTACTACGTTCCACGCCTCTGTAACGCGCCTGGAATCGAGACGCGATTTTGACGTTCTGCCCAAAGGCGGTGTAACAAACATTAGGGCCTGCACCATCGTAGAGTTGGGAGACGCACCGGCCTGTGTTGATTAGCTGTGATTTTTTTTCCGGGGATTTTAACTATGAAGTTATAGCAGATTACCGAGCATAAATACTTTGGAAGCGACAATGTTGATTTGAAATGCAGGAGATGTATGGAGGGGCGTGCCGAATGCTTCAGTGCTTTGAACCTCACGCAGGTTACTCTTCACTTCGGATGAGGTGGGGGCAGCTGAATGCGGTATTTGCAATCCTTAAAATTGCATTATTATCTCAAGTAGCTGATTTTGTCTATCCAGACGGGCAATCGTACTTGCCTAGAAGTGTTGTTGGTGTTGAAACACGATCTCAGTAGCATCAGATACTCTCTCGACTTTGTCTGTGAGCTGAATGGAACATGACCTATCATCAGTCGGCAGTCTTCTTAATATATCGAGAAGCAGTTGGTGGCGTATCCTCATAAATTGATCGCATCCATCAAGGTACTCAAACTCAATTTTGTTGCCCTTGTTTCCTTTGCAGGCTCTTAATATCCGAAGATTTAAGCACTCAAGAAATTTTCGACCTTCCAGCGTTTCTACCCTCGAATATTCCTGCTCTTGATGCATATTCATTGATCAACTGTTGAAATTCTCTAGCTACTGTGGTAGCGTACTTGAGCAACTGGGAGATAGCACTCCATTGCACCGCCGACAGACTGGATCGATGACCGCAAAAAGTATTGGAGGCATGGCGGAGGACGACATCGAAAGTTGCAACCTTTTCAAGCCACCGACTTCAACGATTTATCAGCATCGCGGATATTTTTGAAGCTCTTGGTGACAGCGCCGACTGCTGGCGACCATGGATAAAGGATCCATGCTGCGAGATCAGAATAAAATTCGAAAATGCATACTATCTTCTCGAATCTTGAAAAGACCAGTGTACTTGCGACTAAAACATGAGATGAGATGTCGAGAATTAGAGGAGGTTGTGCCTGGAGTGAGGCTGTCCAATTCGCTCAGCCACCGCCACATCACGAAAGCCGATGCCCATTTCCGGCTCGGCGGCAACAGATGCGATACGATAAATTTACGAAACGGTGAGTGTAGAATATATTATGAAGTTGTAATATTTGAGACTGAGTCCTAATATGAGAAAGGTAACTTATGAGCATGTAGAAGAACGGTATCGAGAAAGAAATATGAAGTGATCAAATAAATCTTGGAACCTAGAAGAACGAAATATTTACAACAGCAGGGGAATCTTCCACCAAAACACCAGCGCTATGCAGAATGCCCAATATAGATTACCCTCTCTATGAGATCTCGATGAGGCCAGGGCCAAGGATGGCTGCCTGAGCGACAGCCGGTGCATTAGGGAATGGACCAGCACCCTTCGTAACGGCAGCGATCGTCAATCCGTTCATCTCAAACTCGTCGAAGGGAAAGGCGGCCTCGAAAGTCACGGTATCGCCATGCACGACAGTATTTTGAAGAGACTTGACGACGGGGACGTTCTGCTGGTTTATGTAAACAAGACTGAGTTGGTCCCACCAGTCAGCAACGCCAGCATCGGCTTTCTTGAATGAGAATTTGAGGTTTTGTGTCACAGGCTTGATGTCGGTGGTAAGGATATTCAAGGGCTTGAATGTCTTGAGCGGGATGGTGTTGATGTTGGGGCAGCTGCCTGGAATTGTGAAGGACTGGATAGCTGTGAATGCGAAGTCCCGTACTCCAGTCGTCAAGAAAGGTAGCGTGCTTGGTCGCTTGTTTTGGAGGATGTGGTAGAAACCTTCCTGCTCGCCTTCGTTACCGATGACGGAGCTGACAGCCCGGACAAGACCATCATCACCATTCTTCGCGAAGATCTGGTTCACGTCTTGCAGTGTGCCGAGGACAACGTCGGTGAACGTAGCCGCGAGCGCGATCGCGGATTGAAAGTCGGTAACTGGGAAGCTGTATTTGCAGGGTTGGATAGGACCTGCATTGAACTTCTGGAGCGCGCCGTTTGCATTCAGGGCATGGAGTTGCTCTTGAGCCACGATAGCATTCAACTCATCCAAGACGTACTCATGTCCGTATCCAAGATCGTACCCTGGGAGCTTATTGGTGACATTGTAGACAAGTTCGGTGAAGAAGGCGACTTCGAACAGCTCGTTGAGGGCGAGGAGCTTGAGGTTGGTGAGGCCGTCTGTGCTAATGCTTGCAGGTGGTGCGCCGTTTGGAAGTGTGCCGAAGGCCTGCTTTTGGATTTGTTTGATCTGATCAGCGGAAGGGTTGGGAAAACCGTTGGCCAAAGGGAAATATTGGCCATCTGGCAAGAAATCGGCGCGTTTTCTAGCTGGAGCCGCCCATGTAAGAGTAGCCAGAGAGAAGGTAGCGAAGGATATTATTGAACGCATGTTGAGAAATGGAGACAATGTGGAGTTACTATTAGTTGTAAAAACACGGAGTAGAGGAGGCGTGAGTATAGAACATAAAATCGTAGGACTGGCCAGTTATTATATCTATATCACACTTGGTTACAGTTGTAGATATCAGCGCGTCGTAAAACGGGAACACTCATTCCCTTTGCCATCTCAGGCCACGCAGCGGTCAAGTCTGACATTAGGGAGCACGCCTGCGCCATCCGAAATCATCCACTATAATACTTCACCAAAGGGAGCTGCAGTACAACGCCACAAGTACGTTGGATAAGACCCTACCGAAGAGTGGTGTTGGCCTTTGCACAGTCAAACTTTGGCGTGGTGAGGCTGAGGTCAGAGGCGCGGAACCAAACAAAGAACGACATTTCTAAAAACAGCCCACCGGCCGCATTCATTGGAGGATTGTTTGTAAGCTCTTCGGTTTGATCTGGACCCGAAAAGCTTAGCTGAAGGTTTGATGATCGCATATGCGTCCTTAACCACGAAATGATTCACATCCAGGCCTGGATATCGTGCAGCTAAGGTTTTGCCGGCGCCAGTTGTTCCAGGCGGGTGATGATTGATAACAAAGTTGTTGGATATACAACAGATAACCCATTGGTCTGGAGTAAAGCGTGGCGCATTCTTGTTCACACTTGAATGCCGACGCTGTCGGAAGGAGAGAGGCGGCATCTTCATAGCCTTTTAAAATTGCCTCCCCGTCCTGAGAAAGCAACACTTGTCATTGAAGCAATACTGGGAATGAAGAGAAAGAGCAGGACGCCACGGAAGAGGGGATGTCCGATGAAGAGGCTGGTTGTAATGTGAAAGTATTTTTAAGACTAGTTTCCTACCCACCTCGCCAAGGCGAGGTGATGTGCAAATAAGCGGATCACGTGACCAACACGTGACGCTGATTGAGCTTCACTATGGCTGTTAAATTTGAATCTAACGATTACTTCTACAACTAAATACCTATCACGATGCCGTTGCTGTCTCTGCCGTCGCCGCCCTCTCGCCGTGCCGCCCTTCTTTGCTCCTGTGGGGCTTCGGTCCCTGCAGATAATCGTGCAGGTGAGTTACTGGCTATAGCAGCCTGCAGTTACAATATCTGGCGCAAGTAAAGTAGATACTAACAGGTTACAGCCAGTATTGCAGCTGCGGCCTCCGTACTGCTTAACCTTCCTCCCGCCGCGCCTGCTACCGCTGCCGCTTCTTCCTCTGCTGCTCTCTTCTCCACCGCCGCCAGCATGACCACTGCCGCTCCTCCTCCTGCGTAGCCGGTCGCTCCTACTGCCCTCACCAACACCGCTGATACCGCCGCCGCCAATACTGCCACGGCTCAGGCGCTCCGTCTGCAGCCTCGCGTCCGTAAGCTGTCTCTGCGCTGGGTTCTAGGTCGTGGGTCTACTTCTAGTGCATACTAAGAGCTGCGGCTTGCTTTCCGGGCTTAGAATATAGAGACAGCCCTAGCGCAGGCTCACGGTACGATTACCGGGCAGCCATACGCATCATGTGTTCAGAGCGGAGGCCCGTTTATAGAGTGCGTTGTTATCATAGGCCAGCTAAGTAGCAGCTACACAAACTACTATTACAGCAGTAAAGGAGCCCGCTGCTTCTTTAGAAATTATAAACAACCACAACAACCTGTAAGAGAGGGATTAAAGCAGTTACTAACTGATGCTAAAGTCTCTACCACTGCTGCCACCACCGCCACCACCACCAGCAGTCGCCGCCGTCGCCAGACAGCCGTTGCGGTCTTCTCTTTTTCTACTACTACCACCACTACCACTGCTGCTACCACCGCCGCCACTAGCAGTAGACGCGTCTCCGGCGTCTACCGCTCTTCAGTCTATAAGTATCTGTAATAGTATATAGGAAAGAGAACTGGGCAGTTATTGACTGATACTATAGTAGCTGCCGGTACTGTTACTGCTACTGTCTCTACTAGTAGCAGCCACCACCGCCGCCGCCGGCCTATAGTAGATAACTAGGTCTCCTCTGCTGGCTCCTTAGCTAGCACCTAGACTGTAACTTAGTTGAGTACTCTCTGCTCATACTGTAGCGCGTGGCTTTAGGAGCTGGTAGAGCTCTACTACCGTATAACAGAACTCTATAAAGAGTTAGCAGAAGAAGAAAATGAAGATAAGAATAAGAATAAATAGAAAGGAAGGAATATGTAGGCCTTATAGAGCAGTTACAAAAGTTTTTATTTTCTTTTTATAATAGATAGAGATACCCGGGCCGTAATGGCTAGTAATAATAGATCTTTCTCCTTTTCTCTATAAAATATATTAAAAGTGAAGTAACACCTTTGGGTAGATAATATTATTAGTTATAACAACCTTATTTATAAGCAGTAATAGTAATAAATTAGCTATATTAATAACTTAAGATAGTACTATATATAGCTAATTATATGTAAATAAAAGCATCTATAAATCTATACTAATATAATTAAACAACGAGCCTTATGACTTGTTTATAGTTATTATAAAATATAAATAAAATAGGAACTACTTTCTGCTTATAATATATAATAGCTTACTATCTATAGAGATTAGTTTAATATAGGAAATTAGATATAACTAATTATAAAAGCTACTACTAAAAATACAGGCCTTAATATAATAATAGCTAATATATATAATAATTATACAAATACTATTATAAAGACCTTTTTTTAGATATAGATTCTATAATAGGATTATAGAGATACTAACCTTTAAATAGAGTCTTAATAATAATAAACTAGTAAAATTAAATAATTATAAAAACTTTACTAGTAGTAGCTTTTAAAGACTATTAGTATTAGCACTATTTACTTTTAATTTATTAACTAAATAAAAGTCTATAGCTATACTAGTAAGATAGTTAAAAATATTATTATTTATCTCTATAACTATATTATTACAGATAGTAAGAATAATATGATTATAGAAAATATACTAGTTAAGATAGGCCTAAGTAAAAATAATAGATAAATAAATATACTTATAAAAAGACTTTATTATCTAATACTAGTTAATACCAGCAGGTATTATAATAGAGCTAGTATAAATAGTATTATAAATAAAACTATAAACTTATTTAATAAAGTACTTATTTTAGTTATTATTATGAATTTATATATTAATCTATAGTAAAAGTATATAAAATAATAGCTATAAAAAGAATTACTATAAGTATATTATTACGAACGGTAATAAAAAGGTAACTATACTTAAAAAGCTAAAGGAACTAGTAATAACAGCTAATAAAGCTCTAGAATAAAAACGTATATTTAAGTTAAAAAGAAAGAATTATAAGTAGGTATAAAACATATTAGCACAGGCTAAGATATAGGCTAAGAAATAAAAATAATAATATAAAACTATACTAGTAGATTAGGAGCACCTATCCACGTAATAAAGGCTTAATAGCTAAAAATACTAAAGATATTAAAGGCTTTAATATCTCTAATATTTCTAATAGTATTTAATATACTGTTAATTAGAATATAATGTACGCATAGAGGATTTATTATAAGTATAAGATATTAAACAGCTTATAATTACTTTTAATTCTTTATAGTTACTCTAAAATTAAGATTTATACCTTAAGTAATATAGTTTAATACTATTCTGTTAAATCTTAACTTACTATATTACTTTTTTCTTACTTTTTACTAAGTTAACTAACTTCTACTAAGTCTAATAAGCTATCTAATCTAGAAGTAAGAGAACTACTAAGTATTATATAAGTAATTAAACGGCTTGTTACTAGTATAATTTATATTAGTAAGTTAGTAACTTATAATATTATAATTACTATCTTAAGAGAGTAGAAAGGACTATTAGATAGAGTTCTAATAAACTAATTATTAAATATCTATAATAACCTATTATAAGGATAAATAAGAACTTTACTTATTAGAAGAAAGTAGTAGTAAGAAAGAAGTTATAACAGGATTTTTATCTATAACTAGAAATATATCTAGAAAATAGAAGAGTATATAATAGGTTATTTAAAAATAAAGAGTAGCTATTATAGAGCTATGTAATACTTTAGTAAACTTATAATAATAAGTTAAAATCAAATAACAGGCTATAGCAGTCTAGAAAGGGGGAATAATAAAAATATAACCTTTTAAAAAAATTAATAAAAATTAAAATAAACTTAAGATTTTCATGGCAGTAATAGACTTTTACTATTAGTTTAATTAGAAATTATTTCTAATTAATTAAGATTGGATTTTGGTAGCTGGTATAAATATAATAAGTAGAGCTATATAATAGTTTAAACTACTATAAGAAATTATCTTATTAACAGAGATTTTAACTTAGGAGCGGCAGGATTAGCTAATTATAATAATAATATATAATAAGCCTTTAAAAGTTATAAATACTTTAAATAGGAAATAACTATTATCTTTAGAGAAATTAATAAAGAAATGGAAGTAATTTAAAAACTTTAGTGACTTAAGTAATACACGTTAGTAACTAACTACACAACAGAGTTTAAATAAATCTAATTATAACTTAACTAAGTAAACTAACTACTAGTTATAATGTACTATAAAGGACTAAAAAACAGAATTAAGGATAAAATCTCTAGAGAAAAATAGCTAAATATCTTATTAGAAATCATTAAATAAGCAGTAACTATTAATAACTATTAGTACTAATAAAAATAAAAGAAAAAGGTATATAGGAGATTAGTAATCTATATACTTAAAAGAAATAGAAAAGATAATTAAATCTATAATCTAATAGATATTAATATCAAGAAAATATCTATTAGGAATAGGTAAGGAAAGTGAGCTAGAAAATAAATAAAATACTATACACATAAAATCTATCTAAAATATAGAAAACAGGAACACTTTATTAAGAATTATAAATAGTAATAATTAGATATTAAGAAAGCTTATGTTTAGACTAAGGCGCTTAAGAAAATTAAGATTACTATAATTTAAATAAAATAAGTAAAAGACACCATAATAGAAAAAATAATTATAAAAAGAATCTAAAAGAAATAGTATTAAATCTATAAAAGCTATATTTATCTTAGATAGAAATATAAAATTCTGTATTAACAGGTTAAGAATTATCTAGTAGGATAATCTAGTAATATAATTACTATAATATAAGAAATAACAGTTTAATAACACAACACAGAAACCAAGAAGGAAATGTAAAGGTTCTATAAGATTATAAAACAAGAAAATAGACTATTCTATAAGAAAAATTAGAAATTCAGATAAAAAAAGAATTAAGAGATAATAGAGAGTAAGGAACTTATATCTATAATAATTATATAGCAAGTATACTAGGAATACTATTAGATATATAAATTAAAGTACTACTAAAAGGAGTATTGTATCACTAAATATTAGAAAATCACCTTAAGAAATAGAATATATAAATACTAATAAGTATTATAGTTAGTAGAAAATAAATAGCATAAAGAACTAAACAGGTAAAAACTAGCTATATAAATAAATAAAATCTATTAATAAATGCTTATACTAGTTATAAGTAATGCAATATACTATTATCTTATTAGATATTTAGAACTAGAATAGAATTAAAATAAAAAGAATAAAGAAACCCCTTTACTAATACTATAGGTACAGGATAATAACACTATAAATAGAATAATAAGAAAAGAATGCTAGATATGTGTAGTATTTAATTATATAGAAAAAAACTATAAATAAAACAAACACGCTATACGTGTTAAAGAATTAAAAATAAGAAAAATATTATAATAACTAGCAGATAAAAAAGAACTTAACTTATAGTAAAAACTAGTTTATATAAATTCAAAAGATAAACTACAGGACCTAAATTCAAATGAATATAAATAAATATCGTGGAATAAATGCTAGATAGGATGCTAATAATATTAAATTAAATATTATTAAAAAAAATAATTAGCTACAGACTCACATAAAAAACTTATATATTAAAAATATTTCTTAGAATAGAAATGTTAGGATCATGGAGAATAAGCTAGAAATATATATAAGATACTAAATAAAGAAGTATACTAACTCTAGAGATGCCTAATTTATAGACTTAAAAAGAAAATACTAAAGAAGTAATTACTATTTAGAAGTTAATTATAAATAAAAAACTAGAAAGTCAGTAGGCTATAACCAAGCTATTAGAGAGTTAAAAACTAAAGATTAGAAATAATATATTAATTATATATATATAACTAAACTAAAGGAAATATAAAAATAAGCTATATATAAATATATATATTAATAGTAACTAGATACTAGCGCTTATAAACAGCAGGGCTAGTAAAATACTTATATTAAATAAATAAATATAAAGATACTAGATATTAACTAAAGTTTTAGATAAACCTGTGTGAGTAAGACGTATAGATAATAATCTAATAGTATTTAGAAAAGGTCTAATTAATCTTAAAACATGAAATATAATTATTAGAGTAGCAGGTTACACGGATAACTGTCACATAAAAATTATAAATCTAAGTAATAAAAATCTTATCTTAGGATAGAACTAGCTAGTATAATAAAACCTAACTATTAATTAGAAAAAAAAACTATAGGAATTAAAAATAACTACTATAAAATAGTAATAAATAAGAGCTATAATATAAATAAAAAAAGTAATACTTTATAATACTACGTTTATTATACTAAATGAATACTAAGAGAAATTTAGAGAATAGTTCTTTAAGAAAGCTAAAAACTAATTACTAGAATACTAGAACAGGGACTATAAAATCACGCTTAAGGAAAAAATAGATTTAAAACTAAGACTATTATATTAAGTACCTATATACTAATAAGAGGAATTATAGAAGTTCTTATAAGAAAACTAATAAAAGAGATATATATAAACTAGTTAAAGTAAGATAGCATCACTAATACTCTTTATACTAAAAAAGAATAGAAAACTAAGGTTATATATTAATTATAGATATTTTAATAAAGCTATAATTAAAAATCATTACTTTATACTACTAATATTAGAACTTATAGATAAACTTAAAAGAGCTAAATAGTTTAGCCTCTTTAATATTAAAAATAGATATTATAAAATATAAATAGCTAAAGAACACAAATGGATGATAATATTTAAAATAAGATATAAATTATTTAAATACTTAGTCATGCTAATAAGACTTACTAATATATTAGTAATATTCTAAATAATTATAAATTATGTGCTGAGGGAATATCTAGATGTATTTATAATAACATATTTTAATAACATACTTATATATATAAATAAAATACTAGAAAAATATATTAAGTATATTAAGAAGGTATTATAAAAGCTTAGAGAACACAAGTTATATATCTAAACAGAAAAATATATATTCTATAAAACTAAAGTTAAGTTCTTAGGATACTTAGTATCTTAAAATAGAATAGTAGTTAATTTAAATAAAGCAAAAAATATACTATCTTAGTCTATACTAATAAATATAAAAGAAGTTTATTTTTTTCTTGGATTTATAGGCTTCTGCTGATAATTTATTAAAAATTACTTAAAAATCATAGTACTCTTAATAGAATTACTTAAAAAGGATTAATAATTTAAGTAGGAATAACACAAGAAAAATGCTTTTAGAATACTAAAAGAAATATTCTAGTAACTACTAATATTAAAGATATTTAACTTATAACTTTAAATAGAGATATATGCGGATGCATTAGACAGAGCTATAAAAGCTATTTTATTATAAATATAAAATAATAAATAAAAGCACCTAGTAGATTTCTTATCTTATAAACTTATAACTACTAAGTTAAACTATAATATTTATAATAAAAAACTATTAGTAATAGTTTAAGTATTTAAGAAATAGAGACATTACTTAAAGGGAGCTAAGTATTAAATTATTATATATTTAAACTACAAGAATCTAATAATATTTATAATTATAAAGAAGTTAAATTAATAATAAGTTAGATAATAAGAACTAGTTTCTATATTCAACTTTTAAATACTTTATAAATTAGGAAAAGAAAATATAGTGGTTAATATACTTAGTTAATAAGTAAACTATATAAAGAATATACTAGAAATTTATAATATAATACTAAGGTAAAAACCAGACAGATCTTTAGAAAGCTTATAAATAAATATTAAGACTATAATCATTATTAAAAACATATAGTAAAAATAAATTAAAGAGTATAACTATAAATAACTATAATAGCACGAAATAGGAACTATTTTTATACTAGAAGTATTATAGACTAAACTTATTAAAGATTAATATTCAGCTAAAATATATAGACATTAAGAAATTAAAAAAACTATAGAATAGATTAACAGGCATTTTTAGATTCTAGGAATATAAAAAAAGATTAGAACTATTCTTTCAGAGTGCATTAAATACAAAAAGAATAAGATATTAAAATATAAGAAATATAGACTTATATAACTAATTTCTTTACTAGACTTATTATAGGAATTAGTTATAATAGACTTTATTACAGAAATACCAATAATAACCACCTTTAAAGGCTAATAGTATAATATAATACTAGTTATAATAAACTAGCTTATAAAATATATATACTTTAAACTAACATATACTAAGGTTAAAGTAGATGAATTAGCGATATTACTAATTAAACTCCTAATAGTATAATATAAATTACCATAAGAATTTATCACGGATAGAGACAAATTATTTATATTAATATTTTAAAAAACGTTTATAAAAAAGCTAGGAGCTAAGTATCGTCTCTTAATAGTATTTCACCTATAAATAAATAAACAAACAAAATAGATAAATCAGATACTAGAATAATATCTATAAATATACGTTAATAAATAATAAGATAACTGGATTAACTTATTACTAATAGCTAAGTTTATATATAACTCTGTAAAGTTATTAACTATAGGAAAATTACTATTTTTTATAAACTATAGTTATAAGCCTACAGCTTATTAAGAACTATAAAAGTTAAATAAAATATTAAAATTAGTAAGAATAAAGGTTAATAAATTATAATAATTTTATTAAGAAATAGTAGAAAAAATCACTTAGAAAGGGAACCTCAGTAAATAATAAAAGAATAAATCTAAAGTTAAGAAACTAACTTTTAGAAAAAGAGATAAGATTTTCCTACTATAAAAAAATCTAAAAATAAAATAACTATTAAGAAAACTAAATCACGTTAAGTTAGGACTATTTAAGGTTAAAAAATAAATAAAACCTATAAATTATAAACTATAACTATTTAAAGACATGAGAATTTACTTAGTTTTTTATATTTTAAGATTAGAACCAGCACTATAGAGCGCCAAACTATAGATAAGACTTAAACTTAAAGAAGATACTACTAAATATAAAGTCTAATATATTTTAAACTACTAATAGTTTAGGTATTAGTAGAGGTATCTAGTTAGATAAAAAAGTTATAGACCTAAAGATAATATGTGGGAGCTAATTAGGAACTTGAGAAATAGTTTAAAGCTAATTAACCAGTACTATTAAACAAGCCAATAAGGGCTATATCCTACGGAAAGGATGAATGTAATATATTCCAATTCAAACTAAAGGAAAGGGAAGGTGAAGTGGGTTGGGAAGAAGCCGGCACTGCAGGTTACAGTATGCGAGTTTCTTAATCCTAAGAACGCATTTCAGCCTCTTTAAGAGCCTGAACCTTATGAATTAAGGCTATCTCTTAATTAAACATCTCTTTCTCTTTGGAATCCAATTTCGCCAGCTTATAATAAAGTCGAAGAGCTTGGGAGTGAGCCTCTAGGGCCTCCTCTTTAGCTTTTTTAAACTAATAATAAAGCTTTTCCTTATTGCAATCAAGATAATCCCACTCTAGCTGTGAGATAATTAAGTCGTATTTCACGTTATAATCATTACAGGTCGAATAATAACCGGAACTTAGGTTCATGAGGCAGTTATCGCCTTGGTAGGAACAGTTCAAGTAGGGCGTTAGCATGTAACAGGGTTCATTATGAATCTAAGAAGCTAGGTGGTAAGTATGTATTAGAGATAACTTAGAACATGTTATCATAAGAAGGCTAGGCAGGAAGAAAAGGAAGCTAAGAGTCTTATAATCTAGAACATAGAGCAGAGAACCTGCTACCTTTATACTGCTTATAGAAAAAAGAAACTATCTTCTAAGATAAAGACTTAGAAGAGGGGGATAGTGTTATGAACAGTAATAAAAAGATAACTACACCTAAAAAGCTAAAGGAACTAGTAATAATAGCTAATAAAGCTTTAGAATAGAAACGTATGTTTAAGTTAGAAAGAAAGAATTATAAATAGGCATAGGACGTATTAGCACAGGCTAAGATACAAGCTAAGAAATAAGAATAATAATATAGAACTATGCTAGTAGATTGGGAGCATCCATCCACGTGATAAGGGCTTAGTAGCTAGAGATACTAGAGATATTAAAAACTCTAATATCTCTAATATCTTTAATAGTATCTAATATACTATTAACTAGGATATAATATACACATGAAGGATTTACTATAAGTATAGAACATTAAACAGCTTACGGTTACTTTTAATTCTTTATAGTTACTCTAAAATTAAGATTTATACCTTAAGTGATATAGTTTAATACTATTCTGTTAAATTTTAACTTACTATATTACTTTCTTTTTACTTTTTACTTAGTTAATTAACTTCTACTAAGTCTAATAAGCTATCTAATCTAGAAGTAAAGGAATTACTAAGTATTATATAAGTAGTTAGACAGCTTATTACTAGTATAATTTATATTAATAAGTTAGTAACTTATAATAGTATAATAATAAAAACTTACTAATACTAATAAGATTCTATAAAAAGAAGTATACTTTTTATAAGTTAGTTTTAATAGTTATAATAATAATATTAAAACAGGAGCACTAGTCTAAGTTAAGTTAAATATATATCTTATTTTATAAATAAAGTTTTTTAGTAGATTTATAATAAAGCTTAGTTATAAAAAGTAGGTTACTTTTTATATAAGCTTAGATATAATAAAATTAAAATAAACTATAGTCTATAAGGTTTTTCCTATAGTCTATAAAGATCTACTAAATAAAAAAAAGACTATAATTAAAGTATATACTTTTCTAGTTAGAAATATTATCCTATTAAGTAAATAAATAAAGCAGGTTATTATAAATATTAATAGTAAAATAGTTTTATAAGGCGGATAGGTCTGCTATAGGGTTGTAAACTAATACTATTATAAAAAAAATATATAGCTAAAATCCACTAGCAAATATAAAAGCCTTAGTTAAATAATTAATTTATTTATAATTATTTTTAAGTAGACTAAAGGTAATATAGATAGCCTAAAAAGTTAAATATAATATACTAATAACTATATAAAGGTGCTTAAAAGAGATAGAGTTATATATAATTATTAAAAATAACCATAAGCAAAACCACTTACTAGTAATAGAATTATAATAATATATATAATTAATAATAAATATTTTCTAACACGGCGGTGCTACTAGAGCTTGTTAAAATAAAATTTTTATAAAAAATTTTAATATAAAAAGTAATAGCTATTTTTATAGTTTATATTATATATAAAAAAAAGTAGTTAGAGTTAACTAAATAGTATTAAGCCGGTTCTATAACTCCTATAAAGTTTAATCTAGATTAAAGTAAATATACTACTAGTCTAAAAGATATATAGCTAGAGATATTATAAGTAGAAACTTTTTATATATAAAGTACTTAAATAGCTACTAAATAGCCTTAAAAGGCCTAATATAATAATTCTATAAATACTAGCTTATTTTATTCTTATTATTAGATTTTATTTAGATAGTAGCTTAGTTACTACTTTTATAAATATATTTATAAATATACTTTACAGCTTATACAGACGCGCAGATCTTAATATTAATATAAATATAATACTTATAAAATAAATAGAAATTATAGAAAATAATCTAGTAATTATTAAGATTAATAATCTTACTATTATAGTTTAGTATAGGTATAGAAATAAACTATAAATTATTACAGCAGCAGTATTTAGAATACTTATTTTTATAAATAATTATAATTAAACTAAAGTATTTAGAAAAACGCTTTAAGTATTCTAGTAAGTAGTTAATAGTTTTAGTAATTATATATAATATTTATAAGTTATATGCACTACAAAAGCTGTAAACTATTATACTCTTTATAATACTAATAAAAAAGCTATTAGAATTATTCTTAGAGTATAATAGTTTAGTATATATAAAATAATTAATTACAGCCAGCTCCAGCAGCCAGTTATAGTTATATAAATAAAAAAAAATAGTAGATATATATATAGTAGACTATATTTCTAATATTTAATAGTCTAAATAGAGCTGTAGTACTAGCTAAAGATATTCTTTTTTTTTTAAATTATAAAAAAAGTATTTAAGCTTTATATAGAAAATATATATAATTAAATTAAAATAGTTTATAAATTACTAACTTAGTAATAGCTTACGAGTAATTTTATTTTATTTTAAATTAATTATAAATATAATAAAAAAACTTAAGCAGCTATACTAGTATATAATAGCTATAAAATTTTAAAAATACTATCTTATAAACCAGGCGCTGCTAATATAGCTTGTTAGAAAAATTATATAGTAATTTATAAAATTTATATTAATATTACTATATATAAGGGTGTTTATAATTATTATAAGTTACTAACTTACTAATATAAATTATACTAGTAATAAGCTGTTTAATTACTTATATAATACTTAGTAATTCCCTTACTTCTAGATTAAATAGCTTGTTAGACTTAGTAGAAGTTAATTAACTTAGTAGAAAGTAAAAAGAAAGTAATATAATAAGTTAAGATTTAATAGAATAGTATTAAACTATATTACTTAAAGTGTAAATCTTAATTTTAGAGTAACTATAAAAAATTAAAAAGTACTAATAAGTCGTCTAATGCCCTGTACTTATAGTAAATTCTTTATACATATATTATATACTTATTAGCAGTATATTAGATACTGTTAAAAACTATTAGAGATATTAGAGTTTCTAGCTTCTTTTAATATCTTTAGCTGTTAAGGCTTACCTGATTACGTAGATAGCTACTTTTAATCTACTAGTATAGTTCTATATTTTTATTTTTATTTCTTAGCCTATGTTTTAGCCTGCGCTAATACGTTCTATATTTACTTATAATTCTTTTTTTTAAGCTCAAATATATATTTTTATTCTAGAGCTTTATTAGCTGTTATTACTAGTTCCTTTAGCTTCTTAAGTATAGTTATCTTTTTATTACTATCTATAATACTATCCCTCTCTTTTAAGTCTTTATTCTAAAAGATAGTTTTTTTTTTTTATAAGTAGTATAAAGGTAGCAGGTCTTCTACCTAGTATTCTAGATTATAAAACCCTTAACTTTCTTTTTTTCCTGCCTAGTTTTTTTATAATAATATGTTTTAAGTTATCTCTAATATATGCTTACTACCTAGCTTTTTAGATTTATAGTAAATTCTATTATATACTAACACCTTACTTAAATTGCTCTTGTTAAGGTGATAATTATCTTATAAACCTAAGTTCCAGTCACTATTTAGCCTATAATAATTATAATATAAAATGCGATTTAATTATCTTATAGCTAAAATAGAATTGTTTTAATTATAATAAGAAAAAACTTTACTGCTAGCTTAAAAAAGCTAAAGAGAATACTTTAAAAGTTTATTCTTATACCCTTTAACTTCATCATAAGCTTACAAAGGTGGATTCTAAAGAGAAAAAAATGTTTAATTAAGAAATAACCTTAATTTATAAAGTTTAAGCTCTTAAAGAGGTAGAAGCTTATTTTTAGGGTTAAAAAATTTATATACTATAACCTACAGTACTAGTTTCTTTCTAACCTATTTTATTTTTTTTTTCCTTTAGTTTAGATTAGAATATGCTGTAGTTATTCTTTCTATAAGATATAGCCCTTATTAGTTTATTTAATAGTACTAGTTAATTAGCTTTAAACTGTTCCTTAAGTTCCTAATTAGCTTTTATGTATTATTTTTAGGTTTATAATTTTTCTATTTAACTAAATACTTCTACTAACACCTAAACTACTAGTAGTCTAAAATTTATTAGACTTTATACTTAGTAGTATTTTCTTTAAGTTTAAGTCTTATCTATAATTTAGCATTCTATGGTGCTGGTTCTAATTTTAAAATATAAAAAACTAGGTAAATTCTTATGTCCTTAGGTAGTTATAGTTTGTAATTTATAGATTCTATTTATCTTTTAACCTTAAATAGTCCCAATTTAACGTGATCTAGTTTTTTTAATAGTTGTTTTATTTCTAAATTTTTTTATAGTAGGAAAATCTTATTTCTCTTCTTAAAAATTAGTTTTTTAACTCTAGACTTATCTTTCTGCCGTTTGCTGAGAATTTCTTTCTAAGTAATTTTTTCTACTATTTCTTAATAAAGTTACTATAATTTATTAACTTTTATTCTTACTAATTCTGATACCTTATTTAGAATCTATAGTTCTTAATAAACCGTAGGCTTATAACTATAATTCGCAAAAAATAGTAATTTTCCTGTAGTTAATGACTTTACAGAGTTATATATAAACTCAGCTATTAGTAGTAAGTTAATCTAATTATTTTATTACTTATTAACGTACATTTATAGGTATTGTTCTAGTGTCTAATTTATTCGTTCTATTTATTTATTTATTTATAGATGAAATGCTATTAAGAGGCAGTATTTAGCCTCTAGCTTTTCTATAAATATTTTTTAGAATATTAATATAAACAATTTATCTCTGTCTGTTATAAATTCTTATGGTAATCCATATTATGCTATTAGTAGCTTAATAAGTATAATTACTAATTTATCTACTTTAATCTTTATATACGTTAGTTTAAAGTATATATACTTTATAAGTTAGTCCACTATAACTAATATCATGTTATATTATTAGTCTCTAAAAGTGGTTGTTGTTGGTATTTCTGTGATAAAGTCTATTATAACTAATTCCTATAATAAGTCTAGTAAAGGAATTAGTTATATAAGTCTATATTCTTTATATCTTAATGCTTTATCCTTTCTGTACTTAATATATTCTAAAATAATATCTCTAATCTTTTTTTATATTCTAGGAATCTAAAAATGCCTGTTGATCTGTTTTATAGTTTTTTTAATTCCTTAATATCCGTGCATTTTAGCTGAGTGTTAATCTTTAATAAGCTTAGTTTATAATATATTTAATACATAAATTATTTCTTAATCCAGATTCTAATATAGTTGTCTATTATTAAATTTTCTTATTTATTTTTTCTAGGTGTTTTTGATAATGACTACTGTTTTAATATCTATTTATAAGCTTTCTAAAGATCCGTCTGGTCTTTACCTTAGTATTATATTATAAATTTCTAGTATATTTCTTATATAGTTTATTTATTAACTGAGTGTGTTAGCCGCTATATTTTCTTTTCCTAACTTATAAAGTATTTAAAAGTCGAATATAGAAACTAGTTTCTACTATTTAACTTATTATTATGAATGCTGTTAGATTCTTGTGATCTAAATATATAATAATCTAGTATTTAGTTTCTTCTAAGTAATATCTCTATTTCTTAAATACTTAAACTATTACTAGTAGTTTCTTATTATAAATATCATAATTTAACTTAGCAGTTGTGAGTTTATGAGATAAGAAATCTACTAGGTATTTTTACTTATTATTCTATATTTATAATAGAATAGCTCTTATAGCTCTGTCTAATATATCTATATATATCTCTATTTAAAGTCATAAATTAAATATCTTTAATATTAGTGGTTATCGGAATATTTCTTTTAGCATTATAAAAGCGTCTTTCTTACATTATTTCTACTTAAATTATTAATCTTTTTTAAGCAATTCCGTTAAGGGTGATGTTATTTTTAAGTAATTCTTAATAAATTATCTACAGAAACCCGTGAATCTGAGGAAAGAATAAACTTCTTTAGTGTTTATTAGTATTAGCTAAAATAGAATATCTTTAGCTTTATCTAGGTTAACTACTATTCCGTTTTAGGATACTAAGTATTCTAAGAATTTGACTTCAGTCCTATAGAACACATATTTCTCTGTCTAAATATATAACTTATATTTCTTAAGCTTTTGTAATATCTTTTTAGTATACTTAATATATTCTTCTAGCATTCTATTTGTGTATATAAGTATATTATTAAAATATGCTATTATAAATACGTCTAGGTATTCTCTTAGCATATAATTAATAATTGTCTAGAATATTACTAGTGCGTTCGTGAGTTTTATTAGCATAACTAAGTATTTAAATAGTTTATATCTTATTTTAAATACTGTTATCTATTCGTGTCCTTTAGCTATTTATATCTAATAATATCTATTCTTAATATTAAAGAGGCTAAACTATTTAGCTTCTCTAAGTTTATCTATAAGTTCTAATATTAGTGGTATTAGATAATAATTCTTTACTATAGCTTTATTTAGGTGTCTGTAGTTAATATATAACTATAGTTTTCTATTCTTTTTTAGTATAAAGAGTATTAGTGATGTTATTTTACTTTAACTAGTTTATATATACCCTTTTTATTAATTTTTTTACAGGAATCTCCGTAATTCTTTCTGTTAGTATATAGGTACTTAATATAATAGTCCTAGTTTTAAATCTATTTCTTCCTTAAGCGTGATTTTGTGGTTCTAGTCTTAATATTCTAGTAGCTAGTTTTTAGCTTTTTTAAAGAACTATTCTCTAAATTCCTTCTAGTATTTGTCTGATATAATAAACGTAGTGTCATAAAGCATTACTTTTTTTATCTATATTATAGCTTTTATTTATTATTATCTATAGTAGTTATTTCTAATTCCTATAGTTTTTCTTTTCTAATTAATTGTTGGATTCTATTATGCTAGCTAGTTCTATCCTAAGATAAAATCTTTATTACCTAAATTTATAATCTTAATATAGCAGTTATCTGTGTAACCTACTGCCTTAATAGTTATATTTTATATTTTAAGATTAATTAGATCTTTTTTAAATGTTATTGGACTATCGTTTATGCGTTTTACTTATATAGGTTTATCTAAAACTCTAGTTAGTATCTAGTATCTTTATATCTACTTATTTAATATAAGTATCTTACTAGCTCTACTGTTTATAAGTGCTAGTATTTAGTTACTATTAATACATGTATTTATATATAGCTTATTTTCATATTTCCTTTAGTTTAGTTATATATATATAATTAATATGTTATCTCTAATCTCTAGTTCTTAACTCTCTAGTAGCTTAGTTATAGTCTACTAGTTTTCTAGTTTTTTATCTATAGCTGACTCCTGAGTGGTAGTTACTTCTTTAGTGTTTTCTTTTTAGATCTGTAAATTAGATATCTCTAGAGTTAATATACTTTCTTATTAAGTATTTTATATATATTTTTAGTTTATTCTTTATAATCCTAACATTTCCATCCTAAGAAACATTATTAATATGTGAGTTTTTTATGTAAGTTTATAGCTAACTATTTTTTTTAGTAGTGTTTAGTTTAGTATTATTAGCATCCTATCTAGCATTTATCCCACAATAGTTATTTATATTTATCTGAGTTTAGGTCCTGTAATTTATTTTCTAAATCTATATAAACTAGTTCTTATTATAGGTCAAGTTCCTTTTTATTTATTAGTTATTATAATATTTTTCTTATCTTTAGTCCTTTGACACGTATGGCGTGTTTATTTTATTTATAGTTTTTTCCTATATAGTTAAAAGCTACATATATCTAGTATTTCTTTTTTATTATTTTATTTACGGCGTTATTATTCTGTACCTATAATATTAGTAAAGAGTTTTCTTTTTTCTTTTTATTTTAATCCTATCCTACTTCTAAGTATCTGACGGGATGATAGTATATTATATTACTTATAACTAGTATAAGTATTTATTACTAGATCTTATTTATTTATATAGCTAAGTTTTATTTGTTTAGCTCTTTATACTACTTATTTTCTACTAACTATAGTACTTATTAATATTTATATATTCTATCTCTTAAAGTAACTTTCTAGTATTTAGTAATATAGTATTCCCCTTAATAGTATTTTAATTTATATATTTAATAGTATCTTCAGCGTATATACTGTATAATTATTATAGACATAAGTTCCTTACTCTCTATAGTCTCTTAATTCTTTCTTTATCTGAATTTTTAATCTTCTTTGTGGAATAGTCCACTCTCTTGTTTTATAATATTATAAAACCTTTATATTTCTTTCTTAGTTCTCGCGTTATGTTACTGAACTGTTGTTTTTTATATTATAGTAATTATATCACTAAATTATCCTATTAGATAATTCTTAACTTATTAATATGGAATTTTATATTCTTATTTAAGATGTATATAGCTCCTATAAATCTAGTACTATTTTTCTTAAATTCTTTTTATAATTATCTCTTCTATTATAGTATCTCTTACTTATTTTACTTAGATTATAGTAATCTTGATTTTCTTAGGCGCTTTAGTCTAGACATAAGCTTTCTTAACATCTAATTATTATTATTTATAATTCTTAATAAAGTGTTCTTGTTTTCTATATCTTAAGTAGACTTTATATATATAGTGTTTTATTTATTCTCTAGCTCACTTTCCTTACCTATTTCTAATAGATATTTTTTTAATATTAATATTTATTAGATTATAGGTTTAGCTATTTCTTTTATTTCTTTTAAATATATAGATTACTAATCTCTCCTATGCCTTTTTTTCCTGCTCTTGTTAATACTAATAATTATTAATAGTTACTACTTATTTAATGATTTCTAATAAGGTACTTAGCTGTTTTTCTTTAAAGATTTCGTCTTTAATTCTATCTTTTAGTCCTTTATAGTATATTATAACTAATAGTTAATTTGCCTAATTAAGTTGTGATTGGATTTACTTAAATTCTGTAGTATAATTAGCTACTAATATTTATTACTTAAGTTATTAAAACTTTTAGATTACTTTAATTTCTTTATTAATTTCCCTAAAGACAATAATTATTTTCTGTTTAAAATATTCATAATTTCTAAAAGTTTGTTATATATTATTATTATAATTAGCTAACCCTGCTACGCTTAAGTTAGAGTCTTTATTAGCTAAATAGTTTTTTATTAATAGCTTAAACTATTATATTACTCTACCTATTATATTTATACCAGCTACTAAAATCTAATCCTAGTTAGTTAGAAATAATTTCTAATTAAAATAATAGTAGAGGTTTATTGCTGTTATAAAAGTCTTAAGTTTATTTTAATTACCGTTAAACTTTTTAAGAGGTTATATTTTTACTATTCCTTCTTTCTAGACTACTATAGCTTATTATTTAGCTTTAATTTATTATTATAAGTTTACTAAAGTATTACGTAACTTCATGATAGCTATTCTTTATTTTTAAATAACTTATTATATACTCTTCTGTTCTCTAGATATACTTCTAGTTATAAATAAAAATCCTACTATAACTTCTTCTTTACTACTACTTTTTTTTAACAAGTAAAGTTCTTATTCGTCCTTATAGTAAGTTATTATAGACTTTTAATAATTAGTTTATTAGAATCCTATCCAACAGTTCTTTCTATTTTCTTGAGGTGGTAGTTATAATATTATAAGTTACTAACTTACTAATATAAATTATACTAGTAATAAGTTATCTAACTGCTTATATAATACTTAGTAGTTCTCTTACTTCCAAATCAGATAGCTTATTAGACTTAGTAGAAGTTAGTTAACTTAGTAAAAAATAAGAAGAAAATAATATAATAAGTTAAGATTTAATAAAATAGTATTAAACTATATCACTTAAAGTGTAAATCTTAATTTTAGAGTAACTATAAAGAATTAAAAAGTATTTATAAGTTATTTAATATCTTATACTTATAGTAAATCCTTTGTGCGTATATTATATACTTATTAGTAATATATTAAATACTATTAGAAATTATTAAAGATATTAGAGCCTCTAGCTTTTTCTAATATTTTTAGCTATTAAGGCTTATCTAATTACGTGAATAGCTACTTTTAATTTACTAGTATAGTTTTATATTTCTATTTTTACTTCTTAGCCTGTGCCTTAGTCTACGCTAATATATTTTATATCTACTTATAATTCTTCCTTTTAAGCTTAAATATATATTTTTATTCTAAAGCTTTATTAGCTATTATTACTAGTTTCTTTAGCTTTTTAAGTACAGTTACCTTTTTATTACCGTCTGTAATAATAATGTTATTATAAAACTTTATATAAATACTTATCTAGTTTTTATAAAGCTAATTTATACTTAGCTAGTTATAAATAGTCTAAATATTAACTACAAACTACTAAAATAAATAGTAGTATATAAAAAAAACTAGTTTATAGTTATTATAGATATATAAGTAAAAATAGAAGTAGTAATATATAATTAAATAATTCTAAATACAGCAGTAGTAGTTATAGTATAGCTATAAATAAAAGTATTAGTTATAATCCCTATAAAAGAAAAATAGCACGTAATATAAAAATATATAAATAAAATTACTTATATAAATATAGTAGTAGTAAAACTAGCTAGAAGAATTATTATACTCTATTAAGATAATATTATAATAGCTTAAATTACTATACTTATTTAAAATAATTATAGCTATTTTATTACTAGTAGATAGGTTCTTATAATACTAGTTAGTATCTTTCTTAAGTACTAGACATATCTAAAGATTAAGAATAATATAAAATAGTCTAGTAGTATATTACTATATCTATAGCCACTCTTTTATAGTTAGGTATAGCTAGATAAATAGATTATAAACTTTAAAAAGCATACTTAAAAGATACTATAGAATTATATTATTTAATTAAGTATTAGTCTATATATAAGCTTTTATAGTATAGGCAGAATTATAAAAGTATAGCTATATATAGTATAAAAGCTTTTTAGTAACAGTATTTAGCAGATTTTATAAATAGTAAAGTTTTTTATAAATTTAAAAATAGTTAATACTGCTAGAGCTAGCACTACAGTTTATAATAATATAACTTAAAGAAATAAAAAATAAAGCTATATTATATAGCTATAGCTACTAGTAGAATTATTATATAAAAAAAATATAGTTTTATAATAAGTTCTATAGATAACTTAGTAACTACTAAAATAAAAGTAATATAATATTACTCTATTTATAGTAGGTCTTAAACTTTAGGTCATTAAATACTAATATAAATATATATTTATTAATTTAATAATAAACGTTATAATTATTATAGAGAATATTTATTATATTAAGATTAAGTAGCTCTATAGTATAGAATGTAGTAATATATCTATTAAAGTCTAGTAAAATTAGTATATAGTTTATATTATAAATATTAATAGTTATAATAAACTATATAAGCTAGCTAGACGCTCTTATAAATAGACTATTACTATTAGTAATATTAATAATATTAATAGTATTAATAGTACTAATAGTACTAGCAGCATTATAAGGCTCTTATACAGAAACATAAGATAATAATAAATAAAAGAGAATAGTTAGGTAAGTAGTTTATAAAAAGATAGTAATAGTAGTAATAACTATAATAGTTACAGAATAAAAAAAATAGATATTTAAATTAATTTCATCTAATAAACAGCACCGCTTTCTATTATTCTATAAGAAAATTATATTAGTAGAAGCTCTAAAAGTAATAGTAGCTCTATTAGGGATATTTAAAGAATCTAATACTATAAGCTAAACATGTTTTATAGGGCGCACCAAGGCGGTTGGTTTTGAACTAATTGAGTGCCTTATACTGCTTACAGGAAGTGCAAAACGACCTTTCCGACTGCATATTACGGTAGTATACTGGGGTATACGGTGGTGCGCGGTGGTGTGCAGTAGTTGTTTACTACCAGCAGCAGTAAGAGTACGCGTAAGTTGAAGTTTTGTTGTTCCTCACGTGACCCGGAAAACTTAACAACCAATTAGCGGAGCTCGGTTCACTATTAAAACCATATATAGATAGATAGATAGATGGATTACTGATGACCTCCCAAGCCACGGCAAGACTGCACAGCCGGGATGCCAAGCAGAGCACGTGCTTTTGGGGAGGAGGAACGTGAAGAAACATCTCTTTAAAGTGTGTAGAAATCATGAGTGTCGGTTTGATTGATATAGAATGCTAATTTAAAGTTAGGGCACACGATTTCAAGCCTAGGACTTGCAAGTCGATCATATGTACGCGATCTGGGATTACCTCCGCAGCTGAATCTCGCGTCCGCGATCGACGGTGGAGCCGCGCGCTCCATTAAGTTCATCCATCCAGCATCCATCCGAATGCAAGCTGTTTCCATGGTGCTATTCCTCTCATTAGCATTACGCACTCCCTTTCATACCCGGCGTAGGGTTCCGTCTCGTCAACCTACTCTGTTGACTTCGCATTGGCGCAAACCCGATGTTCAGCTTACACATGCAGGAATGCCGCAGGCATTACTTTCCAATCATGATGGAGACACCTCAGAAGGAGCAATGTCCAGCAACTAATGCTTATATGTCGAGGCAGTAGCTCAACGATGTGTCATGCAGCTGAAGATCAAGGTTGCGATAGCTCAATCATCTATCTTATCATGTATAGGCCCTTCAGCTCCGGAAAAGCTTCGAGATTTGACTCCCCACATGTCAAGGATGGATACATCACAAACGCGCCCAGCAGCTTTTGGCACCTATCGCGCGAAAGCCATTTTGGGAATTGTCGTGGCCTTTATTATTACGTCTACCGTATCGATGATTCTTCGTTTCGTTGGGAAGAAGATCAAGAAAACCAATATCTCTTCTGAAGATTGGTTTATTATTGCTGCTCAAGTGAGTTCAGGCATATTTTCCTTTCAGGCGGGAAGATGCTGACTAGCGAGCAGGTCACTGTTTACGGATTGGCACTTGTCGCGATTTTAGGTATATTCTACGCTTAATCTTTCTTTGCAGCTCTAAGAAGAAAAATAGAAGTAGTTCTTGGAAATGCGGGGCATCATGCTACAGAGGTCCCAGAGAAGCTTCCTCAAACACTGAAGGTAAGCCTCCGGCCCCTTGGCGCTCCATTCCCGCTCCATCGGAAACGATTCCGGGGGTTTATGGGTTATCATCGCTAAGTTGTCTTCACCAGTTATTAGTTGCAGTCCAATGCCTCTATGGAACGAGTGTGGGCCTTATCAAAGTGTCCATCTGCCTTTTCTACAACCGAATATTTCCTTTCCGATGGTTTCTCATCGCCTCATGGACGGTGATCGGTAGTATTGTTGGATGGAGCGTCGCCATTGTCATGACCGCTTTTGTTGCATGCCAGCCATTGGCATATTTTTGGGACACAACAATTCCAGGTGGAAAATGTATCCCCAATCAGACCGCGCCTTATATCGCCATGGGGGCTATCGATGTCGTTATTGATATCATCATGCTCGCCCTTCCTCTTCCTTTGATATGGAAACTACACGTCTCGCTAGCAGATAAAGTTGCCATATTTTGTACTTTTGGAGCTGGCATCAGGTAAGCGTCAATGATATCCTCTATCGTAATCGCGACTAATCTAGATAATTTCAGCACCATGGCTATCAGTATTCTTCGCGTAGAAACTTTGGTAGCACTCACCTTCAAAGACCTCACGTATACAGGTGCGTATGCCTTGCTCTGGACCTTCGCAGAACCGGCTATTGGGATCTCGGTTGCGTGTGCGCCGCTATTTCGGCCATTACTACGGCGAGTTTTCCCCGAAAGGAATACCAGAAACGGACTATCGCAACCAAAATTTCATCGCTTCCAAGAACTACCTAATACTCTTCCCTCATTCGTAAACTCGAACGTGTCCGCTTTGACGAGAAACGTTGGGAATAGATCTCAAGTGACGACCCAGACTCTTGAATCGGGAAATTGGAGTCAATCACATTTCACTGACTAGCTGCGTTTTGTAAGTGGTCTTCACAAACTGCATGTCTAGAATCTTACATAATTAGGCATCTCTATAGGCTGGCCTCCGAGTGCATACTTAGCTTTTTATTCAGCCTCCCGTCATTTTGGCATCTATAACCATGCTAGAGTATGGATCTGAGTACTCTGGAGAATCTCGCATTCGGCTGCCTGTACAAATTACTAACAAGCCCCGAGGATTACACGCATAACGGCCTGATTTCAGCTCTCTATTACCTATCATCTTCTGTCGGCCCCTAGATATCAGTAAGGTACTGACACTTTTCGCGCTCTCTTAACTCCGATGATACGTACCCGACATGCCGGAATTGGCAGACTTCGGACAAAAAACTTGTTAATGCCGAGTTAGTCGATGACGCATCAGGGAACAAACCATTGTGTTAGCATGAAATGATCATAGGGAATGACATGCCTCAATCTAACAGGTGGAGCTGGAGAAGGCGCGGGGAGAGCTGATTTGATGTCGTCCATTAACTAAAACGGCAATCCCAGGGCACAGAAAATTTCTTGTTGGGCAATTCTTCAGCATAAGCTTCCACCCACCTCTGCGCAAGCAACTCATTAAAAGCAGAAGATCACAGATGTCTTTCCCATTCACGCCATCTTCACGCTCAGATTTCCATGCTTCGTGCACCTTGAAGGATCTGTTTCATATAAAACTGTTGTCGAAATCGCTGGAATAGAACAGCGTACGAATTTTTCCGCTACACGATCACGAACGACATCTTCAACGAGCCTGGATCCGATCGTGTGGCACGTTCGGATATGTCACGTCTCCCCGCTACAAATCCAGATGCATTCGATATGCTCGGCGTAATAACGCAGGAATACTTTTCCGCACTTCTCACTACCCTGGAGGCATGAAGCAGTACCCGAACTCAAACGAACCGCTTCATACAGGGTATAGGACCACTCATAGAACTGAGCTACCTGCATACGATTTCTTAGGCCCAGGTACCGGAGGGAACGCGTAGGCGTGGTGCTGGTCTGGGTTTCTTCATACAAGGAAGCGCTTTCGATATCAAATAACTTCTCGAGGTTTTTCCTTGGCATGAATACGACTGACCCACTTCACCATCGTTGTTGGCGGCGGACGGGGAGCTGTTAGTATCAAAATTGCAGAACAGACGAAGAACATACGATCGGTCGTTCAAGACTCCGCTAGCGTCGTCGAGATTGGGCAGTGATTGCTTTCAAAATACCTGGTTAGTAGAGTGGAGTTCATGGGACACGACTTCTTTCAAGAGAAGGTACTCAGACGTGCAGATGTTTACTTCTTTACATGGATCATGCACAATTGGAGTGATGGGCGCTGTGTGAAGATCCTGCGGAATCCGATACCTGGTGTGAAGCATCGGACGGAGAGTTTTGATTTACGAGAATGTGCTGTAGGAAGGTGGGAAATCAAGGTTGAAAGAGATGGATGGAAGATCGGGATACCAGTCCTTTTTTTAATGCATTGCGAGAACCCATGGGCTGACGATGCGGATAAGCATATTGCCTTTATTATTCCGGCTTGCTGGGACGGCTCTGAGCGGACTAGGTCGGATTTGAAGAAGTTGATCGAACTGCGCGGATTCAAGATATGAATTTCGAGGCATCCGCAGAATACGTGGTATGAGCTTAGTTAAAGCGGTTTGGAAAGAGAAAAGCATGAATTTGACAATAGCTTCGCAGGGCAATTTCTTATCGACTCATCTTCGATCAGAGTAACAGGGTTATCCAATTTTGCACAACACCGGAACGAGCCATGGCCAGATCATCTTCGCGACGAAGTTTCTAGATCCAAACTACTACGTCACCGAAGCCGATCGCGTCTGCCTTCGTTCTAGCATACGAGATCAATTTAAGGACCCTTATTGAGTTGGCGTGAAGAGAGAGTTAAAAAAAGGGATTGATGTGAAGATAGACACGACGGAAAAGGAGACTCTGCAGCTGAATTCGACATGCAACGCCGAGTCGGGAGCGACGTCCTGGAGTCGTTCTAATAGGTTGCTCGGTGGTTGCCTTTTCCGCACTCTGCAGCCGACCAATCAACAAGACTTGAAAAGATACGAATAAGCGAACGAATCAGAAAAGAAAACAGCTGAAGTTCAATTACAGAGTTGATAAGAGGAAGAACTAAAGAAGTCTTCTACGCTATATCATATCTCGATCTGCAATGAGCCCAGAACCCTAATCAGTGACTTCCCAAGGTCAAGCTTTCGCTTCCTCCACCTTCTCATTCCCAACCCCCGGCTTCCCACCCCTTCTCATCTCCAACTCTCTAACCCACTGTCTTCCCTCCACCATATCACCAGCAAGATCCTTCATCTTATGCTTACTCAACTTCGCCATCTGCCCCTTGCCCACCACTTCAGCCAATTTCCTATGAATACCTTTATCCACACCTTCGATAGAGTCCTTCAGCATGAAAATCTGATACCACTCCGGAATAGTCTCGAGACCATGGGATGAGGCGAGGGTGTTGAGGTGCAACATGGTGCGAGTAAAGATCTGGAGATGGACTTCGAGAGGTTTGGTAGCATCCCACTTTTGGGAGAGGGTGTGCTGGAGAGAGAGGTGTTGGGCGACGACGTCTTTCTCTTGATAGGTAGTTTTGAGCTTGTCCCAGAGTGACTTGGTGTTGGAGAGAAGAGCGTCATCTGGGACCAGGTTGGCGAAGACTCCAGCGTAAACGTCGTCGCTGAGGGAATCGATGATGAGCTTGCGAGCATGAGAGTTCTTGTGCTGATAGTCAACCGCCTTCCTGACTTCTGACCTAGACGTATTGACTGTAAGTGGAGCGGATTCGGTGAGGGTTCCGTCGATGATGGGGATGAGGTCGAACGACTTGAATTCGGCACGCTTGAATTGCGCCCATTCGAAATAGTTTATCGTGCCGTAGAGCCTCATATTGACCAGGTTTACGATGTTGCGAGACGCAGTGTTGGGGAAATGTCGATGCAAACAAGAAGTAAAATTGTGGGTGGGGATAAGGTCTTGTTTTGCTCTGTCCAAAAGCGGTAATGGGAAATAGTGCGCAAAATCAGGCAGCCACGAAATGATCCCTGAGGCGTTCCATCCAGACGACGGCAAACACAGGGATGCTAACCGTAAAATAAAACGATGCGAAGGATGCGGGCGGGTTCAAGAGAACTAATTTACGCTTAATGAGTTGTGCCGATCGATCATAAAATGCTACGTTCCCTTTCCCATCGCCTTCTCCATCATATTTACCAACTGCGTGCAGCATCCTCAGGGGATAGTTTCCGGGAGAGTGCCTTCCTTGCCTGGTCGGCACTTGCTTGATTTACAGAAGTAGTGACGCTTGATCAGCCAGCACTGGGGGCGTTTTGGCCTTGGTTGGTCGTCGAGTAGGTTTGTTGAGTGGTCTCTGTGTGCATCTTCTAGCGCTTGTGGTGATTCGAGTTAGTGCTGGGCGACTCACCATTTCCTTGGTTGAAGGCATCGCCAAGCTTTGCGTCGCGCTACAGAAATTGTGGTGGTTAGCGATGGTTTTCAGGTTGCTGGACGGTAGCTTTCTGCTGGAAAATGAGGTGTTAGATAAATTCAAGTTACAGCTGTCAATCTGGCCGTGAATGCCAACGAGGGCAAGCGGGCAGTAAAAGTTAGATAACCGGCGCATTGCCGTGAAAGGGTGAATGATTAGCAAACGAATAGTACTGCAAGATCATCGAGCATCAAGCTGTGAATATTTCTTATTGGAACTGGAAAAGAGCGTGAAGGCACCGTCAGTGACGGCAAGTGGCTTTGGGCGATTAAACGTGACATGGTCGATATATCAAACTTTTGAGATGTCGCGAGACGTATTTAGGACTTCTGCTAGAACGATATGTCTATTTTCCCACGTCCGTTTAGCCTCGTTATTGGAGCTTTCCGTAACCCAGACGCCAGGCATGATGTAACACAAACCATGCCGATAGATAATGCGGCAATGATGTCAATGGCCCGGCCGGAAAATCGTGCCAGAGTATAGGACTTCAGAACTCAAGAACAAACACGAATTGTCAGGGGAAAAAAAATGAAATGGTGGTAAGTAGCAGGAGAGATTCTAGACGCCGAGCTCATGGTACTTGGCAGCTAGACGTGGGCCTCAGTATTTATGCAGTACAACTGTGACGGCCACATTATGGGAAAGGTCTGAGTTGTAATAAAATAGAGGGAAACTGTGAGCCGTCGCATAGATTGATCACCTGCGAAGAAGGTGATAATGAGAGGGATACGTACTTCAACGAGCGTCCCAGGGTCAAGAAAGGACTGGAAGATCATTACTTGATATGACCATATTCAATAACTTGCTGAATATCATCATTGCAACTATAATACAGGAAAGAATCGAGACTTACAATTTCGGGATTTGGCCTAATAGGAAAGTGAAATCCGCTCAATGTTATGCAGTAAGATAGATCCAGCCGGGAGGATCAAACGGTGGCAGGTGACGTAAGTGCGATAGGCTTTGCACATCGAATCGTAGTCCATGTTATTCCCCTCCTTGCACTTGACGGCTCTGAACCCGGACTGCTTGAATCTACCTTGGAACCGACGACCCGATCTAGGTACGTAGTTGAACAGAGAGACCTGGGAAGGACCAGCCTTAGCGAAAGTCATCGGCCAAACATCCTTGAAAGACAGAAAAAACCCGTCGCGCATGTGACAGGTTTGCTTCTTTGGATTACGAAGCAAAATAACAGGGAAATCAATATTCGAAAGCGAAAAGGTCTGAGCGGGGACGTCCAGGATCTAAGAACTCTTCTAAAGCTCCTCTCAACCTGTAAGCCAGAGTCGAAGTTCCTTCGTGAAAATGCATGACCACCCTGGAATGATTTGGGATGTTCAAGGTATTAGGAAAAGATCGCTTCTGTACTCCGTGATACGGAGTGGCTGTTAAATGTATGCATGTTGCAAAAAAACAAGCACTAGGTTACGTAATCTGGGGTAACGGGTGGAAGCGGATAGTGCTCGGAAACCTGCCTCGGGTCGTATGTCGGCGGAATAGAGCACTATCCCGTTAACAGCCACGTCGGGTTCGTATATGGGCGTCGCCTTGTCTCACTTGAAGCTGAATTTACCGGTGCCTAAGCAGCTTAGTTGAAGGGTAGTGGCATGAGTTCCCACCTGATACGATTGCGCACGCGCTGGAAGTCATCTATCCCAATGATCGTGCCTGGATGGACAACCGAAAAGTTTCGTCTCTAAGGCATGAACATCATATCTCCTTGAGGGTCAGACGAGTCGTACGGTTACGGAGGACCCATCGACACCGCAAAAATTCAACATGTCTCCCACTTTCGGGTCGAGAAAACAGCTGACCTATAAACCGTCTCATGGACTTAGACCCGTTGCCATATTTTAAAATGAAAGTGGAGGAGTTCAGCGTACCTACCGCGAAGATGTGACTGTTCGCGAGTCCCTGCATTATCAACTGGAGAAGAATACAAACTACCCTGAGTGAATTGAGAGCATAGCATAAGGCTTGGCATAATTCCGAGTACGCATACCTACAGCCATAAGGTTCTTTGAGCAGTTCGGCCATTCTACTGATTTCTGAGGCAACAGGATGTTGTGGATTGATACCATACCTCTTGTGCGGCTAGCTCTGCCGTCAAGTTACAGCCACACGGGGCGGCATGTCTCGTCGAATCACCATTTCCAAGAACAGACGTCCTTCTGGCCCGGATTACATTACCTTGATGGCTTGAGGTGGGGTGGTATGTGCCATTGTGCCATGTCTGTGATGGAGAACAAAAAGGGACAAACTGTCCGCATGAACATGGCTGAAAAGAACGCGTTGACAGGCTTTCTATGAAGGGTGCGAGTGATGCAGCAAAGGCTTCTAGAAGAATAGACGTGAAACTCATGTATAAGACTGATCTACGAAGGTTTGAGCAGGGTGAGGTGACAAGGCAACCATTAACATCTGGGTTAATTGTGAGGGATGAACGAGCCGCATTAGTGGCACCGACGACTGCTGACGAACGGAAGACAGATTCAAGGAAGCTGAAACGGGATTATCTATGAATGCTCTCAATACCCGCTGGCGAGCAGCGTCGATATGCTGGCTTATGGAGTAGCAGAATGCAGGTGCACCTTGACCGAAGGGAGCGAGAGGTGCAGAGGAGTGCATAATGGAACTGAGCAGCGCAGACTGCACCTTGCTCGGCCGGGGTAAACGGTATCTCGCAGACGGTATTTCTTTTGGGAGGGGGCACAACGAGCGGCGCCCGAAGCCGCCCAATAGTGTGCGCAACTGCGCTGTGAAGAACGTCGATAGACGCTGGTGCTGGTGGGCTGTCACAAGCACAGGCGAGGCTGGACTGCCCAAGGTGTGGCCCGAGCTTCCTTCCCGAAACTGTGAATTCGAAACACTCCCCGCTTCAACACTCAGGAGCCGGGAACCGCTTTACCACCACCCACCGCAACGTGCTCCGAGCGCGTCTATTTCTTTACTTTTTATTTTTTTGAGCTTGGTTGACAGCGTCAAAGCACCCTTCGCTTACATCGCCGTTCATTGCTATTCGGAGAACAGTCCGCCTGCGTTACCAGAATATCCCTGCCTGTCTTGATGCATAGAGCGCCAAAATTATCAGTATGCCAGGGTCACAGTCTGTGTAGCCCTGGCTAACCTTGTGACACGGTTATCGATGTGAACTCATGAACTGCAGACTCCTCATTCCTCTCCCTTCCGGTCACACCAAACGCAACACGACCCGATGGAGTGACATGGACACTGCTTTGTCTCGGCAGCATCCGGTCACTGCGTATTTACATCCCTTGCCGCCGCGTAGACTTGGCCGCTACTAATCTTGTTCGCCCTCTCTCTTCTACTTTATCCTTCACACACCGAATTCCTTCCTAGCAGGCATCTTGCCCTACGGTCGCTTATGTAACCTCTACTTCCACCCGTTCCACTCCCTTGGTTCTCTACTCTATTTTCACTCGTCCTTCTCCCACCTTCCACATATCACGAGAGTGGGCCTGGATGTAGATGCCCCTCGAGCAACTCATTTCACATTCCTGACTTCTCCACCTGATTTCGCCTGCTCATTATGCTCAGAATGGCGCCTATCCTGTTCCCCCGCGTCCTTGATGGAGGTAAACCCAACTTAGATGCCCTTGGTATTAGCTACGTTGTTCTAGCAATACTATACACTCTCTTCATATCAGGAGAACTCTTCTTTCTATATCGTCATCGCTTAGCCTTTTGCGTTCAGATCCGGAACATCAAAGTTATTTTCGTTACTGTAGCTATGCTTCACGTCTACTTGGTCATTGTTCTTCTGGTCTACCCTCAGAATGGCGCTTTCCCATGCTCGGCAGAATACTGGGTCATGTCCATCTTCCTCCCATCTGGAATGGCCTTCTTCCAAGGTAAATTTCCTTCAACCTTCTTACTAGGCCTAGCTAACACGATGTCAGCCTGCAACGCCAGAGTTTTAAAGGCTTATGAAAGCCAACGGAGGCTGAAGAGGAACTTCCTAGAAGGTGCCCGCAAGAAGAGGCTCGATTTCACCCTTCGAGGCATCTACGAAGCTTGGCTGGATCTTGACGCTGCAGCAAAAGTTTACGTGGGCACGGTCGCAGGATTAATTATCTCCGTATGCACATCCGGCGAGGCCTTGTGTTGCCCAGGAATCCTTCCCGCTAACTATAGTAGTTAATTCCTACCGTCATCCTTTTCTTTGGCTCCCGACGGTTCCACGCTTCGTACGGATCTTTCGGTCCCGTGGTCAACTCTCGAATGTGTCGCAGAGGTGGCGAATGGTACGAATTCCAAGCTTCAATTTGCGCCGTCCATTAATAGTGTTGCAGGGTTCCATCTATTCTTGTCCAGCTCTTCTGGACTGCCCTCGTTGGACCGTGGATTCTCTGGAAGATTCGGAGAGTTAATGACGTTCATTACTGGGCCTGGCAAACCAGACTTGCAATTATTGCGGGGTATGCTTTCTGATCCTATGTTTGTTCCTGCGTCGGGCTAATCTTGGTGTTGTGCAGATTACCCGGAACACCGTTGTGGATGGGGTTCACCTACACAAGAATCCCCGCGATGATGTCCATAAATAGATACTTTGCAACTGCCGGATGGTAAGTGCGTCATTTCACACTGCAGTGGTATCTCAGCCTTCTGAGAGTTGCATTCTTCCTGCAACTCTATATTCGATAATTTTTTTTATGTTTTGAGGATCGGCGGCTCGGAGAGGCAACTTAATTTCCTGTGATCTCGGAGTGTTGTCCGCTATTCCTCTTCGTTGATTTAGCATCATCTTTACGACGTTGAAACACCTGAAACTTGTGGCTAACTTCTTGTGCTGCAGGTTCATTCCATCCCTAGTCGTATGTCAGCAAGTGCTCATCATCATTCCGCTCAAGGATGCATTCAAATCGCAGACTCGTCGAGCATCCATCTCCTCAACCAACACAACCGCAACACTCAACTCGATTTCCTCCTCATCCTCCAAATCATCGCTGCGACCAGTTTTGACCAAAGACTTGAAGCCAAAAGCATCCATGCAGGCCCTTGAATTCACCATCCAAAATAACGTTGAGCCCTTGATCTCATGGGCTGCGGCTCGTGAATTCACTGCTGAAAACACCATTTTCCTTCGCGAAGTGCGAAACTTTAAGAAAAAATGGGCGAGTCTCACCACAGTCACAACATCGCAACGGAGGCAGATGTTCACTGAAGCTTCGCTCATCTTCTTCACATTGATCAACCCTTTCACGGCCGAAACACCCATCAACATCGAATACAAGATCTTCCGCACTCTTCAAAATACCTTTTCAACCGTTGAATGGGACCCTTATTGCCCGACCAGTCGCGCCGGAACTCCAGACTCAGCATCGGGAAGGGAAAATGTTGTGTGTCCGTGGGAGGATGTCCTAGACCGGCCAACGAGTATCAAGTCGGAAGCGAGCGCAGCGAGTAACGCGAGTACGAGGAGCATTGTGCCGAGCGAATTCACCGAACAAGTATTCGATGCTGCATTCGAGAGTATCAAGTACCTCGTATTCACAAACACCTGGCCGAGGTACGTTGAAGCGGAGCTGGCAGGCAATGCTTCACCGTAACATGGGATCACACCAGAAAATGTTCGGCAAAGGTAGGGCGGTGGACATCATTTATCACGGCATCGGGAAATTGCTGGATATCTGGATATATGGATATGCTCATCGATCCCTCATAATACCCTCGCCAGTCTTTAGGCTGGGCCCAGACTCTGATAGGCTAATACGGTACCACTGGTATTTGGTTCTGTTCATACAACCTCTTCGTTCACTTCTTACACTCACTTAGACCGGGGCGATGGCTCTTTCGGCGGCGTTTTTGGCGGGTACAAAAGTGCGACCAAAGGTGTAAGACCAATTTTTGGGAAGAATGGTTTGGTGTTTTTATGGTTGGGTAGGTTTTGGGCTGACTTGGATGGCTGTATTGGGCTCTATTAGCATCGGGCCTTTAAATGAATGGGTTTATGCTATTTGGACACGGATTTGGGTTTGGCACATTCATTGGGATTGGCTATGACAAGCGATTGCGGTTCTTGGATTTTGTACTTTGTGCTATACGCATCCAGATAGGAAACACCCAAAATATTGGGCTTCTCATTTCTCATTGCAACTTTGGGCGATTTGGCATTCCTGACTTCTTCCATCCCACCCCTCAGCCCTAAAACTAAGCGGCATTCCACCTCAAGTTTCGAACATCCTGACCTTCCTCATCGGACGCGGATCCCACACTTCACGTAGAATCATCAAGTTTATTCTTCCTAAGCCCACCCTCACACTCTCCCTGCGCAATGCAAGCATCGCCACATCTTCTTTAAGCCTTAATCCATCCCATCCCGGCTCATTGTGCAACGTAAACATCCGCGGCAGTCACTGTCGCATGGGATTTCTTCCACGCACAATGCTTAAACCCTCAAATATTGGTAGGTATCGACCCGGAAACCTGAGCATATCATAACGCATTTTGACATTTATGCCGAATTAGCCGCTAGAAGTAAATCTCATTGGCAGCCATGCCCTCGAGAGTTGATGAAAGGGTTTGAAATCAAGAGGATGCCCTAAAATCTTGAGCACCTACATCAGGAGCCAGTCCAGGTTGTCACCTGTCCAAACAAAAATTCCACCCTACTACCAACCTCGGCTTTCAAGATCATTTCAAACTCGCATTTCAGTCATAAACAGAGTTCCTGCCGACGATTCCAAACTAGGTACCGACGTCTTTCTAGCGCGTTCAGCGACCTCGCTAACTTGGTTCGAATGGGAAGAGTGTGGGACGGGTATCGGCGATCAGTGCAAAAACTAGATCGGAAGAAATTCAAGGATTGCATTGTCGAGTTGGGTAAATTTGGAGGGCCGGGGTTCGCATTGTCCCGGAAGTTTTGATCGTGGAGCAGTTCGTGTCGCAGAATCGGCTTAGCGTGATGCTTAGGCTTTTAGCACGGGAGGGAGATGCATCCATGAACCTGGATCTCGGCTGATATGGGTTCCTGGTTGTGGATTAGGGAAGGGTACCTGAGGTTCGAGGTGAGATGTGGATGACGGTGTTTTTCAAAAAGCGAGCCGAGGTGATGATGCGGAATTTGGGAGATAAATAATCTGGATCTTGCTGATTATATTAATGACGACTTTACGATTGCGAGATCTAAAGAGCATGATGGAAAAGTTAGTTGAGTGATATGTTGCTTGAAGGCTTACGCAATCAGACATGGAAGTGAGGTCGCACTGACATTCCAGCCAATGGATGTTCAACGTTACGGTTACCGTAGCTTCAGAATTTGGAGGGGTAATTCTCTGCACACTATGTGAGATGATGAGATATGCATACATCCGGATCGAGCTTAGCCTGATCCGAATGGGAGGGGGCCACGTGAGCGTGAGTACGAGTAAACGTTGAGCTTTAACTCGAACCGTCTTCACATCTCTAGGAGAATTGGAAATCAATCTGTCTAGGCCCCAAAATACATTCATGGAAACTTTCTGTAGTCGCTGTAGCTCGGCGTAGCAAAGACCAGAGGTATCAGTGAACTTAGTTTGTTGGTGTGCCACTCTGTCTTTGCCCGGCATATATGCCCAGATAGGCGCTTGCTGCTGGAAAAGAGATCAGCTGGTGTTTGCATTTCCATGCACAGGTTCGAATTCTCCAACGAAGTCCGCAGAGATGATGACCTGCATGTTTCGACACCACCTGCGCCCTGGTGTAGGTGTGAGTGGTAGAACCGTAGATTGCTTGAGGGTCAGTTATATAGTCAAAATCCCTCGCTCCGGTCTCAGAGGCTTTCTACACTGCTGATTCTACGCTTCCACCTTTCCGCGAGCGTAGTTTCGGCGTAGTTTCGATGAGATCCTTAGTTGTCGTGGTCTATGACCTCATCTCAGGGTGTTTCATGGTTCATCTCATCATCTATCGCCAAATGCTGCCAACATAGTGTAATGCATCCTCAACAAAAGGTTTCTATTACATCGCATCTCAATCTTTGTAATTCTATGATTTTCTGCTGAAATTTCTATCTCTTGATTCGTATTGTTGAATTATTATATCCCTTTAAGATTGACTTTGACAATAGCTGGTGGTCAGCCTAAAAAGCCGTCTCGCAAGGTACTCGAGAACGCTGTATCTCAAGCGGTATCTTAACTTCCTTTATCCACGCCCCCAAAAGAGACCCCAAAGAAGCGGAAGAAGGCTAAGATTTGCCTAAGGGTGAATCACCCGACCGTTTTTGATTACCAAGATTCTCTATAGCTGATTATAATACAGATTCCTTTCTAACACCGGCTCGCAGCAATCCTGCTCATACCTAAGATGATGCGCCCGATGCACAAGAACTTGTTGCTAGAGCCTCTCCTATGCCTCGCTCGTCTCAGCTATTAACAAACAATCCCAAGGGGAAACAAAGGTAGCCTAAACAGGACAAGGAGAAGCGTATCAGGTGGGCAGAAGCTATGGTACTTGCTCTGTTTGAAACCTTCAAGAAATGCAAGCTCGGCGAGGATGGCTAAATTAAGAGGGTCGTGGTCAACATACTCAACATATGCTCGAAGATATATACAAGAAGTCTTGTTGCCATAAAATCAACCTCCTGCCGGTCGGACATACAATCCGCCGGCTTGGCATTTGTCTGCTGTATATAGCCTTTGCTTGCCCTCTAGATTTCAGGTCTTTAATGCAATCTTGTTCAGTCTCTCAGCCGCTCATCAAGCTCAATTTACGGTAACAAGTCTATTCCTCTTAAGAAAATCCGAAGCCTTAGCTACTCCGAGTACTGCAGCAATCATGGGAGTCGCCTTATAAGGGGCTTCTGCAGCATTCTGAGCATTCATTAAATAAGAGGCGAAATCCCTTCTGTAGAACTGAAAAAGGTTAGCTATTTTTTTCTCGGCTTAACATAGATTTGTAGATCTCACTAAAAGGAAACACTGTAGCTTTAAACGAAGAAAACCGATGTGCTGGGATGAAAGCCGGAGGGTCAGCGTATTTTATGTGTTCCCAAAGGGCAATAAACAAAAGGCACATTTCAAGCTTCAACACTATGCATGCATCGTCACTTCGCCAGAAGTGGCAATTTAAGAGTATTAGTTATCCATTTTTGGACAGCCACGATTAATTGAACTACTCTAGTTTCTCCTCCACTTGCCGTTTACATGAGATTTTGCGATTTTCAAGTGAGAACTAAACCTAACCACTCCTAACGTGTTGCCCTAGGGCTCCTAGGTATATCTACGGCTATAAAAGGATTTTCCGTAGACGGGCAACTCATCGCACCAATCAAATTAGCTCATCAAGGTGTTCCGACAGGGCTTCCAAGAGCGTAGGATTTGACAATCTTACGCCAATCTACGGCCAAAAAAATCTTACGGGTGATGAAACACTAAGATTGACAGGCGTAGAATTAGGCGTAGATTCTACCTACGGGGGTGTAGGTGGTATCGAAACACGCAGGGCTTTACTTCGGGCAATCACAGTTTTCTGTCTTTATAATTTGGTAGTTTGAAGCCATCATTTAATACTTCCTGAATGCTTTAGGCTCAGATCCGAAGGGATCGTTATACAGTGGGGAATCTTTTACGCAATATGTCTCCACAAACTCGACGGTGAGGTTTTTTTTGGGAACATGTTAACGTGGGTTATGAATGCTGGGACCGACTTAACATCCTTCGGCAACACGCACTGCACTTTGACTTGTCGGATGTTCAGGAGCAGCGAGAATGGAAGCGAGGTGAAGAGATGGTTGGTGTCGGTTTAAGCTTCTTAGCGACTTGGACTGGATCCGATAGGGACAAGTGCAGATCATTTTCCTTTGTTTTCCGACGCCAGTTCTTTCTTCCTTTCAATCCACGGCTCAATTCCGCCATCTTTGTCATGTGGGGTCTCCGATGTTTATTCAAAGAAGGCGTATACAAATTTCGAGTTCTGTGGATAATTTGACCTACCGCTCAGTTGCATCTACCCTCCATTCAGTGACGAAGTACAGGATGACCTTATTCCAGCGACCTTGGACTCCGCTAGTTCCTATATGAGCTATCGTTTGCTCGATCGCATAGGACGGGGACTATATTCTACATTCCGGATGGGAGTTAAGATTAGTATACCGATTGATTCACTACTCTGCTTTGGCTCTGTGTCTTATTATATCTTCACCTAAGATACTACATCATATAAACCCTAGGTAATCATCCCCATGAGATGCCCTTTCCTGTGTTTGCATATTAACCGTAAAAGCTAATTCATGTCCTTTCGCGGCGTCTACCAACCCTCCCTTTTCTCCTCTCTTCATCGTCTTTGGCTCTTTCCCGAGCCCTGCGCCCTGGCCCCCTCACGGTGAGGCTTATTTACTCGATAGTCAGTGGTTTGCCTTGATGCGCTCCTCAGCTGTGGCGGGGTTTGCTCAGCTGAACCGAGAGAGCACACACATGAATGGCTGGAGATAGCACTATTGAGCCAGATAAGCTTACCCGCAACTGGGAGGATAAAGTATTCACATCCCACGATCTCGTTAAGACGAGCACCCCGTAGCTGAATGCGCCCCAATTCACCTTAATATTGAGGCTGAAGCGTTACCAATGAACGGTGAGGCTGTGTCTCCAAGAGTCAAAGGAAGGCAAGGCAAAGGCCGCGTAACGAGTTACATATGCGAAAGCTTCGGCTGAGGCGTTCAAGGCAAGAGTCATGCCGTTAATGTTCCTTTCCATCCACTCTCATCCATGAGAACTCAGCGTCCTTGGCGGTTTATGTTACGATCCGAGAATCGTTGGATTCTCCCGCAGAAATAGCAGAAGGAGCGGAGCGAATGGATAACCTGATGGTGTTGGAACACGAAGAGTCGGAAATGCAAGAGGAGAAAGGGACCTCTCTAAGGTAAACAGTTTTCCGCTCGTGAAGCAAGTAGATCTGATGATAACGTAACAATAGAGCGGACTTGAAAGAGCGCCATGTCAACATGGTCGCTTTTTCCGCCCGCGTCGGAATCGGTCCCTTCTTGCAAAGTGGTCGCGTGGTATATCAAGCTGGACCTGGCCTCGCTGTTGTTGCGTATATCCTCATGGGAACGGTGATGGCGTCGACGATTTCGTGCCTAGGAGAGATGACTGCTCTCTTCCCTGTCCAAGGTCCGATATTCAAGTTCCCATTGCGCTTTTTAGACGTGGGAGTAGGCTATGCTGCGGGCTGGTTGGCCTGGTTTTCTTGGACTGTCATAATCGCTGCAGAGGTTCTTGCAGTGACCCAGCTCTGGGATTTTCAGTTCAGCGAAGAATATGTGCGGGAGGTCGGCTACCCGGAAATTACCCAGCCCTCACGTAACATTGTGAACTGAATCGTGATTTCACTGAGTCAATCATCAGTGCCGCTTCCTGCTCTAAGGCTTCTTAAGTCTGAAAGAATAATCTACAGAACCAAAATAATCAAAATTTATTCTTCCGTACCACCACTTTGCTCCGACTTTGACAACCACTCACTATAGACAACGTTTAGCTTACATGATCAGATCACGATTCGGCTTTGGTGTTGAGGCTCGCTTGCTCCACTAGGCGCTAAGCATGAGACAACCGTCTTGAACGCAACCCACCCACCGTCCCGCAAAGCCATCGCCTTTCCCTCCATCCTCATCGCAAAACCCGCCACAGAGTATGCGCAAACACCTCAGCGACTAGTCCAGATTGCAAGTATTGCGTCCTAACACTGCTACCCGACACGACGACCCAGGGCAGCGTGCGCGCACTTCTGCGCCGGCCCTCCACGTCCCGTCTTCCTCCAAGTGTAAACGCCGTAGCTCTCACCGCTCCCGGTCTTTCTCTATCGCGCTATATCCACGGGCCAAACTTCCGACTCGCCTTCTACAAAAATGTCTGCCTCCGCAGCTACTGCCCGCCCGTCGCAGGCCCTTCGCCAGCGCCGCGAATCCCAGCGACCAAGCCTCGCGCGTGCCAGCAACACGAAAGCCAGCACTATGGAGACCGGAGTCGCCCATAAGGACGATCCTAAGCGATATGGTAGGAACCTTCATCTTGCAATCAGGAACAAGTTGATAACCCAGTGGTGCACAGTCCGAACCCAGCAGGATGTACTGCGAAAATTCAAAGGTAGCCAACCGTCTCTGAGAGTATACCTACATACCAACCACTTCCGAATCAATGACTCACAGGAGTCTTTCAATTATGCCTCTCCAATGAACGAGCTCCTGACCCACATCCGAGAGAAGACGGTGCCGCATAACATGCTCGACGAGTTCTACGCTGCTGGAGTGCCATTTTATGACGGTAAGACTCCCAAACCCCAACCCGACATAGACCATCAGCTAACAAATGGGCGCAGACTGTCTCATTGTCGAGATTCACGACTTCCGGTCCGGCGGCATCAAGCCTCAGGATAATCCAAACAATGCTCCTGACGGCAAGAAGACCGTGCCCTTCTCCATCCACAACTACAACAGCTTCATAACACCTTCCCCACATGTGCCCTATCCGATCAAATCCGCCACGAAGCAACCAGCACAATCCGATGGACAAGGCAAGGTTAATCCTACAACAGAGACGGCTAAGGACGGCAAGGAGACGGACAAGGAAAACATGCCTGCCCCAGGACAGCCAGCTTCACAGAAGCAACCGACCAAAGCCAAAATATACACAACAGTGCTTTTTCCGACCACTCAGTCTCATTATACAGACATTCAACTCCTCGCCACCACTCCGGTTCCGGACATGCAGACGTATCGGAGGAATCAAGCCGCCAGGACCGCATCCACTCCCACCATGGCCCATCCCCCAACACCCCTCACAGCGGTGCCTCCCACACCAACGCTTCCAAGTGGCCGCAGTCCTAAGAGACAGAAGATGGTCGTGGACGAGACCAATGTTCACGAATTTGAGGCCGAAATCTATAATGCTACTTGTCCGAAGTTATACCTCGAGCCCACCCGAAGCTTAGAAGAATCAGTGGTGCTCATTGAAACCATGACCCACCCCAACAATCGGAATCCCGCACCGGCACGCAAGACTCGGAAGAGGACAACAGCCGAATTGGCAGCAGACGAAGCCGAGGCAGCCGACACGCAGCGCTTCATGCTTGCGGGTGATGAGTTGCAGGCCACAAAGACTGCCACGGCGGCCGCCGGAGACGACAGCCAACCTTCAATGCGCGGTACCAACTTCCAAACATTCTCTAGGTTCAAGACATTGGAACAAATCAAGTCTCGTCACGAGGACTTGGCGAGGATCAAGAAGGACGAAGAAGCCCGCCAGCAACAAGCCAAGCGACAAGCACAAGCTGAGGCTGAGGCCCAGAAGAGAAGAGAGTTAGAGGCCACTCGGCAAGCAGAGCAGCAGAATCAGGCAATGATGCAACACAGACAAGAAGCGCTAATGCGACAGCAGCAGGCCCAACAGCATCAACAACAACAGGAGGCTCTAAGAGCCGCAACCCAAGCTCAGCAGATAACCAATGCCCCTTCCACCCAATTCGTTCAGACGCCCCAGTCAGCCACCCAACCACAACACTCATCGCCAGTGGTCAGACAACAGACTCCGATGGCGGCTGCTTCTTCTCCACTTGTCGCGGCCCATACCTCCCATCCTATGGGCGGTACTCCAATGGTCACAACTTCATCCAATCATGGTGCCGGCAGCCCACCGCGTCCCCCATCCGCCGTATCTCATCCTCCAGCCGCTATGGCTCGCAGTGTAAGCCAGCAACAAAATCAGCCCATGAGCCGCACTGGCACGCCCCAAATAATTCAAGGAACTCCTGTTATGAACTCTACCATACCCGCTCGTAACATGGCGTCGACTCCTCAACCACGAATGAACCAAGGCAGTCCAACCGGCCCCGTTCCAGGAGGCACACCAATCATGATGCAAACACCCCAGCCCAGCCAGAATGGCCTCACGCCAGAGCAAATGCAGTTGATGCAACGACAAAATCAAATGCGGATGCGAGCAGCACAACAGCAACAAGTCATACACGGTGGTTCCCCTGGTCAAAATAACATGGGCAACATGACACCGGAGCAGCTCGCCATGTTGAAAGCTAAAACCCACATCCAACAGCAGGGTATACCAGCGGGCCAAAATCCGCAGGGGTATCAGCAAATGCTCGCTCAGCAATACTTCCGGCAGATCCACCAACAGCAGAATGCACAAATGGCGAATATGAGCCCACAGAATGCTGGACAGATGCGTCCAGACATGGGAGCGAACGCTGGAATGAATAATCCGGGTGGCATGAATGTTAACAACATGAGCTCCCAACAGCTCAGACAACACTACGTGCAGCGGAGACAGGCATTGCTGAATGCCTACGGCGGTAACCCCCAAAATATTCCGCCAAACCACCAGCAGCAGATACGGAATATTGAGATCGCGATTCGCAATGCCGAACTTCGTGAAGCTGCTGGCCAAGGCGGCGGCGGCGGCGGCGGACAGATACAAATGAACCAACAAGGCATGCAGGGTGGCATGAATATGGGCGGAGGGCAGACGCCGCAGAATCCAGCCCAGTTGCAGCAGTATCAGCAAGCGCTTCAACAACAGCGTGCACGACAGGCGCAGCAGCAACAGATGATGATGATGCGTCAGCAGGGCGGTCAGATCCCGCAAGGCATGATGAACAATATGGGAATGATGACTGGCGGCATGCAAGGGGGTATGAATATGAATATGGGCAACATGGGCAATGTGGGAGGCATGAACATGGGGAATATGGGCGGCATGCAGATGAGCGGCATGACGCAGCAACAAATGCAGCAGGTGATGCTTATGAGACAGGCTCAGATGCGCGCTGGGCAGGGACGACCGAGCGGGGGTGATGGAGGGTTTGACTTCAGTGGGGTGTGAGGAAAAGTAGAAAGAAGGAACAAAGCAGTTTGGTGGCGATGTGAGGTGATTCATCTGGGTTTGACGGTTAGGCTTGTCATCTTGATACCCCTGGGATTGGCATGTGCGATCTGGCGTTTCCGGCGCGGGTATTCTCATCTTATTCTCAGCATATACTTATGGCATAGCACAGGATGCGTTAGAGACATGTACATCTAACGTGTGCAAGTACTTACGACAACGCCATCTCGGCTATGGATAGCTATCTGGTACATTAGGGGTGCTTGGTAGCTGCGACAATAAGACATCGTTCAGTGAATTGTTTCATACCTTTCCGAGTGAGATGATTAAAGCTAGACCTAGCCCTCAGTCCTAATACTTAACAACTTAGCAGGCACTTTTCAACGGAGTTGGGATCAACAAAATCGAAAAGAAGGGGGGGCGAAGGGCAGACAAAAAGTGGCACGCCAAAAGGTATGACCTGCCATTAACCTTCCCTGAACGCTACGCCGGGTATAATGTTGCTAACAGGATCGTATGTAGACCTAGAAAAGGGTATACTGCTAGAGGCTTTGTGGCTACAGCGGTCCGGTGTGCGGCCAATGGGGAAGGTAAAATCGTCAGTCATGGTGTTGGGCATACTGCCTTTCTGTGCCCTGCGTGGGGTTTATCGCAAAGATTTCTTCAGCAAAATATATGTACAGGGAAAAAAAAGAAAAACCTGTTATTCATCCTATCCAAGTACATACCTATATACCCCATGCATAACCCCATCCAAAAAAGATGCTTAAAACCATAATGTTCAAACCCAGGCTCTTCTCAATATTGTCATTCCTGAACCCCCATCAAGATGATTCCGACCCCCTTCGCTTACTGAATATCCACCTTCCGTACCTCAACGAAACCAGTATCGATCTTGGGAACTTCAACCTTCAACACGCCATCCTCAAGCTTAGCAGTAATCATATCCGCATCGACCTGCGCTGGGTTTGCACGCGTGCCCAAGCGGACCTTGCGCTCGAATGGTCCAACCTTCCTCTCATCCATGGCCAATGTCTTCAAGAACTCCTCATCTCCAGGTCGATAGATGACGCCCGCGATGCTGAGCTCGGATTTCTCGGCATCCCAGTTTACGCCTACATCTTCTTTCTTTGCGCCGGGGAGCGAAACATGAATTATGAAGGAGGAATCGGTGTCGAAGACATCGGCTTCGGGCTCGAAATCCTTGTCCTCATTGACGTTGGCGTTGTTGGTGTCGAAAAAGTTAAAAGGGTTCAAAGGGCCGCCCCAGCCGCGTCCACCCCATGATCCCCATCCTCCGTGTCTGCCGTGATATGGACCTCCGTGATGGCCATGTCGACCGAAGCCTCTGCCTCCATGTGGACCGGACCCGTGTCGACCTCGTCCGGCCTCGCATCGTCCGTATCCATGTCCCCAACCGCCCCATGATCCACGAGGGCAGTCCTCGTTGTCTGAGGAGTTGGAGGGACCTTCTCCGTTATCGTTCCTTTCGCCTTCGGTTTGTTCTGGGTTCTTGCGAGGCTTCTCCGGTTCAGCTTCAGGTGGAGGGGGAGGACCACGATGATGTCCACGGCCGTGGAATGGCATGCCTGGATGGCCCCAGCCCCAGGGGCTGAATGGAGGTGGGCGTCCGCCGCCGGGGCCACGTTCCTCCTCGTCGTTGTCGTTGTTGTTGTTGTTGTTGTTGCCGGAGAAGAAAGGGTGGTTTTGGCCTTGTTGCTCCATATTGGCGATAAAGTCCCAGAAGGGTGCAGATTGGTTGATGTAGCGGATTGATGGCATGATGGTTTGATTTGTTTATGCCTTACCGAACAGAGTAGCGAGGTGTATGTGTATGGACAGCGCTCAAATGATGATAGAGATAGAGAGATGATTTGATTGAGTGAAGGGGAATAGAGAAGTGATGAAGGTGATGCAGGAAAAGAAGACGTCACAGGCCTACCTACAACCGCCCTTTATACATCCTATCTCAAGGCATCAAAAGGTCCACGTACGTTCACACCCTCTCGCCACACCAGGCTTCGGCCCTGAAATGACTAACATGCTCATTCGGACCTGTCTCACCAATCACAGCTTACGAAATCAGATACATTCGAAGCATTTAGAAGGTTCCAGATGTCTAGAAGAGGGAAAGGCTTCAAAAAGCCGCGTATACTGCATTTGTCTGGCCATCTGCTTGGGATAGGCAAAAATGGTTGCGCGTCATGAGTGGCACCAAAGGGGGATAGTGGTCGGACATGTCGGTGGTTTCGGAGGCCGATGTGGCGGATATGTGGCTAATTGGTTGGATCGCCACAGCACCATCAACGCGAGTTGGGTGTTTTTGTACGATGCTTTCGGACATCAGGAGGGCGTGGCGAAGAGCCATTTGCTTCAGATGTGTTGGGTGTGTACTGCATGAAATGCTATAATTTCCTTGACTACAATACTGAGTTGGTTTGGACTAGAACCACGAATGGTGACATGGAACGGACCTCTCCAAATACTCTGTCGCGTCCTGTCAAAGGAATAGTATTGTTTTGATGTATTTCATACCAAAATGCTATGCTTTGTTCTGCAATAATGAAATAATTCCCATTTAGTGAAGCTCAGATTTGTGGAGGGAGTGACCGGTCGCGCCCGGCGAACGAGGAGATGAAGGCAACTGCCTATGAGACAAGAGATGATGTAGTTGGATCGGATAGTACGATAGGTTTAGTTGCAAGCGCGCCAAAAGCTCTCATGACGCCTTGGAGAAATTGTCCTTTCTGATTGAGTTGCACTAGCATATGCTGATGTGCCGTCATTTCTATGTCTTGCCGTCTATGTCTTGTATATCTTGTCAATGCTCGTTTTGACGACTCCGTGAAGTTCGTGAGTGTGATACTTCGTCCTCACTCTCCTTCTTCTCTTAAACGCTGCCGGAAGACTGTGTTTGAGTTCGCGGTTCCGCTAGGCGTAATGGTAATGCGGATGCAATCTTCGAGGCCTGCTCAGCTGTATCTAGAGGGCATCAGAGCATCAGAGTTTGCTTGCAAATGAAGACGGCAAGGTGCATACTCTTCCTGATCGTTGTCTCTTCGTACTTTCTCAGGCCCAGCACCTTGTAGAGACTAGGCGGAGACTGGGGGCATTGGAGAGTGAATCTTCGCCCATTGATCCTGCAATGCCTCCATTTTCGGGCTTTCCGGATTGAAAACGGTGGCGCGGACGAATTCTTCGCCATCGTGAAAAGTGTGTGTGAGGTTTTGTTTACGAGCGGTGTGCAGTTGTCATTGGGCGGGGGCGGGGTAGCTGCAGTTGGAGACTCGCAAACAGCCTATGACGCCACAAGTAGCAAACAAACCGTCACTGAAAACATAACCTCTTTCATCCACCTCACCAAGACCAATACTTGAAAATATACCAAATCAGCAAAGAACTCAAGCGGAACAACCACAATGTCCGGCCCAATTCCAACTTCGACCTCCGTGAGTGAGTCCGCCGTCATCGAGGCCCACCTGAGTGACGTATGGCACTTGATCAAGCTGCCTGACTTCGCCAACTTCTGGTCCAAGCTGGACAAGAGCGAGCGGGTGAAGGGAACGTCCGAGGAGACCGATATCGTGAAGTGGACCTTCAAGGATGGCACTGTGCTGGACGTGAAGCAGGAGGAGCACTCCGTGAGTTGCCTCACAGCATTCTCTCCCGCAGTTTGGCTTGCAAATTGGTTTGGAGATGAGTGCTGATATTGTATGGAACCTAGACCATCGACCATTACATAACATACAGCGTAATTTCCTCTAAGCCGGCCCTGAGCTACAGCTCGGTTGTGAGCACGGTTAGAGTCTACCCGGTTACGTCGGGCAAGCATGAGGGCCATACGTATGTGACTTGGACGGGCAATTTCTCGAGCGATGCCGATGCCGGTATGATTTCCCCGAACGCCACAAATGGCCACATATATGCCGTACTGACATGATTGGATGCAGGTGTCATCGAGGATGCGAAGTTCAAGCGTCGCGAGGCTCTCACCGATCTCGCCAACGCTGTCTCGCAGAAATGAGGAACGACGCAGTACTATGATGGCGGCATGAAGCGAAATGGAGGAGACAGTGAAAGGATGCTTAGACAATCAGAAAGCAGAAATTATGAGGAAAAAAGAATGGGCAGCATCTATTCTGAGACCACGGCTCGACCAACACCCTCACTGTATGTACTACGACTGTAGCATCATTCTAAAAATTGGGATTGAGATGTTTCTGAGGAATGTTCTGACCCTTTCTTGGCTGTTTCTCGCACAGATGACAGTAACCGCTGGTGGTTGCATGATTTTGGGATCCGTGCTCGTGATCTGGGACGCAGGTTTGTACTTGATGTTCGATTTGTCTGGGGGCATCAATAGCATCAAAACGACCCTACAAGGCTTATTCAGAGTGGTGGGTTTATAGTGTAATCATCAAAAGCTAAATGTGTTCCAGATGAATGAAAGGGCTTGCTGCGCTTGAAAGAATGATCATCGCTGCGAGCGGGCGAGTGACCTGTTCACCATGTGTTCTAGCTCTGCTAGCGCAAGTCCCGACATGCAGCATTAGGCATGAGCCGGCGTCTCGGAGGATTTGCATCGGGGTCTTTCGATGATTTTCGTGCTAGGGGCAAGAAGAGCGGCGGGTGATTGTCAGCGGCAGAAGTCAGGGGCATTTCCTGGGGTAGCCAATTAGAATCGAGACCCACTTTGCCAGGCTAGCCCTATTTCTGCCATATTAATCATCCTAAAGCTTACATTTACTACATATTGTCTCCATCCTCTTCTTCCACTCGATATTCATTACCTGCCAACACCTTACGTTACCAAAACCAGGTCTCAGATATATAGGACCCCGCCGAGACCGACCCTGCGAGCCACTTGGCTCTGTGCGCCCTTCACGTTTTGATGTACCGTGTTTCGCTCCCGAATCCAACCACAAGGCGACAGTGGATCACAGGTGATATGTGCGAGACGAGCAACTCTGAATCTACCTATGAGGCTCCTTCGCATCGAGCCCTTTTGCATATGCTGAATGCTATCACATGGTATGTCCTCGGCGAGCAATTCTCGCTCTTCTGCAGGTCTGCTCACTTTCCGTGGCGACGAGAGTTTACATGGACAGCATTATGATATTCTTTCATTGAGTCTCTAATCTTCTCAACCTATCACACGTCTGCCCTCACGGTTCTCGGTTTCCCTTCCTGGCACTTCGCCTCAAGAAAGCTTGGGCTGAAGTCATGAACAACTGGTTCTCCGCAGTGCAGATCATTCAGTGCTCGAAGTGGCAAATTCTCACTATTATGTATGGGCGAACTTGTATGTCATCTCTACCTACTTCCGCAAAGCTCCTAACAACAAAACACTGAAAGCTAAAGTGTAGTATTTCGTTTCTGCATTGACAAAAAGGGCCGAAGGCCTCAGCGGGCCGTCATGGCGAGATCCTCAGGACATCAACCCGCTCATCGAGATCAGCATTCCCGACCGCGGCGTACCTGACAAACATGAGCGTCGTTCGGCTCTCCAACAGTAGCCTGAAAAGAGGCTCTACAGATTGACGAAATCTCGCTTTAACCATTCTCTCAATGTTTCCTCAAGGTCTCATTCGATGGCACAAAACTTATATCGCCTCAACATATCTGCTTTTCAAACGACTGGGCAAAGCTTGGTTTGAGGTTATGAAGCTTACTTTGGTAATGATGCGACGTAAATCTTCCACCACCCTGGGCATGGCGTCATGCTAAATCTACCTGATAATTACCTGATCCAGTTTCCCCGCATCGCTCTTTAATGATGCAAGGTTTCACCATCTGAGAGTCACTATGGGTTGGGGTAGAGATCTCCTTCTCCAACCCGACCAAGCACTCGATCCCGACAGGTGCAGTGTTTCACGACCCATACCGCCCTCGCCACAACCTGTATGTTTCTCAAAAGACGAAATTGAACCTCATATCGACTTCAGGATCATCACTACGGCTTTCGGGAACGGTGACCGTAATGCTGCCTGAGATAGTTGCGAAGGGTCTCTCTACCATGACGTTATACAGCCGGTCAAGTAACGCCCACCAGGTGTATAAAGGGAGAGCGCTGTCCACGACTTGGATTCTTGTTCTACACACAACTTTCCACAACTCGCTTCAACTCTTTCTCCAATCATTCTAAGAAAGAAACCGTTGTTACTTCATATCAATCCATCAACATGGTCGGCATGAAAGCTGCCCTCTTCGCGGCTCTGTTTGCCTGGTAATACACTCTCCTCTCTTTCTCGGTCTATGGTTGTCTTGACATACCTACTATATCAGAGCTATTATACTTTTCCTCCTCAAAGTATTTATGTCTCTTTGTGTCGTCCACCATGGCTAATATTTTCTTCTAGCGCTGTTGCTCTACCTCAGGGTGGTCCCCGTAAGTGTATTCTTAGCCCAAAATTGCCGGCTCGCAATTAGTAACATTCGTATAGCTGGAGGAGCGCCCCCAGGAGGCCCAGGTGGTTTCCGTGAGATCTTTGACCCAGATATGTCAACTTGCAATTAGTAACCTCCGTATAGCTGGAGGAACGCCCCCAGGCGGGCCGGGAGGTTTCCGTAAGATCTTTGACCCAGATATGTCAACTTGCAATTAGTAACATCCGTATAGCTGGCGGAGCGCCTCCAGGAGGTCCGGGTGGTTTCCGTAAGATCTTTTGATCCAGATATGTCGACTTGCGATTGCTAACATCCGTATAGCTGGAGGAGCGCCCCCAGGTGGGCCGGGAGGTTTCCGTAGGCTACCATTTAATCACCTTGTGTTGAAGTTCAATTACTAACCTTCTAGCCGGTGGAGCGCCTCCGGGCGGTCCGGGCGGATTCCGTAAGATTTTCCGTCCGATCATTTCGGCGTACATTTACTAACAGCCTTATAGCCGGCGGAGCGCCTCCAGGCGGTCCGGGTGGTTTCCGTAAGTCTGATGTTGACCCAAATGTGTCAGAGTTCGATTGTTAACCTTCTGCTAGCCGGAGGAGCACCCCCAGGGGGTCCGGGCGGATTTCGTAAGATTTTCAATCCAATTATTTTGGTATACATTTATTAACAGGCTTCTAGCCGGCGGAGCACCTCCTAGTGGTCCAGGCGGATTTCGTAAGATTTTCAGTCTTACTTCGGCGTACATTCACTAACAGCCTTAAAGCCGGCGGAGCACCTCCAGGCGGTCCGGGTGGTTTCCGTAAGATTTTCGCAATTATTTCAGCGCTTATTTACTAATAGCCTCAAAGCCGGCGGCGCACCCCCAGGCGGCCCGAGTAAGAACCCTCTCTGAGCTACAATGCTATGCTTCAAACTAATAAACGAAAAGGCGGCTTTCCCGGCGGTGCTCCTCCAGGACCTCCCCCAGCTACACCAACCGCTGAGTAAGCTGCTTACGACAATCACATCGTGGTAAAGTCGCACGCACAGGATGCTGGACAAGCGAAGTTGATGAGAACCACATTAGACAGTAACACCTATCTGTATTGGTCGCGTATTGTTCATAATTTCTTTGGTCTGGACGATGCTGGGCTACGCATAACTCGGGGCTAAACTGAAATACTGTCGCTTCCATGGCAGCTTAGTTGGGGAATTCACCCGGTTGTTGAACCCTTGTCTCCCATCTTGCTCACCACGTGTGTTATGCATGCAAAACCAGACCAAGTTAAGCCAATATTCCCGGTCACCACCTCTCATCTCATGCTGAACCCATGATTCCTCATTGTGGGTGCCCGAAATTGGCCTCATGAACCTTGTTGTAGTCGCCGGCATGCTATGAGCTGAAGTGTAAGAATACTAATGATAGCACTCTGCTCTGGTGTGCATTATACTCAGGCTTTTAGTCTACCCTTAGCTAGCATCACATAGAGGTCTAGTGGAATTCATCAGATTGGCTACAAATGATCACGTGCGGCTTGTCTGTATCCGCGCCCGCCGTACCTTCTATTACCTCGCTGGCGCCTTCATTCCTTCATCAGTCTCTTCAAAGCATCTAACCCGCGGACTACTTAGAGAACCATCATCCTCTCTTTAATTTCAGTACTCTGCCGCTTCTTATGTAAAAGGGAAACGTTCTAGTGCTTTTCTCGTCCTTGCTACCTGTACCCTAAAGTCCTTAATCCCTTCAAGCGCTCCATTGGGGAGCCGCAACGCCTTTTGTCTGCTCTATCGTACCTGTCTCTTCAATATCAAATCTTCTATTTCCCCCAATGCCTCGAGTATGGCTAGGCCTACCATATCTTCGGACAATCCTGCGGACTATCCTGCGGACTTTCTCTGACTTGCAGGAACAATCTGCCTTAGCATGGAGGATCAGTAAATCATTTATATCATATTTATTGAACCTTCAATCCAGTCGTGCTATCTCAACATCTTCGCCTCAGCCACATTATCGGGGAAAAAGAAATTTGCGACTCAGTGGCAAATATCTCATGACGGAGAATCTGTGGCCCGACTCAATCGCATTTTCCAAGAGGAAGATATTCCCACTTAGTGACAATATCTGAAAATAATAAACTGCGAGTCATTCAATTCATTTGGCTTATGCTAGGCACGTGGATATCGTTTTTGATCGTGATTTATTTAAATATCATACGGTCACGTCAAAGGCATCTCAGCAACTGATTCCTTTGAATGCTTTTTCTATTCTGCTCTCCCATATGCGAAGTCGAAAATATACCTGCGATATCCCCTGCTTTGCGCATTTTGCCCTGAGGCCCTTAATCCCTGCCCTCCCACAACGCCCTTTGTCTCCCATCATGCTTCGAACATCATCCAATTCATCGCAAAAGCCGTGTTCTGTTTATTCATACCATTATGGCCTTTTACTTTCTTCCTCAATCGTCCCAGTGGCCAAATCATGTAAACGTGGTGAGTTCTGAACACAATGCAGTACCTGTCTCCATTCATAGTCAAGGAGAGTGATCGAAGTTATTTAAAAATCGACCCTAGGGTTCAAGGATGTCGTTCGGGAATCATATCCACCTTGTATGCTTTCGTAATAGGTTTTTATATCCCGATTAAGGCCTTGATTGAGGTACGTATCCGTAATATCATAGCTAACATTCGCCATGAAATCCTCCTGGTCCAAGCCCAGTTGGGTGTGGCGGTTTAGAAGGAAGAAAAATTTCCCCCAGAATCACGAAGTGTAATTGCCTTATAATCGCCATCTACATAATGGCGATGATTTCATATGACGGCAGACAGCATACACAACAATACCTAATAACTTACTTGACTTTGCTCTGGCTATGGAAGTAGTCATACAGAGAAGCTGCCAAGCCCATGACCTCGTGGATGAAAACGAGTCCGAAGATGATAAGCCATCTCCACGTTACTCCTACCATGCCGATAGAACAAAATCATCAAATGCACATACTGTGTATGATACCATGGTGAGCAATAATGTGGCAGATGAAAAAGGAATCGATGATGAGGCATTGACACATAGCGGCTTTGGGTCAATTGGTGCCGATGTGGATTTCAGACACTATCTTCGACGGGTTCCACAGGACCATGAAGCTTACCATTAACTCCTCCGCCTAATTTAAACATGTGATATACTAAGTTCCGATTTGACGCCGAACCGCGGACATGGACGATGATGTGGGCTGTACTGCCAGAGCTGCGAACTTTTTCTCACCTAATGGCCAAGAACCAGTTCCAAACGATGAACGTTCTGGCCAAGGAAGACATCGCCACTGGTAGATGCATCTTTTAGATGCGCATGAAGAAGGATGACTGGAGGGTCGTCTTGCATGAGAAGAGCATGACTCTTAGCCGGTTCGGCAAGAAATGCCATGTCCACCGCATAGCCAACGCTGCTCTCCCTTTGGCTGTTATATTTGCCACTGGTGAAATTTGGCGCGATAAATGGTTTCGTATTACCTAGAGTAGGTTTTACCCACATTCCGAAGCTTCAGCTCATACTGATATTCATGTACTATTCAGCCGGCTACTAGATGTACACTTCAAAGGTCGAGGAGAGCAAATCCTCTTTTCTTCCTCCTTCGACAGTATACTAATTCGGCCCTCTCACCAATGTCCGGATTTCTATTGTTTTCGAACCTGGTCACGTCGTCTTGGAACCCTACGATGCAGGTAAATACGAAACGATTCCGAAGGAACTATTCATACACCTTGAAACTTCGACTGTAGCTTTGGGCACGTCATCTAATGTTTTTATTCCATTTTTTACGCGCCATCTCATAGGGAGCATTAGCTACCATGGCTCTTTGATTAAGTTATGGTTAAGTATTGTGCGGCAGAAAGCAGGAAAATTTTATAGAAGACAGGAATACAGCTTTATATTCATTATACGCAACTCAAAATTAGCCACGGACTTATATAATGTTGGAAACATTATTGATAAACGTTGTGAGCTTCGAGCATGGCCATCGGAAGCCCATTAAAGACCTTCATCACACTCTGGATGCCACATAACGCTGCCAGTATAGGTGTCTGGATGCTAATGGCCCGAGGTCTGGTTTGTGGTAACAGGATAAGTAGAAGGACATGTTTGTAATGGCAGCTATGGTAGATGGCATGAAGAAGGATATGAGGGTAGATAGCAGAATATTTACACCCTGTGTTAGCTTCCGAGCAATAGACGACCGTCTCCATGGCACGCCTTCCGCCATGTACATTATACCTTATGTTGCACATAGCCCGTATTACAAGGTAACATGTGACTTTATAGCGGTATAAAGCGCTTTGGCTTCGCACATCCAGATTGGGTGGGAAGCTCATGCCAATTGCCTAGTGTGCACGGCTGGACATCAACCGTTCCTCTTGCTCACATGAACTTAAAGCAGACTCCTGATATTTTGTCATCTATCTCCATCCGGACCCTCATCATGATCATTTTTCTCTCACCCTCATTCACAATGAGCCCGCAATCACTTCCACAATCCCCGCCAAATCCCACTACCACCGAGACTTCCACATCGGATTCTCCGAGATCCTCTCGGCTGGTATGTCCTTTGGCGGAAGTGTCTCCCTAAGGAACACAATCCTCCAATCATTCGCCGGCTGATACGCATACCTACAATCCAGTAGTGCCTTAGCCCTCCTCTTCTGCTCAATCGTACTTCGCTTCCCCGTCACAACCCTCTCAATCACCTTCCAATCGACCTTCTTGATGCCGCCAAGATAAGAAGTATTCAGTTTTTTCACTTCCTCCTGGACCTTTCCGAAAGAGGCGTCGTATGAAGGGTGGGGACCGGCGATAATCGGACCGCCGGTGATGATGGTGGTTATGTATTCCTGCAATCCTTCGTGGACGTTTTTCAGCAAGAGCGCTTTCTTCTCGGAGTAGATGGGGGGATTGGATTCGTCGACGACGATAGAGGCGCGTTCGTAGTCGTGTTCGAAGTTGACCATAGCAAGGCCGAGAGCAGTAACGGCTTCGGAATGAACAGTGAGAATGGAGATGTTGTCGATTTCTATTAACAGCTTGCAATGCGTTTTCCAGGCGAACTGGTAGTTGTTGCGTTGAAGCATTTGGTGGCCGTACTTGGTCCAGTAATCGGTCCAGAACATGACGGGTTCCATAGGGATGATACCGTATTGGGCGGAGGTGAGGTTGAGCGCAACCTTGTCGCCGGTCCTGAGGGTGATCTCGTAGACGCCGTGGTCATTGCCGTCTTTGTAGAAGTGGTCGCGGCGCAAGACCTTGTGGGTTCGTTCGGGGTTCTTGTAGTGGACGATATGGGAGAGGCCAGGCTTGCGCTTATGGATGATTTCTTTGACGTCTATGTCGATGTTCTGGACGATGCCTAGCAGACGATGTTATACTGAGAAGAAAAATTGGTAGACAGAGAACTCTTACCCTCGAACAGCTTTCTCACAACGGCGTGCATGACCACGAATGCCCAGATGGACTTGTCGTCGGCCAGCAAGGCACACTCCACACCAGTGTCCTTCCCATCAAAATGCGGAAATTGGACGAGCCAATTGCCTCCCTTCCGAAGACAAGAACTCTCACCTTCCACTCCCACGTGGAAAGCCTTGCCCGCGATGACCTCCACTCCCGTTAACTTGCCGTTGGGCCTTGAGACGTGCATGGCGCTCATATCGTAAGTCCAGGTCTCCTTAACGTACATATTGAAGATATGCTGAGCTAACTCCCCGGCCCGAAGTGCGGACTCCTGTACGTGTTTTCGTTGCTTCAATTCGAGGCATTTCGCTTTATGAGTCGGCCAGTCCATCTCTTGGCATCTGCTATCGCAGTAGAAGCGTTGAAAGAATTCTCCGTTTTTGAGCCGGGTGCCTTTACATCGGATGCAGGCCTCTGTGGCCGGCGCGAAGCATACAATGCAACGTTTGGAACTCATTTTGGGTGCTCCGGCAGGAGGATAGAGAATTCAAGGGTGAAGTAGGTGGAGACCAAAGGGATTGTTTAGTGCAAGGGAAATGCAGAGACGGTGCAGGGGATGAATAGTCGGCGGTGGAAGTGAAGCCAAGCGCTGTCTCACGCGGCCAGTCACGTGCAATTACTATGCGGAAAACAACTATCTGAACCTGTAGGCAAAATTAGAGCAAGCTAAACAGTATACGTGCAATCCATGTAAATCCAGCCGATGCTGCCATCCTCCCGTATCATCAACTTTTCTACCCTCTGGATCAACCTTGCACGTGGCAAATCGAGATGTAGCTCCAAATGATCCTTTAACCAAGTTTCCATAATTGGTATTCTCACATGGATGAACCTTGTCTGACCTCCTTTAATATAGGCAGCGTATACCCCTTGGATATCAGCTAATTGTGTGACAAGAAATACGAACAAACACCCCCGAATATGAATAGACTAAGATTAAGCAGAGAAAGAGATTGTCTATTTTGATGCAGAAAGCTTGAAGTTCAAGAGAGAATAGGAGAATAAGCCGCTCAGCCAAAGAATGTAGGACGCATCTAGGGGAGAAGAGTGACCCATACCGTTTTAGAAGATTTTCTGGTGGAGCAACAATGTCGACAAGAAGAATTTCAAGTTCAAACGAAAGAGATATGAAACAACACCGGCTTACTCTAGTATGCGCTGACTTTACGTAGGCTCGGCTTTTGCGACCACACGAGGTTCTGAGGGGATATTACTACGATTCCCTCTCAGATTTCTAGGAAAGTCGCGTGCAATCCAAGGGTCCGAGTTCTCGGTATTATTGGCAGAAGATGGCGGGATACATGTCTTTGGCCACTGGCTGTATAATGTTAACACAGAGCAGGAGACTTGAAAAAAAAGAGAACAAACATACTCACCGATCCGCCCCGCACTTCATCTCAGACGCAGTCCCTCGCGTTGCATCCTGGGCGGCTCGGTCGGCGTACGAGTCAGCTCCATTGTTTGAAACCATTCCCATGCACCGGGGCCAGGTAATCTTGAAGTAAGCAAGAAGCGTAAACGTCGGCTATGCTGTGATTGAGGGCGTCTTGGTAGACGAACCCTATAGCATACTCCATAACTTCTAAAAGAGGTTGACCATGGCCAGGCAAAGTTTAATTCCTTTTTTTGAATTATTTTCGAGTTTTTCCTACTACTACTACAGCCTTATATAATATATTTTAATAGCTTTATTAAATTAAAATAAAAAGTAGATAAATAGTAATAGTTAGTAAAAGCTAAATATAATACTAGTAATTTTAATAAATATAAACACAAAAATAATAATATAAATAAAAAATAACAAAATTTTAAGTATATAAAAAATAGTTAATTTTAGTATAAATTTTTTTGTAAAAAAAATTAGTAGAACTAATTTAACTAATAGTATAACTTTATAAATAAAAAAGTAATGAAAATACTAGAAAAAGTATTTACTTTAAATATAAATAAAAAACCACATTATAAAATACTATTTAAATAAACTAAAAAATAAATAAACTTAAAGTATTATTTTTAAGTTTTTTTTTAAGTTAAGTATTATACTCTAAAAAGTAAGACTATAAAGTAAAGAATTTTTTTTTTAAATAAATATTAAATAGTTTAAAATATAATTTTATTACTATAAACTATTACTTTTTAAACTTAAGTAGTAAACATTATATTAAAGTGTTATTAAATACTAGTTATAAAACTAATATAATTATACTAAAAATAGTAAAAAAAATTTTATGTTATAAATAAACAATAACTTATAATATTAGTAAAAATAATAATTTATTATAAAGTTATTAATTTATATAAAAAAATAAAAAATTTAAAAAATTTAACTTATTTATTATAAAAAGTATTATTAAATGTAATAAAATACTTAAAATACTATAGTTAAAAAAGTTTAATTTAATACTTAACTTTTTTAATGAAATAAGTTAAGTTAGTAATTAAAAAAACCAAAAAATTTAAAAATAAACTAAAATAAATTATATAAAAGTAAAAAACTTTAAAAAAAATAAAAAATAAAAAAGTAGAACTATTTTATATAATGTATTTAATAAGTAAATAGCTTAAATAAGTAAGTAGCTTATTTTAAAACTTACTAAAAAATTAAGAACTTACACATGAATATCTTAATAACTACTTAATAATAAACTCTAGAAATTTAATAAGTACTTAATAGTAATCTAAAATAGATACCATTAAATTTTTAAGAGCTAGTGGTTAAATATTTTTAAGATATTTAAAAAAAAGTAAATTTAGAGACTAAAATAGTATTATCTTAATAACTATTAATTACTAGCTTTTAAAAATTTAATAGCATACATTTTAGAGCACTATTAAGTATTTATTAAATTTCTAGAATTTATTATCAAATAGTTATGAAGATATTCGTGTGTAAATTCTTAATTTTTTAGTAAATTTTTAAATAAGTATTACAGACTATAATAAAGAAGTAATTATAACTAAAAAAACATTATTATCAAAGATATAATATAAAGAAATATATAAGTAATACTAAAAAATAAAAGCAAATTAAAGAAAATAGAACTTATAAATAAAAGTACGTTAAAGTAAGTTTAAGTTCTATAGAAAATAATACCTAAATAAATAATTAAACAAGATTAGGTAACTCTAATATAATAAAGTATAAAAAAAATAAGTATTAATAAAAAAAATTAAGTTTAAAGCTAAACTCATTTTATTTTAATTTTTTTTAGTAGTATTTAATATACTTTTAATTAATATATAATTGTAATAATATGAAACGCCTAAGTAAATATTACTATATATAATATTCTTTAAAATATAAGTATAGTACTATTGTTATATAAGTATAGTATTAGTATTATATAAGTATAATATTATTATCACATTTATATTACACTCACGTCTTAATAATATTTAAGGTTATAAAATAAAAAGCTTACTATTTATATTTTAGCTTAATAGAATTTAGCTTTAATTTATTCTATTAGTGTTTACTTACTACTATATTAACTTCCTATTATAATTATAAATTCTCTCTCTTATTTTTAAAAATAGTAGCTTAGTATATATTATTTATTTAAATCTTAATTATACCTCACTGCCTTTATAGTATAGGTGTAGTGATAAATCTTAGTTAGTTTATTTTAATAAATAGGACTATAATAGTACTTAAAATAGTATAACTTAAATAATTAACTTTTACTCTCTCTATTTATGAAAGAATTACTAACTTAAAAAAATAATATAATAAACTTATTTTATAAAAAGAAGAACAGCGTCTACGCTATAAAATAAAAAAATAAACTTAATATCTTATAAATAATAATATATAAATACTATTTTTTTTATATTAAATTAATTCTATTAATTATCTTCCTAATAGAGTAAAGATAATATACTTTTTTTTTAAAAAAAGAATAATATTAAAAAACTACTAACGTATTTTATGGGTGAGCTGTATAAACAGGTAAGTTATATACTTTACTAAAATCTAATAATATTATTAATTATAGTACTATATATCTATTTACTGACCTAGAATTAATTTCTTAAGAAGCTAGAATACAGCTTACTATTCATACTCTTAATATAAACTAAATTTATAGTTTCTAAAATACTATATATATTTATAATATACCCTCTATAAGCCTAAAGACGCGACGTGATGGAACTATTTTATAATATAATTATATACCTAATTTAATAAAGCTTACAGTCTCTAAAGAGGAGGTAATAAAAAAGTATATTTTTAAACTAAATTTAAGAGAATTTACTTTTCTATTAAATACTGTTTAAGAGATAGCTAATAAGTTACTAGTTAAGTAAGAAATAAACTTAGTAAATATAAATTAACCACACACTTTCATTAAGCGTATACTAGAGATTTAAATAAAGTATAATTAGAAGCTAAACTATAAGTATTATAAATAAAAAGAACTAGCTATTATATAGAGCTAATTTAACCTTATATGTAATATAAAAACTAAGTATAGTATATAAAATAAAGACACGTATAACTTTAATAAATCTAATTTCCAAATAAACATAATAACTTAGCAGAAGATTATTATAAACTCTAAAAGAAAAAGTTAACTAAAGACTTTTTAGTTAGGTAATTATAAATAGATTATAGTAATCCTAGCTATTAGTACACTAAAGTTCGTAATTCTACTTTTTATTATTTATAAAGGTAAGAATTATTTCTCTGTTTGGTACTAGGAACTTAATATACTATATTAATAGTAATTTAGTGTCTTTAATAATAGCTAGATAACTAATAAGCTTAGTCTCACGTAGTTAAAGTACTTTAATATATATATAAAAAAGCATAGTATTAGTGTATACTAATTATTAATTATTAATAGTCATAAAAGCCATAACTCTCTCGTATTTATAAAATACTATAAGGAGAATAAGATTATTACTCTATATATACCGGTATACTTATTATATATCTTATAGTTACTAGATGTGGGTTGTTTTTTGTCTTTAAAAATAGCCTATAAGCGCTAAGTTAAAAAGCTAATACGTAACTAGTTTAATTATATTACTAAACTAGAGTTCTTACTAGCCTTCCGTAACACATTTAACGTGTTAATTATTAAGAATAATATTTAAGAAAACTTTCAAGACACTAGCCTAGTTTTATTTAATTTAGATAAGGTAATATTAAAGCTTGATATTTAATTATATATGTTTATACTACCTACTAACTAAGAGATCATCTGGTAGTTAAAAACCTCTAAGAACTATTATAAATTTAGGTTATAAATAAAGCTAATTACTAATAAGCTAGATAGCTTATTTTTTTTTTAAAAAATAAATACTAGTAGCTTATTAAAGGCATTTTTATAATAACTTAAAAGATAGTACTTATATGTAATTACGTTACTAAGCTTAAAGTAGTTAATAAAACTATTTTAATAAAAGCAGCGTAAAAGAAAGCGTATCTAGAAAAAAAAAGTATTTAACTTTAGTACTAGCTAGAATAAATCTACTAAGAACCCTACTACTACAAGTTCTAGTAGTAAGAAGGGTTATAAAAAGATAAGAATAAATAAAGCTAAACTAACTTAAAGATACTGTAGTAACTATAGTAAGACTAAGCATAACACTTAAATATATAAAATTAATAAAAATAGTACTATAGAATTTAGTAGTAATAAGAATAATACTATAACTAATAGTACTGTTAAGTAATAATACTATAAATAATAGTACTTTAATAGGGTTTTCGTAAAATATATAACTCACTTATTTATACAGCTCACCTATAAAATACGTTATATAAATATTATATTAGTAATAATTATACACAAACTTTCTAATATAGTTCTAAAATTAAAAAAATTTTAATATTTAAAAAAAAAAGAAGTACAGGAGTATTAAGACTTCTAAATTTATTTAAAAATTATTTTTTAGCTAGACTTATAAATATTCTAGTTAAAAAACTAAAGAATTATATTTATTTTATAATATTTAAAGACGACACACTAACAGCTATAACTATAATATAAATAGGAAAATAAAAAAAATAGTATATATATAAAACTATATAATAGAGTTTCTTCTAAATTAAATAAAAAGTTTTATTAATTAGAAATTATAAGTAATTCTATTATACTCTAAAGCTATTTAGAAGAAAAATAAATTAATAAATAAATTTATAGCATGTTTAGTTATTTTAGAGAATTAAATTAACTTACTTTATAAGTAAAAGTATTTAGTAATATATTTATATAATAAGCTTTAGCTAGAAATTTATATAGCTTTTTTAAATTATTTTAAGTTTCTAAAAACTTAACAGAAGCTTATTAAATGTACTGCTATTTTAGAAAATAATTTATAAAAAACTACTATTAAGCTTCTACCTTACATATAAAATATACCTTAAAATTAAATAATTTAGATAATAACTATTTTATATTCTATAGCTATTATTATATTACTTTTAGTTCTAAGTATAAGAGACTAATTATTAGAAAGAAACTAATCTAGGTAAAAGAAGAAATATAAACTAATTAATTTATTTAAATAGTAATTACTATACTCCTTAATAGCAGCACGTAAGTAAATATTATTAATAAGAAATTTATTTTAAAATAAAGCTTTAAAAAAATTCTAAATTTAAATTATTAATATTATATATATTTAATACTACCTAAAAGTACAGCTAACACGCATATGAAATTCTAATTTAAATAAAGAATAATTAGAAATAAACTTAGAAAGTTACTGCTATCTTTTATAAAATAATTAATATAGCTTTATAAGTTTTCTTTAGGCTTTTTAAGCTTTAAGAGGTATATATTATTATTAATTTCAAAATAAAAACATAATACTAAAAAAATTAGTATATAAATAATTCAATTTAAGAAGCCTAAATAGTTTGTTAACTTTTTTAAATATAAGAAGTATATATATGCTGTACTTATTAAAGCTATAGTTATTATAAAAAATAAAAAATATATAACTTTTACTCTCTTTTTAGAGCTTTAAAAGTTTAAAAATTTAATTTCTACTAACGCTGTAAAAGTGCTGCCTAAATACTATAAAAGTAATTATATAATTAAATTAGAAAAAAGTATTACTATGTCTTTTAAACTATTATATAATTTCTTTTTTAAAAAGCTTAAAGTTCTTTATAATTATATAGTAAAGATAAAGTAAAAAAAGTTAAATATAAAATAGCACTAGCCTAACAGGCGTGCTAATTTTTTTATTTCTAAAAAAAATAATAGCTTACAGCTCTATATTAATTATAAAGACCTTAATAAAATTACTAAAAAAAACTATTTTATCTTATTATTAATTAGTAAAACACTAGATTATTTGGCAGGCTTAATTAGGTTTATTAAACTAAACTTTAAAAATACTTACTACTATATTAGAATCTAATATAGTAATAAGTAGAAAATGCCATTCTATACATGCTATAGCTATTTTAAGTATTTAATAATACTATTTAGACTTATTAATACTTCTGTTATTTTTTAAAGCTATATTAACTATACTCTATTAAGACTAGTTAATATCTTTTATATAATTCATCTTAATAACATTCTTATCTTTTTAAGAAATAGAAAGGATTATTAGAATTATATTTAATAAGTACTAGAATACTTATAATAGTATAAACTTTTTATTAGTCTTAAGAAGTGTGTTTTTACTACTAATAAAGTTAAATTTCTAGAGTTTATTATTTATTCTAACAGTATAAAGATAGATTTCTAATAAGTTAAAATAGTTATTAACTAAGCTACTTTAGTCTTCTTTTAAGATATATAGATTTTTCTAGGGTTCGCTAATTTCTATAAGTATTTTATTAAATGCTTTTTTATAATTACTTATTTTATTATAAACCTCTTAAAAGGCTCTTAATATAGGAAGAAGATAGAACATTTTAAGTAAACTCTAGAAACAGAGACAGTAAAATATAAACTTTATACTATATTCTTAATAGCTTTTTTTCTTTAATATTATAAGCCTAATTTTCTTTTACGCCTAGAAATAAATACTTTTAACTAAGGCTACGCTAGAATTTATTTTTAGAAATTTAATAATAGTAATTAACATTCTATTATTTTCTAGTTCTAAAAGTTATATACTATAAAATAGTATTATAAAACTCATAACCTTAAACTAAACGTAATTATAGATACTATAAAATACTAATACTATTATATTAAAGGCCTATTGTCTTATCTTAAGATTCTTACAGATTATAATAATCTAAAAGGCTTTATAAATATTAAGGCTCTTAATAATAAATAAGCATGCTAAATAATACTATTTATTTTATATAATTTTAAGATTAAGTATTATTTAGAAAAGACTAACTTTACTAATAGACTATTATAAAGACTACTAAAGTCTAGTAAAGTAATATATAAAAGCTCTAATCTTATATTACCTAGTTTATAAAAGAAATTATAACTAGAGAATTAAAGTTAGTTCTTGCCTCTACTAGCTATAGAAGAGGAGTTAGAAAGTAGTTAGAAAATAGCTTAATAAGAAATAAGCGCACCCTATTCTATAGAGAATATCTTTTTTAATTAACTTTTTTATAAAGTTAACTTAATAGATATATACTTTTATTCTATTAAGATTAAGCTTAATTTATAGAAAAAAGTAGTAATTTCCTGCTATATTACTTAAATACAGACTAAAAAGATTACTACTTCTAAGAATATATATAAATAGCTTTTTAAATTAATTATTACTATAATTTAAGAGCTTTAGAAGACGGATTTCTAGGTAATTTAAAAGCATAATAAAAGTACTTAAATAGTATCTTAATAGTAAAATAAATATATAAAAAGTACTTTATAGGAGTTTAATTAGTTTAGTTTACTCTATTATAAAAAATAATTATATATTTCTAGAGATTTTACTTTAAAAGTAAAACTTCTTTAAATTTATTATAATAACTTCTTAGTAGGATATTTTGAGTGTAGTAAAACACTTAAATTATTAACACATAAATATTTCTAGCTTAAAATTAAGAAGAATATTAAGGAGTATATTAATATTTATAATACATATAAATATATAAAAGCACTTAGGTATTATTTATATAAAGAATTATAACTACTTTTCTAATTAGAGGAATCGTAAAAGTAGTTAATAATAGATTTTATTATAAACTTACTTCTAAGCTATTACAGAGCCTATATTTATAATATAATTCTAGTAGTTATAAATTATTATACTAAGATAGTAAAATATATCTCTATAACTAAGAACCTTACTACTATAGATTTAGCTGATATTTTTATATATAAAATTATTTAATTCTTTAGACTACTATAAGAAGTTGTTTTTAATAGAGGTAGTATTTTTATTAGCTATTTCTAAACTAATTTTTATTATATAATAAAAGTTTAATACTATTTAAATACTACTTTCTATTTTTAAATTAATAGTTAAATAGAATAATAGAATTAAACTTTAGAACAGTACCTACATTCTTATATAAAAGAGAAATAAAGTAATTAAGTTAAGTTTCTTTCTTTTATAGAGTTTACATATAATAACTTTTATTAACTTATAATTAGAATAAGTTTATTTTTTATATGCTATAGGTTTTACTTAAGTTTTAATTATAAACTAAAATCTAATATCTAAGTACCTAAAGCAGCTAATAAAATTATATGTTTATATTATAATAGAAAATTAATAGCATAATACTAGTAGAATACTACTAAATAATAAACATAAAATTATAATAAGAAGTATAAACTTTATTTCTTTAAAATAAGTAACCTAGTGCTGTTTTTTATTAAGAATTTAAAACTCTACTACTTAAATAAAAAGCTTTCTTCTCTTTTTATAAGACTATATTAAATTATTAAATTTATTAGAACTTAAGTATATTACCTACTTCTATTTTTTAGTTTTTAAATATATTTTATTTCTAATATCTCTTTACTTAGACTTTATACTCTTTGTTTAAAAAAAAAGAGCTTATACTAGAGCCTTTAGAATCAAAAAAAAAAAGTTAATATATTATTAAAGTACTACTAGTAAAGAAAAAAAAATACTTTAAAATATTTTATTAAATAAAAAAACTAGTCTACACAGTATAATAAATAGATATTAAAATAAGATATTAATTAAGATCTTATTTAAGACTTTAAAAGTAAGTAAAAAGTCATTTCTTTAAAAAGAAAACAAAAAATTAAAGTATAAAACTTTATTTTTTTATAAAATTAAATAGAAGAGACAGTACTTAACTATTATAAACTTATTATATATATAATATTACTTTATTATTATTCTACTACTATGTTAGTACTATTTTTATAACTTTTAATTTTTCTTTTAATTAGTTTTCTACTTACTAGTAGCTTTAAACTTTTTATAGATAGAATTTTTTAGTGTACTATTAATACTTTACTTTTATTTAGTTTTTATTTTTTAAAAGACATAAGTACTAGGCCCTAGACTCTTATTATTATTATCTTTATTATTATTATTTTTTTCTCTATTTTCTTTTTTTTTTATTTCTTTTATTTCTATTTTCTTATTTACTGTATTGCTATTACTAAGAGGAGAAAAACTAGCCTAAATACTATTAAAATAATATTAAAACACTATCTAAAAAAAAATTATTATTTAATATTACTTAATATTAAGAAGGTTTTTAATAGAGGAGGTAACCTTCTCTAATATATTTAGCTACACTAACTAGATATTATTACCTTTAGATTTCTTTTAAAATCTTTATTTAGTTTTTTAGTTAATTACTGTTTCTATACACTTAATAGAGAAGCGACATGCTATTATTAAAGTATTATTTAATTAAATAAAAAGATTCTTATTTTACTTAGTTTTTAATCTCTTATATTAAGTAAGAAAGCAGTTAATTTTCAAGTGGAATTTAATAGGAATCTATTAATATTATTATTAATAAACACCTAAAAAAATAACACTAAAGTAATGAGAAAATATAATAGAAACTATATTTTATTATAAGAATTATATTACTTTACGTAGTATTTAAACTTTACTTTATCTTTTTTAAGAATATATAGAAGGGTAGTTTGATTAATCCTCTTTAAGTATTAAAAATAATTTTTTTATTTAAGTTTAACAGCTGGGCTAGCGTGTTAAGTAAGTAAAAATTAAAACTAAATAAATTAACAACACTAAAACAAAATAGAAGCACTAGTATATACTAGGTTCTTAATTATATTTTATATATTAAAAGTTATGTTAGTACTAAGTAAACGCTAGTTAAATATTAATAAGAAAATTAAGTTTTAAAGAATATTATACCTAAGGTCTTAAAATTAGAAAATAGATAAACTTTTATTATAAGGCATATTCTCTTAGTAATAATAATATTTATTATTACTATTCTACTTATCTTTATTATTAATAATATTATTTTGTTTACTTGAACTATTTGTTTTTCTTTTTTTATATATGGAAATTGCTTTTACACTAATAGCTAGAGATAGCTATCTAAAGAAGAAAGAAATAATTATAATAATATAAAATACCTAAGTAAAATATTACTATATATAATATTTTCTAAAATATAAGTATAGTACTATTATTATATAAGTATAGTGTTATTATTATATAAGTATAATATTATTATTACACTTATATTATACCTACGCTTTAATAATATTTAAGCTTATAAAATAAAAGGCTTACTATCTATATTTTAGCTTAATAGAATTTAGTTTTAATTTATTCTACTAGTATTTACTTATTATTATATTAACTTCCTATTATAATAATATACACATAAAGAATTTACTATAAGTATAAAATATTAAATAGTTTATAGTTACTTTTAATTTTTTATAGTTACTCTAAAATTAAGATTTACACTTTAAGTAAAATAGTTTAATACTATTCTATTAAATTTTTAACTTATTATATTACTTCTTTTTTTTTATTATTAAGTTAACTAACTTCTATTAAGTCTAACAAGCTATCTAATCTAAACATAAAGAAACTAATTATAGTTACTTAATTAATTAGATAACTAGTTACTAGTATAAATTATATTAATAAGTTAGTAGCTTATAATATTATAATTACTATCTTAAAAAAATAAAATAAGTAGTTAAATAGATTCTAATAAAAAAATATTTAATTACAGTTTATAACAACCTAATATAAAAGAAAATAAGAACTTTATTTAAGTAGTAAATTAAGTAGTAGTAAAAATAAACTAATAGCTAAATTATTATTTACTATTAGAAATATATTTAGAGATAAAAGTACTTAATAAATTATGTAAGAATAAAGCTAAACTATTAGAAGATTATAACAAGATTTAGTTATTATATAATAATAAATTAAAATAAATAAATTTATTAAAAAAATATAGCAAAAATAATTTTTTTTATAAAGTTTAATAGTAACTAAAAAGAACTTAAAACATATATAATAGTAATAAATCTATACTATTAATTTAACTAAGCATTATTTATAACTAACTAAGATTAAATTCTAGTAGCTGGTATAAACATAATAGAATAAGCTATAAAATAGTTTAAACTACTTATAAAAGATTATCTAGCTAATAAAAAATCTAACTTTAGGCTAACTAAACTTAATAATTATAGTAACAACATATAAAAAGCTTTCAAAAACTATAAAGCCTTTAAATAAAAAATAATAGTTATATTTAAAGAAATTAATAAAGAAGTAAACACTATTTAGAAACTCTAATGCTTAAAGTAAAAAAAGTTAGTAGTTAAATATACTATAGAATTTAAGCAGCTCTAGTTATAACTTATATAAAATAATTAACTATTAATTATAATATACTATAAAAGACTTAAAAATAAAGTTAAGACATTAGGAAAAAAATTCGTGGCTAAGAATTTTATATTCGTGCTATTCTAGCATTTCCGGTATTTTCAAGTATTTAGCGGTATTTAGCCGCTAAACGCGACTCTACCCATAACTCCACTACAAACTACGGCTAATTATAACTTTATTTAAGTATTTAGTAGTATTTAGCTGCTAAACGTGACTCTACTTATAACTCTACTACAAACTATAGCTAATTACAACTTTAAGTATAAGTATATAGTAAGATACTATAAAATGCTATAAAATGCCGTAATATATATAAACCTTAGTAGAATACAGACAGTAGCTAATATACATAGTAAGGTTATATTAAACTAATATAAGACTATAGAGTTTTTAATTTACTTTATTATTATATATACTACTCTACTATATGGAATTTACTAGGATATATATTACTTAAGTGGTGTGTAGATAACTCACGATAGTTACAGCATACTAGTAGTAGTACTATATAAGGTATGACTATTATCTTATTACCTCTTCCTATAATAACTCCTTGAAATTAAATCTCTAAAATGCTTAGTAGAATATATACACTATTTACACTTCTAGGAATATAGGTTTATATTTATCCAGTGCTGTCACTACATCTACGTTCTTTTTATTACTATATACTAACTTTTATATTATCTTAGTAAATTCTGTTGACTTTACTATCCTCTATTTAATACTAGACTTACTGTTAACTAAGATATAACTATAGCAGTATAGTTCTATCTATTCTTACTAGTTTATCCTAGCAAACATCTACTTAATCTCTATATACTTATAGCTTGGTTTTACTATAATAGTATAGTTTACACGCTGTACATTCAGCGCCAGTGTAATTAATATAAAAGTATAAAATAGAATCTATCTAAAGTTATTATTTTCAAATAGTTATAGAGCTTTATTTTTTTTATTATTATCTATACTAGCTATATAGCAGAGAACGGATCTGTTGCTATATATATAATAGAGTCTATTTTTCCAAGCGGCTAATATAAGAGGGTTATGAGTTATAATAAAAACCTTATACTATAAGCCATCTCTTCTCTTCTATTTTTTAATATTAGTATATATAGTGAGAGCGGCCTTAAACTTCGTGTTAGGTCTAAACTAGTTATTAAGGATTATAGTAAAGAATATACTCTGTGGTTTATTAACCCACTCTCTAATAAACACGTTTATAGTTAAGTAACTTTATTGACCCTTTATGACTAGAAGTGTATTATTATCTTAGTACTTAACTACTTAGGCTATAGTTACTGCCGCTCTTACGGTATAATAGAATTCTAAGGTAGTAATACTAGGCCTACTAGGTTCTAGACTTAGGTCTTTTTTATTTATTTTCTACTTATTTATAAGCTTGGTATATTTATGCTTGTTTTCTATCTTAACTTTTTTCTCTAGTCTTCTAATAATAGCTGCTTTATTCTAAGTGGGCTTAATATATATAGTGTTAAGCTTAAAAATACTAACCTTTAAAATAACTAGCTTACTGTTAAATTAACGCGTTGATTTTTTTCTACGTATTTAAAATATTAGCACTACTCTGCGGATGAATGCAGCTAGTTTGCTGTATTTAGGGTCCTATATTATAGCGTGTAGATTAGTTTTTACCTTCTTATAGAGATAACTAAACTTCTTTATTTTTATTTTAACGTTATTATCCGTGAGCTTACGTAGAATCCTAAATAGACTTTTTTTCTTAATCTAGGCCCATTAGTCACGCTTTAGTCTAGTTATAATAAATCTTAGTAGCTATATTAGGTTACTATTATCAGGTATACTAGATACACTTTATATAGCAGGATTATAACTATACGCCCTGTAATATTCCTTAATAGCGTTTTTAATAAAGTCTATTATAATATTACTACTTGCGTTTAGATAGTACTCGTCTTAGAATATACGTCTAACCTATATAACAGGCTAATAAATATGTCTAACTATAAAGTCCTTCTTTTTAGAGTATAACTAAGTAGTCTATTACGTGCAGGTTAACTTATCTTTTAGTTATAACTTAATATAACCTCACGTTATGACTATTATAAAGTGGGCGGAGTATTATAACGCTTTTATTAGTATAGCGTTACGCTCTTTAGTATATAATCCCATAAATATAGCTTTACTTTATAAGTGTATTTATACATTCTTACTAACTATAAATGTTTAATTCTCTTTTTTATATTATTCTTTATTAGACTAGTTAACGTCCTTATAGATTTTCGCTAATTTATCTAGTGTTAATTTACTAGAGAGCTCGTTAACATTAAAACTAGGCGTATAGATTACGATTTAAGGTAAGAAAGAGTATTATATAATCGCGCTATTTTTCAGCATACGTCTAATATCGTTCCGGAAACTAGGTAGACCAGGGTTAGGTGTGATAGTAACTATAATATCTTACTATAACTTAATAGAGTAAAGATCCCTATTATATTACTTATAATAGTATATAAGTAGCTATAGTTTTATGCTCAGGTATATTACGTTAAGTAGCTATAATTTAGGTAGGTAAAGGAACTAGTTCTAACATACTCTAGCTCACTCTATATTTATTATATTCTAATAATAAAAGTAGTTTATAAAATAAAGGGCAATTAATATTATTGTCTTTTTTAAACTAGGTAAGTCTGTATTAATGCTACCTCTTACTATAGTTCTTTCTTATATAAATGCCTAAACCATGAATGCTAGCTGATATAAGTTAATTTTAAAGTTAATATTAAGACTCTAGTTTAGAATCTCAATTAGATCTGTCTCTGTGAGTGCTTTAAAATTAATGAGTAGAAAGTACTTATAAATAAGCTCTAAGTCTACTTCTTATAAGTAGATAAAAAGGCTATCTAAATTATCTAAACTAGCTTAATAGAGGGATACGAAAAATTTTTGCTTATTAAGCTCATATAACTCATCTATATCAATATCCTAGTAATTAAAATCATTATCTAGAATATTATACTCTTTGTTATTGTTATCTGCTTTATTGTTATTACTGTCTTTATTATTTAAGATATTATCCTCTTCTTTACTACTAGGACTAGGATTGAAATTACTGGGCGTATATATACTATTATTATCTACTTTATTATTATCTATATTACTATTAGTTAATGTAGATCTATTTCTAGAACGTTTGTTAGAGTAAACCTTCTCTTTTCTACTATCTCTTAATAGTAAATAGTATAGAACTATCCGTTTTACTTTCTATCTATATAGAAGTAGTTCGTTATTACTACTATTACTACTAATATATATTACTGTTTTACACTTTCTACCGCTTCCTTTATAGGTTTAGGGTGTAGACTATATTATAGAGATAAAAAATTATATCTTAATAGTATTTATAAAGTAGACGTTTAGAGATAATAATAGCATTATAAGTATTATAGTCTGTATATTATTTCTTACTATTTAGTTAAGAGCTGTATTTAGGTTAGCGTTATTTTAAATAGCAAGATACTCATACTTCCACAGCACTAGGTATATACTATTTTTAAATATATTTATATAATAAAACTTCTTATAAACCTCTAATTCCTTTCTTAGCTTCTTTAATAAAGTAATTTATTTACTTTTAGATAAAATATATAAGACCTTAAGCACTTTAATCACTTTTAATGTGTTATCCTTATATATATTTTAGATCTTAATTAAGATATCTTTTTTACTAATAAGTACACATACTACCTAATTAATTAAGTAAAATAAAGTATTATATAGTAACTATTTAATTAAGTTCGTCCGTTAGGGTGCACCCTGCTAATAGAATAATATTATTTAGGCTTAGTAACCAAGTTTAGGTAGCAGTAGATCTATAAATAGGAATATAAATATTAAAGTTTATATTTATATAGATTAAAAACTATCTTATGTTCTCCTTGTATTATTTATATGTGCAGTTCCTATTATTCTTATAATTATATATATTTTTTACTTTTCTAGTGTGTTGCTAAATTCCGGTATCTTAGCACAAAATTCCGTAACGTATTTACATTTTATATTATCTAAGTTATTATAATAGGTTATGTTCTTAAGTTTTATCTTAAATACAACCCTTATAATCTTCTACTTTAGACTATTATACTGCTAAGAACTTAATCTAAAGCCTTTAGAGAACTCTATATTTTTATTTAGTTTTAGGTGTATTTTATACCACTCTAGTAGCTTTACTTATAAACTAGCTATTATTATAATACTTTATCAGCAACACATACACAATAGTAGGATATATAAAAGTATATTAATAGACGTTAAATTAAAGAATATAGTTACTAGTTAGCAGTTCAGTCAGGACGGCGCTGGTATTAAGTATTAAAATAAATTATTAAAAACAAATATATAATAAGGTATAGAGATATAGTAAAAAAACGCGGTAAAAAAATACTATAAATTTACTTTAATTAGTAATAATACCTGTAATCTAGGCACATATACCGGTAACTTTTATAATAAAAGTAATATATAATAAGCTATACTTTTTACTATTTCCTTATTATTATAACTACTGCTATTATTAGATAGTTACTTGCTAATTTTATGAATTAGAGCTTAAAATCTCTAGTTTTCTCTTATAGTAGCATACAGTATATTATAATATACTAATAGAATTATATTATAATTTTATAGTTTATAAAGACTATCTTATTTAGTTTATTTTATAATATAGACTGGACAGCAGTCTAGCACTGCTAGGCTCTTATAATTTTTAATATAAGTAAGTCTATATATAATTTATATACACTTATATTTAACTTATATATTCTTAATAAATATATACGCTGGTATTTAAGCTTCTTAGCCATAATAAAATAATAAGAATAGCTGTAATTAGGTAGAGTTCTAGTAAAAAAGTAATTACTCATTTTAACATAATATATAGAGCATTTCTAGTATTATTATTATTATATAGAGTTAGTTAAAACGCGCGCTATTAATATCCGTAGGGCCATTAGTATCCATATATAGAATATATAGTAATATAAAGTAACTAGTACTTATCTATTAGTACTTATTATAAGGAGTAATATGCTCTATTTATTTCTACACTACTAAAAATCTTTACTTTATATTATTATCTTATATAATAAGGGATTTCCGGCCTCTGCTAAGCCTTTAAGTAACTAGAAAAAAGAATTATTTTTTTCTAGCTATTATATATCTCTTACTTACTATATATAGCATCTTGCATGGTAACGAGAACATATAGGTATAATAGAGATATATATATAAAATATAATAATTAATATATACTCTAGACCTATGTAATATGCTCTTTATTATAAAATCTTATATAAATTAGTATTTTATTACAATTTACAGCAGTAAGCATATACTATTAGTATGTATTTATTAACTATTTATATTATCTATTTTATTCTACTAAAACGCATGCGACGTATAATATTATACGAAAGTAAATAATACTTTTTATAATATCTTATTTAATAGTATAGCGTGTTTAATGTGCTATTAAGTTTTAATTTACTTTAAGTATTATATAAAGCATACTAAGACTTAAAGTTATTTACTTAAATCTCTTTTTCCTTAAGTCTCTTATCTCCTACACTATACGCTTATATTATAAACTGTAAGAGTTTAACAGTACTAGATTATTACCTAACCTATACTATAAAGCAAGCTAGGTAGAGTAGTCTTTATAAACTTATATTATACTATAGATAGTAAGTATTAGCATATTAGTTACTTCTAGCTTTAATATATATCATACTACTATATATAGTAATACTAAGACTTTAAATTACTAGTTAATTTTAGGTCTTTTTATTTACTGATTTTATTTTCTATTATAAACCTTACTCGCCTTTACTTAATAATACTATTTATATAGGCTAGATAATTTTACTATACTTACTACTTAAACCTACACTAGCTAAGTCTATAAATATAAAGACTTATTAGCCTATAGATTAAACAAATCAGTTCTTATACTATATATTTAATAAGAGATTTAAGTGTGCTAAGAGAATATTATAGATAACTCACTTAATATATATTCTACTATTAAGGATAGATTTTTCTATAGATTATTTTATTAACTATAACATTAACTATATTAGTAACTATAAGAAGTTTATGAAAGAAGTTATAGTTTTTAAGCATTCTCTAGCTGCAGGTATTACTAATATTAGTTTATTTATTAATAATAATCTCTAGCCTAGTAATGCCTGGCTTTTTGAGCTTAGTAGCCTTTATATATCTATAGTTAACGCTCTAAAATACTATATTTATAGCTTAACAGGCTATGTGTATACTGCATACTTTAAAAAACAAGCTTTATAAATTTATCATAATTATAGTAAAACCAGTTATTTTAAGTATAACTATACTTAAAACACCTACTATAACTATAGTGTAAAGGGTTATAAAAAGTAGGATTATCTTAAACTAGTATAAAAGCACTACTAACTAATATATATATACTTAAACTATAGTTTAATTAATTATATTACAACCTATTATAGTTAACCCTGCAAGAATTGTGGAAGCACGGAATATATTATTAATAGTTATATAAATAGGTCTAAGGCTCTACCTATGATAGTTATTATAGTTATTTTAAATATAACTAATATAATAGATACTATTATCTCTAGTATAGCTACTGCTCTCCTAAAGCCTATAAATACTAAATAAGGCTTTAGTAATATTTCTTTAAATAGTACTAAAATAGATAATAGCTTACGGTTCTGATAATCTTCTGGTTTAATTAATTTACGTTAAGCATTAAATAACCAGGTAGAGAATATTAAATCCTAAGGTAGTAATAGTAATACTAAAATAAGTAAACTATATAATGCACTTAACTTACTAAATAAGAATTAACTTATAATATAGTTTATAACACAAATCATTAACAAATATATTACTTTATATAATATTAAGTTTATAGTGTTTTATAAGAGTAGTAAGATGCGTAGCGATCGTGCACATAAAACAGCACTTATTTAATTTATAAACACAAATATTAATAGTATTATTAATATAGATACTATTAATACTACTTTTTTTAAATATTTAGTGTTTATTATGCTTAGTAATACTTAAGTATCTTAAGCGCATTTTCCTATAAAATACTATAATATTATGGTTATACTATATTAAATTTACCTTTACTTCTGATAAGTCTGATAGTGGTGTATATACTCTACTTAGTAAACACTTTTTCGTTAATAGTAACCTTAAATTATATACTTAGTAGATTTATTATATTTAGAACATGCTACTAGCTTATTTAAAGATTATTATCTACTTTTTTATACTTAGTACTAAGTGGATTAATAATCTTATTAGTAACTTAAATATTAGTTTAAATAAGTAAAAATATAAGAACTCTTTACTCCTTTAGTGGAATAGATATATTATTAACGTTTAGCTAGATATATAGCTTCTAGTAAATACCTAGCTATTTTACTAAATTACGATAAGATATTAGTTTAACTACTTTATTAAATATTTTACTATTAGCTTTTACTTAGTAGTTATTGGTATAAAAGGCTTTAACTAGAATTTCTATATACTTATTATTATTTATCTTATTACTTTTCCTAGAGATAGTAATAGAGTTTTTTTTATTACTATTTAAATAGCTCCAGAGCTTAGTCTTTACACAGACTTAATTATTAATATAATTTTTCTTAGAAAAGACTCAGACAGCATTGCTGACTGGAAAAGTATTATTATTAATATAATACTATTTAGCTCTAGCTATAACTACTTTTACTTTATTTTTTAATTTTATATAAATAGGATGTTTGCTATGCTTCCTAATATTAAGCAGAAACATATCTTAAATAGCTATTAGTTTATAACTATTAAGGAGTTAAGTAATATACTAATTAAATTTTAAAACATAAAGTACTATATACGTGAGTATATTTCTAAAGTTAAAATAACTTAAGAGATTAACACTTTATAACACATGTAGTAAAAAATTAGCGTTTTTTTAATTAAGTATTAGATTATTATAGTTAATAACTTTTTTAATCTTCTACGCATTAACTACTTCTTTTATGATATTAATAAGTATGGTATTATTATAATTAAGGATACCTACTAGTTTATTTTACTATTTCTAAATAATAAGTAAAAACAAGCCTGTACGGCACTTAAGTATATAACTAGTAGTATTCTACTAGTCTAAGGTCTAAAGGGCACTAGTAAATTAATATTACTAATTATATTAATATAATACTAATACTGACTTAGAGCGCCGTATTAGGATTCCTATAGAATCTAAATACTTTTATTTCTTAATTATTAACTTAATATACTAGCTAAGAACATCAGCACTGCTCTTATAACTAATTATAAAATATTCTAGTTATAAAATAAGGCTCTAAAGTTTTCTATTATTATTTACCGGTATATACGCGTAACTAAGACTAAAGTATTTAAGTAAAATACTATCACATAATAGACCACAGCTAGTATAGATAATGCTTTTAAATATATTAATAATAATAATAATATATATAATAATTACCCTGTTAATAGTAATGCCTATATATTAAGTATAGCCCTACTAATTTACTATACGTTTAAGGCTAATAATATTACTAGTTTTAATAAACACTTTAAGCTTATAGATTTATTAAAAAATTAGTAGTTACTATATCTTACGGGTGTTTCTAATAGTAATAGAAATCTATATTCTATTATAGACTCTAATTTAGCTAAATATGCTGAGTTCTATCAGCGTTTTAACTAGCTTATAATAAAAAAAAAGATAATAAGTAACAACAAAACAGCTCTAATACTCTTATTTAATATAGTAATTATAAACTTAGTAAAGAAAATAGATACTATTTTTATAATTTCTAATATTATTTTACAGACGTGTGTACACACCGTTAGTATTTTATATTCTATTTTCTATAATAAAGCTAGTAAAGTGTCTGAACTAGATAGTCTTAGTAAGCTTACATAAAATAGGCCTTATATAAGCAGTATAAAAGGTATATATATTTAGAAGAAAGGTCTTATACTTTAGATTTTTTTTAGTAATATATATTAGCTTAGGTCTATACTTAGTCTAAATACTAATATCTTTTTCCGCTAATAAAAGTCAGTATCCCTATATAGCTGTCTACTATTAACTAGTATAGATACTATATAGTTCTAGCTATAATATTAATTTATTAAAGATATTATATGTCTTATAAATGCTGTCCTACTACACGGCTAGCTTTATATTAGTTTTAATATTAAAAATAAAGATATATTTAAATTAGCAGCTGCTTTTTTTAAAAAAAAGCTTTATTATAACCGCACTATTATATTCCTATCTACTAAAAACATAATATAAGTAAATGAATTTAGTAAATTTATTTATAATATAGATTATACATAGTATATATTCTGTATTATAATAATACTAATTAACTTTAGCATTAAGCCAGCGTAAATTGGCCTTACTATTTTATATATAATATAACTTACTATCTATACTACAGAACTATATACTTTAGTAGAATAGTATTATAATTAGCTATCTAGCACTATATGGTAGGAAATTATACTAAAAGTTGACTAGATTCAGGCCTTCACTGTTAATAGTATCTAAAATAGTTAAGTTAAATTTCTAATCTATAATACTACTATCACTAGTTTGCTAAAGTTTGTTTGAGATGTGGCTAGAAATTTATTAGTAATTACTAAACTATAAGTAAGTCTAATTATTATTAGTAATACCCTAATAATTATAAATTACTATATTAGAAATAAGTTCTTCACGAATACTGTATACTATAAGATTATTAAATAGTATAAAAATAATAAAGTGTTTATTAATCTTAAGTAATTAAAAAAAAAGAAATACTATAACTACCTAACGGCCTTTTTTAACGTTAGTATAGTTATAAAATAGATTTATTAATAGCATAAACATAATAACAACCCTATCTTATATAGTTTAGACTTAGAATTTAATATTAGTTTTTCTAACTTTGTAAAGATATAGGATGCTAATCAGAATAATAGTAATAGCAAAAACTAAAGTTATAATAATAAAATAAGTAAAGACCTAATTAGTAAAAATAGTAAAATAGATAAAAACTAAAGCAAAGATAATTAGGACTCAGCTAGTTAGGATAGTATAATAAGTAAAGAAAATAATAAAATAAGTAAAATATAATCTAATAGTAGTTATATATATTAATAATAGTAGTAGCTAGAATACTAAATATATATCTTATAAAGAGCTGCTCACGATTATAGCTATTAATTAGTACCTATAATTTACTATTACTTAGGGTATAATATAGTAGATTAGAGTATTATACAGCACACTATATTTAGCTAAAGGTTTAATAATGCTAATAGATAAAGTAATTATATATATATTATAATAATAATATTTAACTTTAATACGTCTAATAACTTTAATAACTATCTTATATAAAATAATAGTTATTCTGTTAATTAGCTGCTTTCTGCCAGTCCATCTAATATATATTATAATAAAAATAAAGCTATATACACGTTAGTAACATGCTTATAATAGTAGTATATAGTTATATATTATCTCTATAGATAGCAGTAAATACTACCTAGCTTATTTTATTATAAACTGCCTAAAACAGGGCAGCCCTCAACGCTCTATTATTTTATATAAATATAGTATCTATATTAGTAGCCTATATTTAAACTAAGTTATAATCTATATTAGTAGTTATATATATTTTTATAAGCTACTAGTATTCTATAGTACGTAGTCTTTAAGTTATAGGAAACATAATTACCAGACTTAAAGCTATATTTATATATAAAACTAAGTTTATACTATTTAGCTACTAACTATAAAGTAATATTAATAACTAATTAAGACTACATCCGCAGGTTTATATATAGCTATATATAAATATAATTTATAAATCTATACTAAGTGCGTGCTTATTCTTTATACTAATTATATAATTACTAAGCTACTTCTATATCTTTATTTTTTTATATATATTTAATTATGTGTGGGCTAGTATGTTTTGTATAATCTTACATACCCATAACTTCAGTACCCTCTTATATTCTATTATTTAAAGAGTAACTTTCTAGATTATTCTCTTACATAATAATATATTTAATCTTTTATAGAATAAAGTATATAACAAACTCTTCTTTATAATAATCTGCTTAAAAATCTGCTTAATGGTGTTAAATCAGCTAGTATTAATATCTAAGCTAATAATAAGTTATATATCTTTTTTTAAATCTATTATAAAGTTATACTACTTAAATTTAGCGGCATATCAGTATCATAGGGTGTGATTTATTATAAATAATAGTAAGAATATTAAAAGCAATAAAAACTAGTATAAAGAAAGATTTATAGATATAAAAAAAATATATTATTACTAGCGTGTTAAGCCCTAGCTAATTTAATACTATAATAGAATAGTATATTTTAGCACAAATTACCCCCCCCTTCCCCCCCTCTAGGATAATTTATTATTAATTACTGTATAACTTAATAATAACTTACTATAATTATATCTTACCGTATAGAATAATAGGACCTTTTGACTATTATTATTATAAATATACTAATAGTAAAATACTAATAAACAGCGGAGCGTTAGGGAAATGTATAGTAGAATATACTATAATTTATAAATAAACACTATTTAGTAATAATGTATTTAGTGTAGAACTAAATTAAAGAGTACCGGTAGCCTAATCCAACATAAGCAATACTACTAGGGTTAATAAAACTAAATAAAAAAAATATATAAACCTAATTATACTAAAGATATTAAGAAAGAAGTGCTAGTATACTATTAAAATATAGAAAAATACCAGTTAACTAAGTATAAGGCTAAATTAGAATAGAATATTAAATAGCTATTTACTTAAGCTTTAGATAATAATATTATTAGAGAAACAATAAAACAGACTACAGACTTAAAATATAACGAAATCTTAATTACTTAAAATAGTTAATATAGCCTAGTAAATACCAAAACTGACTAGTAAACTTATACGGAAGTATTTATAAATATTTTTTAAATTAAGATATTTAAAAAAATTACTAGCCGCACTGCAGGCAAATCCCTAGAATTGAATTAAAAAAATCTACTACTTATTAATAATATCACGGTATTATATAATAGTATGTTATATATTAAATATATTAATAGTAAATTAGAGAAGGTACTTACACTATTCTATCTATTTAATAGCAAGGTAGAATATACGCAAGTCTTATAATAAATAATTTATAAAATATTAGATCACGCTATTAACGTATAGTTAAGTAATATATAACTATAAAAAATATATAGTAAGTATTTCTCTTACTGGAATGCTAAAAAGGTTAGAGAAAAGCTACTATAGCTATATAACTAAAACAAGAACATCTAACTATAATAAAAAATAATAACTATTATTATTAATAATTAACGGCTGTTAGTGCATCACCGTGATGCACTATATATAGTATTATTATTTATTAATTATATTTCTTTTAAAAGTGACATGGTCTTCTTGCCTATAAGGTAATACTTATTAAGTAAAATAAAAATATACAACAAGCTTTATACTACAGACTAGTAGTAGAAAATATAAAAGTAATTACTATATAGTATAACTATAGTACTAATTCTATTAGCTAGTAATAAGATATAACTAATAATATATACTAGTAATAAGAAGGCCTGGCTGGTTTATTTTATAATTAAAAATATTAAACTAAGTATCTAATAGTTAGTAAACTGATTAACTTTACTACTACTTATATATCTTTTAGTATATATACTTAGTGACTGTATTAAGAGACTAGTAGTATAACATAAAACTCTTAAAGCTATACTTAAATATAAATTTTAATAAAACTACTGTTACTTAAATATAAACACTAACACTACGTGAAGCATTAAAAAAAGCCGGTAAAAAAAAATACGTCTTTAATATATAGATAAATATATTTAACATTACTTTCTAATTCTAGTTATATTTATAGCTAACTATAAAAAGTAAGTTATATTTATAGGTGTTAAAAGTGGCTATAGCTGTTTAGTCTACTATATACTACTAAATTAATAGCATAATTTAGTAACAGCTATTTTATAGCTATAGCCCTTAAGAATATATTAAACTATATAAGTATAGCTACGTAAATAATAGAAAAACCACGTAGTTTATAATAGAGATAATAAAAATTATATCTACTCTTTCTATAACTTTATATAAAACTATAAACTATTTAATATTTATGTAATAATAATACCTGATTTTCTACACTAGGTGTTTAAAGGCCTTACTAGTAAATATTTTTTAAATTAGATCCAGGATCTTCTCTAATGTGAGATATAAACTAGAAAATTCTAAAGACTTAATATTCCGTATATAGATAGTTATGGCTAGTAATTATTATTTATAGAGACACTTCTTACTACTTGCTTCGCATAAGTAAAACAGTTTGTTAATATAATAATATAAGATAATTAGGTAAATACCTACTAGTAGACTAGGAAAATATATAAGTCTTTATTATATTAATTAGTTCTAGTTATAGCTTCTTTATTAAAGTATAATAAAAACGCCATATTATTTATTTAAGCCTTTATTAATTTTACTATATTATTATAGTATATAATACATGATGATATAACACTCCGGTATATAAAAGTAGTAATATATAGAATAGATTAAACTAAAGACATATTTCTTTTATTCTGATTAAGTAAGGCAGGGCCTTTAAACTTTAATATTTCTAAACTATATACTATTACCCACTACCCAGAAGCAATCCGGAAATTTAGATTAATTAAAAACATAGATATAGAGTATTTAAAGTAAGTTTATAAGCTATAGAAAGGATTTTACTGCAGAACTAATAAGCAAAATACTTATAAAAAGCAGATAATATAATATAATACTATATACTTAAATATAATAATTTAAGCTAAGCTTTAATTATAGAAGCTAACTACCATAATTAGTACTACAAATAAGATAGATATAATATAAATAGTATAACTAAGTTTTTTTATTAACATATATATATATTACTTATACATGTGGAATATTAATGGCTTTAATACTTAAGTATTTAGAGACTAAAATATTAACATAAATTTCTAGTGTACAGCTAAGGAGGTATAGTGGTAAATAAAAATAATAAGCCTTATATCTAAGCTAACTCTCTTCATAAGAGAATACTATAAACAAGTTAACAGAATTTAGAGAATAAATTAAAATATTAACTAACTTAATACTAATACTAGATAGGTATTAATAATGCCTATAGATATTTATTATAGTGCTATTTACTACATTCACTTTAGCAGAGATATATCTAATTTAAATAAATTTAATAAAGTTTTTATTTATTATATACTAAAGTAGTCAGATACAGCTGCGCCTTATTATAATAATATAATAATATAAGAATATAAGCAGGCAAATAACAGTCTCTGCGGCTATAAAATAGAAAGGCTTTAGCTACTACTATTAATCTAAAATATAAACTAACTTAATAGTAATAATAAGTATATAGTATATACTAAAGCTTTAGTGGAAACTCTTTATATCTATAATAGAAACAAGATTAACGTAAAGACTAGAATATTAAAAGTATAGAATATAAAGCTATTTAATACTAAGATAAAGCGTATGCTAGATGCTCTCTAAATATATAATATTAATTACATTATAAGACTAGTCTCTTTTATGTTAATAGATATTAGTATTATAAATACCTTCTTTATAAACAGCTATAGTAACTAGGATATATATAATACTATATATAACAAAGATTTCGAACACGTAAATAAGATATAAGTTAATAGGTTTATAAGAAAGTAATTATAGGCTATAGAGTAATAAAAGAGATATGTAGCTAATACCACTATAAATTACCATAATATATACTAACATCCTATAGGTAGCGCAAAATTACACTAATTAGCAGTAAATTCCTATAATTATAAAAAACTAGGTAGGTTGTGTTAACTTAATACTTACTATTCTTCTATCTTTTTCCATTATTTATATTATTATATACTCTAGTTATAGAATATATATTAATTATGAAACGGACTCTGTTTACGTGCTACTTAGAAGAGACCTATTTAAAATAAATCTATACTAGAGTAAGCTAAACTATTTAAATTATAATATATAAACTAAAAAACCACCCTTCTAAGATATCTATAGTTAATAAACTAGTATACTAACTACTTTTAGTAATAGAGCTAACGCGGAATATTAAAGTTAAATATACTATTATTTAGAATATAATAGTAGTAGGACTATAGAATATCTAGCACCTCTTAGCGCAGCAGTATTTATATAAAAGCTAATTAGCTTTATTAATTTATCTTAATTACTTACTATCTACTCTCTAGAATAGACGTATAATATAATATTGGACTTAATTATTAGTAAATTAGCTGCTAAGCATAAGAACGCCTTCTTTACTTAGTAAAATATATAAATAGATTAGATAATAAAATTATAAGAGAGTACATACAGTAGATAAGCTAGCTCTAAAAGAAAATAATATTATATTTAATATAGTAGTTTATGCTAGCATAAATGTATAGATTTAGCTAACGTGATTATATCCTATAGTATAATATAGTATTAATCTTAATAGAAGTGTTATCTTAGCGTTCTATTCTATTCTTATTAAGTAGAAATTTACTAATATTAAGTAAAACTATAGCACGTAAATTTATATCCTATAAATAATAAAGGCATTACTTATATAAACGACCGCTATAAAAGAATTATAAATAATAAACTAAAGAAATATTAAACTCTACTAATATAGTAATATATCATATCACGTTATTACGTTTTATTATATAAATAATAATAGGTTTATTCTCTAAGGCCTTTTATTTATCTCTTTAGCCGGAGACAAACATCAGCAGCCTAAATACAATAATAATACGAATATAGAGTAAGGTAATAGATATTATAAAAAGCTATAATATAGTAGCTAGTAAAGTGTTAGATATAATACTAGAAGTAGTAACACACAAGATATAATACCACTAAATTTAATAGTAATATGTTAACTAGTATTATAGTTATATAACCAGCTTAGCGTGTTTCATTCTTTCTTAATAAATATAATATATAAAGTTATTACTAAAAGCTATAACTGTTTAGAGCTAGAGGCTAATGCTATAATAAAAATAAATAAATTACTTAAAGATAATAGCTTTACGCTAAGCGGCCTGGTTAGTATTATATATATTAATTTTAATATAACTAATAAGAACTAGTATAAAGTAATATATTTTAGGTTACTAGTTATCATACGCTACATTAAGCGTATATTTTTTAATACTAATTTAAAATTACTTACTCTTAATAAAAATAGTGCTGACCTTTTTATATTAATAATATCTTATATAATATAGTTAATCTGCCTAGTAATATAGCATGCCCTTAAAGAATATAAGAGTAGAATAAAAGTAACTCTAAAGTTTAAAGCTAATATAATAATTATAGGTAAGACCTAATAATATTTCTTTTATACCTACTAAATACTACTATAGATACTTAGGAGTGACTATAAAATATATAAAAAAGCTATAAACCTAAACACGCTAACAAAATACATAAAGTACTTTTATAATAGATTAATAAAATATAAAACATAATACTATAATAAATGCGACCTAGTTAACAAGTAATTAACAATCCTTATAAAGATACTATAAAAAACTTAGAAGACTTAGATTTAGAGTATAATAACAGCTTTACGGCTGCGCTATAGAACGTAAGTATAAATACCTTATTAATTTCACCACCTTATAATAATATACACCTCTAATTACTATAACTTATAATAGTTTACTGCTTTTATATACTATAGTATAGACTATATATAAGCTAATTAATATGTTATAATAGGATTCTAATAATATCTGATTATTTCTATATTCATAACTCTTCTAACCCATGTACGAGGTTCTCTTCCTGTAGTATACTAAAAATATGATTTTAATACTCTATAGCTATAACCTTACTGCTATCTGGGAGCGTCTTATAATCTTTTAAGACACCAACATAATCAAAAAAGCAATTAATAACGATATTCTATAGTATATTCTTATTAGGGATACTATAAATACAAATATTATAAATAATAATATCTTAAAGAATATAAAGGCCCGTGTGTGGACTAAAGATGGATAGGTTATACTAAAATTTATAAGTTTAAATAGTAGACACAGGAAGTACTTTAAGTAAATTAAAGAGAATAATAGTAAAAAGAAGAAAAGCAAATAGTTCTTATATACTATTTTATTACTTTATATAGTAAATTAGTAGTAGCTACTAATTTAGAACTATAGTTTAAAATATACAATATACGTTAACTATAGTGCACATATATAGTAAATTATAGATACAATTAGTGTAAAGCTTATTAGTAGTATAAAGAACTAATATTACGTATTTTACGCCTTTCTATAGTTAATTACTACTTATTACGGATTAAAGCTGGCTTAATATATAGATAAAAGTATACATACTATATATATGTAATAAATAAATATATAGTATACCTAGAAAGCATTAAATTTATAAAATACGTATAATTAATAAATTGTGTAAATATCGCGAATTATAATAAAAGCTTTAGAGAATATAATCACGTATTTTATAGTATCTTATAAGATAATATTATATCTAACGGCTTAATACTACTTTAGAGTTAAGACTATAAGCTACAGAATAGATTATATAAAATGCTATAAAAATGCCACCAATTTTTTTCCTAACACAAAGCGTTAAATTTATAAAATATATATAATTAATAAATTATATAAATATTATAAATAATAATAAAAGCTTTAGAGGATATAATCGCGTATTTTATAGTATTTTATAAGATAATATTACGTTTAGCAGCTTTAATGCTGCTTTAAAGTCAAAACTATAAGTTATAGAGTAAGATACACAAAATACGCAAATAGCCACTAAATACTACTAAATGCTGCAAAAATGCCACTAATTTTTTTCCTAACGGAATAAAATTATAAAAAAGTAATAACTAATAATACTTCTAGAAATTATTAAAAAAGCTATAGTTATTAATAACTACTAGTATTAATATAAGTAAGAAAAGAAATAACGTGCTAAAATAATAATCTAAGTACTTAAAAAAAATAGAAAAAATAACCAAATATATAATAAAATAGAAATTAATAAAGTATTTATTAAAAAAGAGTAAAAAAATTAAATTAAAAAAATAAATAAAATACTACACACGTAAAGTATATTTAGAATATAAAAAATAAAAATATTTTATTAAAAATTATAAATAATAACACGTAGACATTAAAAAAGTTTATGTTTAAATTAAAATACTAAAAGAAATTAAAATACTAAAAGAAATTAAAATAGTTATAGTTTAAGTAAAGTAAGTATAAAACTAAATAAAAAAAAAGTAATTATATAAAGAATTTAATGAGAATAATATTAAATATATAAAAGCTATATATACCTTAAATAAGACTATAAAATACTGTATTAATAAGTAAAAGATTATTTAGCTAAATAACTTAATAATATAATTTCTATAATATAAAAAGTAATAATCTAATAATATAATGTAGAAACTAATAAGAAAATATAAAGATTTTATAAAATTATAAAAGAGAAAAGAGAACTCTTTTAAAAAGAAAACTAAAAATTCAAATAAAAAAGAAATTAGAAGATAAAGAAAGGTAAGAAACTTATATCTATAATAATTATAAAGCATCTATACTAGAAATACTATTAAATATATAAATTAGAATACTATTTAGAAGAATATTATGTTACTAAATACTAAAAAGTTATTTTAAAAAATAGAATATATAAATACTAGTAAGTACTATAAATAGCAGAAAATAAATAATATAAAAGATTAAGTAAATAAAAACTAGCTATATAAATAAATAAAATTTATTAATAAAATTTTATACTAGTTATAACTCATGTAACATATTATCACTCTATAGAATATTTAGAACTAGAATAAAATTAGAATAAAAAAAAAAGAAACTACTTTACTAATTTTATAAGTATAAGATAATTATTACGTAATAAAAGCTTTACCTAATTTAAGAAAATAAATTAGAGTAAAGTCTATTAAAAATAAGGTCTAAAAATTTAGCTATTAACTTTAGTTAATTACTTTAGTGTATAAGGCTTCAAGTAAATAAAAAATATAAGTTATATAATAAAATTAAAATATTCTATTAATTTAGAACACTTCTATAATAAAAGTAAAATATTAAGTAACTATAAAAGTAAAATAATATAAAAGAAAACGTCTTTTTATTTAGTCTTAACTTTTAGTAGTTATAGTTAATTAATTTTTGCTTAAACTTATTAAACTAATCTATTATAATTCTTAAGATCTTATAATACCTTTTATAACTTGCCTAGATTTATAAGATCTTATTTCGTATTTTATTTAGCCTTTTTTCTAGTAAGTTCCTTGTTAATCTAGTTTTTAATACTTATTTCTAATTATTTCTAATTAGTATTATAAGTTCTAGTAAAGTTACTTTTATGTTTTTATTTTATAACTTTTTTATATTATCTACTTAAATATTTTATATAATTCTACTACTAAGTATTTACTGTGTATAATATCTAATACTTATATCTTAACTTATTAGCTTATTACTAGAGTTTTTAGTTTTTTATAACTATTTATACATTATTATGTAGCTATATTTCTATTTTAATTTTTTATTATATTTTATAATATATACCTTTCTTTTTAAGCTTTTAACCTAAGAGTTTGTATATCTATTTTTATAATTTTCTTTATAAGAATAGTCTATACTTTTTGTTACTTTATAAGCTTTCTTTTGTTCTAGTTCTCTTAATTTCTTATCTAATAATAACTAAAACTAAGATATTAACTATTTGCTATTATTATCTTATAAGTTATATTTATAATTAAAACTATTTTATGTTAATACTATAGAGAAATTATTAGCACTAAAGTAAATATTATTTAGTAAATTTTTTCTCTAGTTATTACTTAGAGTATTTAGATTATAATTAATATTATAACTTAATAATTTCCTTTAAAGAAATTGATTATATTAAGTAACTAAAATTAAATCTTTATTAGTAGATATTTATAGCTAAGAATGCTATTCTTTTAACTTAGAAATTAACTAATACTACTTTTATAATAAGCTAGAGCTTAGAATAGTTAATTAAAATAGTTATCTTAACTTTAACTTTATACATAACTATATGACTTTAGTAACTTAGTAGAGGTTAGCTATTAAGTCTCTATAATATATATAGTTAATTTTTTATTAAATTTACTTTATTTACACCTAATTGCTATTATTAGCCTAAATTTTTATATTTAGATTTAATTAATTTTATTTCTTACAGAAGCTAAGAGGCTTCTAGTAGTATAATTAACTTTATTAAAAAGTAAGAAGCTTTCTAGTATTATAAAAGAACTATTTAGTAGTATAGTAAATATTAATAGATACTAATAACTACTTAATACTTATACTAATAGCCCGAGTAATAAACCTGCTTAATATAAGATATAATAATAAATAAATTAACTATAAACTATACTAATTACTTATTTTATAAGAGTTAGAAGTTTTAGCTGTTAAAGTAGTAATAAGCTAAATAGAGATTAAACTCAATAACTATTCTACTTAGCGTAATAAAGGGAAAGTTCTATTTCTAATAAATAAAGCTAGTAATAATACCTTACTTAAAAAGATTATAAATATATTATAAGTAATATTTAAGAAATTAACTATACTAAAAGATTATAATTCTTTATTAAAGCTACTTTTATAAGTTTTAGTAATAATACTAATAACTTTCTTCATGCTAATATTATAACTAGTAATTAAATTAATAGTTAAACTATTTAATTTCCCTAAACTTTTTATATTTAATAGTATATAGTTTTTTTACTTTATATTTAAGCATTAAGCTAAGGCCAAGTTACAATTTAATAAATACTATATAGGTAGTAAAAAAAGATAAATAGATAATTTTTTTTAGTATTTAAAAAGACGAGCAGTATAAACTATTCTTTTATAACTTTTTAATTAAAAAAATACTACTACTCTTAAAGCAATATAAATGTTTATAAACTTTTAGTTTAAAAACTAGTACTAAAGGTAAAAGTTTTTAAACAAGCTGTAAAGCATAAAATAGAAAAAAAAGTTAGTAAGAAAGTATTATATAGAGTTTAATAAGAAGCTACTACTAGTAAAAAGTAATTAACTAAAAAAAAATTTATAAAAAAAAAATTTATTTAGAAATTAAATAGAGAGCTTTAAAAATATATTATAGTTTTTTTAATAACACTAAACTTTAAAGAGTATACTTAGAAAGTAATTTGTGTTAGTAATAACTTTATATAAATTATATTAAGTAATTATAAAACTGCTATAGCTATTTATATAATACTATTTATACTAATATTTAAATTAATAAATTAGAAAGTAATATCCACGCGTGTAAAAATAGTAAAGCTATAGAATAATTATTTTAAAATACTTTAAGTAAGCTAAAAGGAATTTAACTAGTATTATAAATAAAACTTTTATTATTAATACAGTTCTCCTAGTTATATAAAAAATAAGTATAAATATATAAAAGTAAATTAATTATATTTAGCTACTATAATATTAGTAAAGGCTAAATAAATAAATGCTAATAAAAGAAATAAGGAAAAAAAAAAGTATTAGAAAAAGAATAGTTTTTACTTACTATTATAAGTAGAGGCTCTTAGCTGAAATAAGTAAAGTAATATTATAAAAATAATAATAGAAATTCTAAAATATACATATAAACATAAACTTTATTACTATATACTTATTAATTAACTAGATAAATATTATATATATAATAATTAATACTAAGTGTTTATATTATAGTTTTATAAGCTTTATTTTTACTACTAAAACTTATTTAGCATGTATTAACATAGCTTTATAGGGAATTATTAGAGTATATAAAAAACCTAAAAAGGTTACCTAGGTTATATAAATTAACCTTAATATTAAAAGATATATTAAATAAGTTTATATATATATTATTAATAACATGCTTAAGTTTAATCTTATTTTAGATAAACTTTAAATAAACTAAAATAATATTATAATTATACTAGTAAAGAAATCATTTTACATTCATACTTTAAGAATAAGAGTTTATAGTAAAAAAGAAAAGAAACTGTGTTAATAGAAGCTAATAAAGGTTAATACAACTACTTTTTTAATATAAATAAATAGATTAAAAAAAAAGTAAGATATGTATTTTTATAATATTACTAGTAGACATTTAAAAGGCTTTAGTGTTTAAATTATAGCTAGATTCTAAAATACTATTTTCTAAAGCCTATTAAAAGTACTTAAAGTTGTTTTTAGAAAAGAAAGTAAATAAGCTCCTACTATTATAAAGTTCTAGAATAGACTATTATATTAAACTTAAAAAGATTAATAAAAAGGACCTTAAGATTCTATAGAAATTGCTATATAATATATTAAGAAAGAAACTACTAGTACTATAAAAAGAGTTAATACTACTATTAAAAAAGGACTTTATTTATATAAATAACTCTTTAGCTATAGCCTTAATACTATTTATATATAAGTTTAGTAGAGATTTTTACTTTTATATTAACTACTACGTGCTTAATAAGATTTTTAAGAAAAATAAATACTCTCTTTCTCTAATTTATAAAACACTTAGCTAGATTAGTAAGATAAGATAGTATACTAAACTCAACATTTTAACAGCCTTTTATAAAATTTATATTATAAAAGAAGATAAATAACTAATAGCTTTTTATATAAAATTTAAATTCTTTAAATAGCTAGTTATACTTTTTGAACTAGCAAAAACCTCTAGTATATTTTAGTAGTATATAAACTAGACCTTATAAAAGTATTTTAATAAGTTCTGTTTAGCTTTTTTTTAATAATATACTTATTTACTTTTCAGGCTTACTAGAAAAGTATTGCTAATAAATTAATTTAGTACTAAAAAAACTTAGTATTATAGATTTATATCTAGATATTAAAAAGTACAAATTCAAAACTAAGAGCACAAAATATCTAGGGTTTATTATTAAAATAAAGCAAGAAATTTAAATAGATTTTACTAAAATAAAAATAATTATTAAGTAATAGCCTCTAATAACTATAAAAAAAGTTAAAAGCTTTCTTAGATTTACTAATTTCTATTATTAGTTTATTAATTTTTTTTTTTAGAAATTGCTGCTCTATTTATAAGACTTATAAGTAATATATTATTCTAATAAACTAATAAAAAGCAAATAGTATTTAATAAGCTAAAAAAGATTTTTATATTAGATCTAGTACTAGCCTAATTTAATTTTTAATTATAAGACTATTTTAAAAACTAACTTTTTAGGTTATATAACTAAAGAAGTCCTTTTATAATATAGCGATAATAATATACTATATTTATATATATACTTTTTAAAGAAAAATATACTTATAAAGTATAATTATAAGATACATAATAAAAAAACTTCTTATAATTATTTATTATTTAGAGACATAGAATGTTGAATTACAGTCTATTAAAATATTCTAGGTTATTACTAATTATAAGAATTTTAAGTACTTTATAAGATTTTAAAAATTAAATAAAAGATATACATACTAGTAGTTATTTCTTAGCTAATATAATATAAAGATTTAATATAAACTAGAAAAAGAAAATGTATAAGCTAACATACTATTAAGACATAAATAAGATTATCTAAGTAGAGAAGATAATAAAAAGCTAAAAAGCTATATAATTTAATTACTAAAGCTAATAATTACATATTAGAAAAAAGAGCTTAAATTAAATAATAATAAATAAATAGTATAAGCTTTCTCTATTTAAATTAGTCTTTTAATAATTATAGAAAATAGTATAACTAAAGCCTAGAAGTCTCATGCCTAAAAATTTTATACTTAGAAGTCTTATAATAAGCTTAAATAAGATAGTATAATATAGTATTAAATAATAAAATATATATAAAAGTAGTATAAGTTTTTTATAATTAGGAGTAGAGATTTCTTTTAGAGCTTAAACTAAAAGTTTTACTAGCTAAGTACAAGATTAATAAAAATAAGACCTTTTATTATTAGAATAGAAAGTAGGTACTTAACTTAAAGCTATTAAGAATATTAATTATTTACTAAATTTATTTATTATAAGTAATAGAACATTTAGAACAGCAGAGCACCTATTTAATATTAATAAGAAATTACTTTTAACTAAAGATATTAAACCACGTATAGTGTTATATTTAAAATTATAATATTTATAGCTATATAAAGTTATAAAGAGATTACTAGTAAAAGCTATTACACTTATTACCTATTCTCAATTATATTTAGAAAGAGATTTTAATAGATTTTGTAACTAGATTACTAGAAAATAATAGCTATATAGTCTTACTAGTAATTATTAATAGGCTAAGTAAGAACATAACTTTCTATCTTCTTTTAAATATAAATATTAAGACAGTAACATAGGCTTTTATCTATAAGATTATTACTTACTATTAGATTTCTAATACTATAGTATTTAATTATAGTAGCTAATTTATTAGTAAGTTCTAAACTAAGCTTTATAAAATTCTAAGAATTAAAAGATAATTGTTAACAGTATTTTATTTATAAATAAATAGTTTAATAGAAGAAATAAATAGCATAGTTAAGGCCTATTTTTAAGTATTTATTATATAGAACTAAGTAAACTAGGTGAAGCTCTACTTAATAGCTAAGATTATAGTAAAAAATAAAAACACTATCTTAATAAAAATAAGTCTATTCTTTTTCTAGCATAAATATAATATAGAACTGCTATAAGTAAATATTAAAACTAGGCGTAATATAATAACTTAAGACCTAAAAGCTAATACTAAAGAAATTATAGGAAAGCTAAAAAAGTATATTAATTTAACACAAGCAACTATAGCTAAGGCATAGTAACAATAAGAAAAATAAGTAAACTAATATTAGAATAAAGCTTTATAACTATATATTAGAAATAAGGTATAATTAAAGCTTAATAACTAACTTTCTACTAAATAAGAAAATAAGAAGCTAGACTAAAAAAATGCTAAATATATTATAGAAAATATAATTAGCTTATATTCTATAAAGCTAAATACGCCCCTAAAGCTAAACCTAATATTTTATATAAATAAACTATAGCTAGTAAGTAATAACTTTTTATTAAGCTAATCTATAAATAACTTTTAGCTATTATTAATTTAGATAAATAACTATAAAGAGCATATAGTACAGGATATTATTACTAAAATATAAATAAAACAAGAATAAGGCTACTAGATATAATAAAAAGTAAAATAAAAAGGCTATATATTAATAACTATAGAGCTAATAAACTAGCTAAAAGATATAATAGTATTAGATTATTAAAAAAAGCATATAATGCTTTTATAAAGAGATAAATATAAATTTCTACTAGTAAATTACTAATAAAAGCTTTAAAAGAAGCTATAGTAAATAGAACTTAAAATAAGCTTATAAAAGCTTTCTAGTAAATAGTTTACTAGAGAGCCTTTACCTAGTTTATAAAAAGAAAGGTAATATAATAAGCTAGAGCCTAAAATAATTAACTAAGATAATTATTTTAGCTTTAACTTTATATGTAACTACGTAATTTTAGTAACTTAATAGAAATTAGCTATTAAGTTTCTATAGTATATATAGTTAATTTTTTATTAAATCTACTTTGTTTACACCTAATTGCTATTATTAGCCTAGATTTTTATAACTTTTACTTAAAAAATATATCTTTATAAGTAGTTAAAATTACTAGAGTTTTATTATTTTAAAATAATTTTCTACAAGCTTACTTCTATTAAAGAGCTTAAAAAATTAGAAAAAAAAATAAAGTTTTTATAATAATAATCTTCCATCTTTAAGTACTCTATTTTTATAAGTTTTTTTTAGGTAATACTTTTTTTCTACTATTAAATTAGAAAAGTACCTAATCTTCTTTTTTCTAAAATCTAGTACTTATAGATTTTTAAAGTAAAACTAGTTAATTAGCTAAGTATAATACTTTATATACCTAATTAATTTTTATATATTTTTTTTCTAGTTTATAGTTTTTTTATTAAACTAAATACTTCTACTAACGTCTAAATTTTTATAGTCTAAGAATTTTACTTACTTTTTATTTAGAATTGCTATCTGGTTCTAGCTGAACCTTTTTAGCTAATAATATATCTAGTAATACTAGTTCTAAAAGTAAAATATAAAATATAAAATAAACTCTTTTTATTAATTTTAGTAGTTATAGTTTATAATTTACTAGTTCTATTTATTTCTTAACTTTAAATAGTTTAATTTAAATATGGTCTAGTTTTCTCAATATTTTTTTTATTTTAAACTTTTTTTATAGTAGGAAAACTTTATTTTCTTTTTTAAAAGTTAGTTTTTTAACTTTAGACTTATTAGCACTCTCCTTAGTTTATAAATTTTAGTAAGTTATTTTATTATATATTTTTTTATATAATGCTTAAAGTTTTTTAATTTTTTTATAAATATTTATTAATTTGCTTTATAACTATTATAATTCTTTATAAGTAGTTAGCTTATAACTATAGTTTATAAAAAATAGTAAAACACTTATTATTAAAAACTTTATAAAGTTGTATATAAACTTAGCTATTAGTAATAATACAACTTAGTTATCTTATAGTTTATTAATATATATTCTTAAATACTATTCTAGTATCTGGTTTGTTCGTTCTATTTATTTATTTATTTAAGAATAATAAGCTATTAATAGCTTATATTTAGCTATTATTCTATAAATAAATGTATTTTAGAATATTAACATAAATAACTTATTCCTGTTAGTAATAATTTTTTTAGATATTTTATATTTTATAATTAAAGTTTATAAAATTATATAAGTTAATTTGTCTACTAAAAGTTTTTTATACATAAGTTTAAAATAAGCGTACTTTATATATCTATTAATAATTACTAATATTATATTATATAGTTATTTTTATTCTTATGTTCTAAATTCTAGTAAATCTATAATAAAATTTATTAAAACTAATTTCTATAGTTTCTTAGCTATAGTTAGTAACTATAGTAAACTATATAATTTATATTATTTTAGCTTATTCTTATTATATTTTAAGTAATTAGTAAAAATCTTTTTAACTTCTTTATATATATATGGAAAATAGAAGTTTCTAGAAAAACATTCTACTATCTTTTTAATTTCTTAGTATTTATGTGTAATAGTACTAAGATTTTCTTAAATTAACCTCTTTTATAAAAATTCTAGCATATAAATAAGTTTATTTTATTAAATAAATTTATTATTTTAATGTGCTATATTAAGCTAGGTAGTAAATAATTAGTTTTTAGTTTATTTTTAGTTTATTATTTTTAGTTATTTTTAACTTAAGTAACTATCGTAATCTTTATATAAGTATATTTTAGGAATTTATTTAAATTCATTTTAAACACCACGTTTTAAACTAGTTTTATTTTGTATATATAATTATATTATTAGTTTAAAACATTAGCTGTACTGTTATCTTTACTTTTTTATAAAATATTTTAAAATTAAAAATTATAAGTAGCTTTACCTATTACATTTATTATTAATTTAATTTCTTTATTATAATAAAACTTATAAGATTTTTATAGTCTAAATAGACTACTACTTAGTATTTTACTTTTTTAAAATAATTTTTTTATTTTTTAAATACTAAAACTACTATAAGTAATTTCTTATTATAAATATTATAATTTAATTTAGGTCTATTATATTCTATAAGTGAGCTGCACACCCAAGCGAGCTGCGCATCTTGGAATTCACCAAAATATCGAAATTTTCCACCTTAATATCTCAACAACCACTTAATGATAAATTCTAAAAATTGAAATTTGAGCTTTCATATACACATTACAGCTTTCATGAGAGTTGCATAAACATTGGTTGAGTAGTTTCTGAGATATAGCGATTTAGGAGCCAAAACGAAGCCAAATCGCTATATCTCAGAAACTACTCAACCAATGTTTATGCAACTCTCATGAAAGCTGTAATGTGTATATGAAAGCTCAAATTTCAATTTTTAGAATTTATCATTAAGTGGTTGTTGAGATATTAAGGTGGAAAATTTCGATATTTTGGTGAATTCCAAGATGCGCAGCTCGCTTGGGTGCGCAGCTCACTTATAGAATATAATACTAAATTTTTTTAATATATAATTAATTAGATACAAATACATATTTTTATATATTTAATTATATATTACTTTATATACATAATTTAACGTATTAGTCTTTAAGATAATTAGTAATTTAGAATTAAATATTTTAAGTATTAGTACTTTAGTAAATTTTCTTTTAAGTTTTTAAAATACTTCTTTTTATAGTTTATTTTATTTAAATCTAATTTCTTTACGTGTAATTTCAGTAAGTAGTACTGTAATTTTTAAATAATATTTTATAAACTTCTTTAACTAATATTAAATAGAGTTAGTTTATAATATCTTTAGTTTTACTAAATTTTATAGCTATTTCTTTTTATAAAATAATAAATTTAAGAAAGTTTACCTTTACTTAGTAGAAATAGTATTTTTCTAACTATATAAGTAGATTATACTCTTTTAGCTTTTATAATACTTTTTTTACTATATTTCTTATACTCTTTTAATTATTCTTTTAAGTAAATAAGAATATTATTTAGATAAGCTAGTATAAATACATCTAAGTATTTATATAGCACGTAGTTTATTATTACTTAAAATATAGCTAAGATATTAATTAATTTAAATAGCATAATAAGATATTTAAATAGTCTAAATTTTATTTTAAATACTGCTAACTATTTGTACTTTTTCCTATTCTTATTTTATAATATCTCTCTTAGATATTAAATAGGCTAAATTATTCTACTTTTTAAAGTTAGTCTATAAATTCTTAAATTAGTAGTAATAGATAATAATTTTTTATTATTATATTATTAAGTTATTTGAAATCTATATATAACTATAGCTTTCTATTCCTTTTTAGTATAAATAATATTAGGAAAGCTATTAAACTCTTGCTTAGTTTTATATATTTTTTCTTTAGATTTATATTTAGATATTTCTTAAGTTCTTTTTACTAATTCTAGTTAAGTTTATATATTTAGCCTAGTTTTAGTGTTACTTCCTTTTAAAGTAGTATTTAATAATTCTATAATTTATATTCTAGTAGACTTTCTTTTAGTTTCTTTTTAAATAACTTCTTAAATTCTTAATATTTTAATAGAATAGTGAAACTAGCTGTTTTCTATAATAAACATATTCTTTTAACTTATAAAAGTATAATATCATTTTATTTCTTTTTATATAGTTATTTTATTTTACTTAAAGAAATGTATTTTATTATAAAAACCTTTTTTTTATAATTTAGGATTTAAGTCAGCATAACTTTATATATAAGTTATTAATTTAAAATTATTTCTTTTTTCTAATTAATAATTAAATTCTATTTAGTAAACTAGTTTTATTCTAGAATTATATTTTCTTTACTTAAGTTAGTAATTTTTATATAGTAGTTATTTTTATAACCTACTACTTTTATAGTTACTATTTTAATTTCTAAATTAATTATTTCTTTTTTAAAGTTTATAGTACTATTATCTATTTTTTATAACTTTACTAGTTTATTTATAACTCTATATAGTATAGTGTGGTTATATACTTATTTATTTAAAATTAGTATTTTATTTATTCTACTATCTATAAGTGTAAATAGCTTTTGTTTTTAGATATACACTTTTTAGTATATTTCTTACTAATTTAGAAAACGTTTAGATACTTAGATATTTTTAATAATTCTTTTATTATTATATTGTTTTTAAAAATAAGATTATTTTACTCTTTTAGTTTTACTAGCTGTATTATTAATTATAACTAGTAGTTAAAAGCTATTTAGTTTTTTAAACTATTACTTAAAATATACTTAGAGATAAACTAATTTTATTATTATTTTATTTATATATAAATTAAATATTTTATTAAATAATAATTATATTATAGCTTTTTATTATACGTATTTTTTATTTCTTTTCTATAGTTAGAATATTTCTATTTTAGGAAATATTTTATATAAGGTAATATTTTATAACTTATATTACTTACATCTTATTCTATAAATTTTTATTATTTTTAATAAAACTTATATCTAATATAGTACTAAGTTTAACTTATTACTTAATATTTATTATTTTCTAAATTAAGTTTACTATTAGAAGATTTATTTATTATAATATTAATATTTTCTAGTCTTTATTACTCTACTATTTAGTAGAGTATTTGTTTTTATTTAGTTTTGTTAAATTATACAGCATATTATTTTTATATGTAATTTCATTTTAAATAATATTTAAAACTATATAGCTAATATTTTTTGTACTTTAATTTTTCTTCTACTAATATAGACTCTAACTATAGTGTTAATAAATTTTTTTATTAATACTTATTTATTAGCTTATTTAGATTTTAGTTTAATTACTTTAAACTCTAATATTAATAGTATATTTAATATTACTACATTAGGAAGTATTTCTAACTTTTTTATATATAGTTTATTTTTTAAATTACTTTTAGAAACTGTAATATTTCTTTTATAGTAAATATATTATGTTATTTATAATTTACTGTTTATAAGTCTTATTAGTACTTATTTATTTAATTTTTTTAAAGTAATATCTTAGTGTTTTACTAAAAAATTTTTTTTTTAAATATTAGTTTAATTTATAGATTTAATATGCTTTTTATTATACTTAAGTTTTAATTATAATAGATATTAGGTTATTTATAATTATAAAAGAGTTACTTTTTATTATAATTTTTTTATTATAAGTCTTAAAAGAGTTGCTTCTGATTTCTAGTTTCTTTAATAATAATTTAGAAATAAATATTTTCTATAGAAAGTAATTTTCTGCTTTTTTATTTATAATATTATGTTATTTTCTTACTACTTTACAAATAACCTTATTATACTTATTTTAATTATTTTCTAAAATTAAAAGTATTATTTAATACTTTATTTAATACTTTATTTAATAATTTATTTTAAAGTGTTAGAATGCTCTATATATTTAATATTAGTTCTAATTAATTTACTTATAAATATCTTATTTTGTGAGTTCTTTTAGTTTAATATATAACATAATAACTTTATATTTCTTAAGTCTTAGTATATATTCTTATATAAAGTATTCTATTTCCCTATATTTTAAATAGGCTTTTCTTTTTAGTGTTATTTACTATAGCTTAATAGGCTTTAGTTTCTTACTTTTTATTTATACTTTTTTAATATTTATATTTATTAAGTTCTAGTTATATACAGGCTTTAAATTCTTTTTAGGTTTCTTAAAAATAAAGATATTATTTCCTTTTCTTTTTTAATTTTGTTTATATTATCTATTATTAATTCGTACTACTTCTGTTATTATTTCTAATAATTTATTAATTTAATTTTTTCTAGATATTTTATTCTTAACTTTATTTTTAAGGCTTTAGTAATAGTTTTTAATTAATAACTTATTCTTTTAATTAATATGTAACTAAAGTTGCTGGAACTCTATTATATATTTAGCTACTAATTTTATTTACTTAAGAACTCTAAGTTTTTTAACTACTATAAGCTTTTTATTAACCTCTTTAAATACTATATTTATCTTTTCTAAGAATGCTTAATAGCTAATAAAGACTTTCTATACTTTATTACTATAGTTTCTTAATTTGTGATTTCTAAGGTTTGAATTACTAGTTTTAAAGTAATTTTTAGCTAAAAACTAGAACTACTCTATAGCTCTATTTTCTAGATTTATACTAATAATAAGAATTTTATCCTACTTAGTTATAAATATTTGCCTGTTAAACCTGTAATATATGTCTATTATTATTATAAAACTATTAAGCTTTTTATGTGTTTTGTTATAATATTTTAATAACTAAATTTTAACTTATTTATCTAATTTATTATTAAGGTAATTTTTAAGTATTTAGACTACTTATATAAGTTGTTGAATTTATTCTGTTTACTATTATATTATTTATTATACTAAGTGTTAGTATATTTATAGTAAATAATAATCCTACTATATTTATAGTTAATACTATTTTATAACTTAATTACGTTTCTATTTTTACTATGTATAAGTAGTTATTTTTATTACGTAATAAAAGCTTTACTTAATTTAAAAGAATAAATTAATGTAAAGTCTATTAAAAATAAAGTTTAGAGACTTAGCTATTAGCTTTAGTTAATTACTTTAATATAATAAAGTTTTAAGTAAATAGAAAAAAAATTATATAGTAAAATTAAAATATTCTATTAATTTAGAACACTTCTATAACGAAAGTAAAATATTAAGTAATTATAAAAAATATAATAATATAAAAGGAAATGTTTTCTTATATAATTCTAATTTTTAGTAGTTATAGCTATTTAACTCTTATTTAAACTTATTAAGCTAATTTCTTATAATTTTTAAGATCTTATAATACTTTTTATAATCTACTTAAATTTATAAAATTTTATTATGTGCTTTATTTAGCTTTCTTTTTAATAAGTTTTTTACTAATCTAGTTTTTAATACTTATTTCTAATTATCTATAATTAGTATTACAGGCTTTAGTAAAGTTATTTTTATATTTTTATTCTATAATTTTCTTATACTATTTACTTAAGTGTTTTATATAATTTTACTATTAAGTATTTACTGTGTATAGTGTCTAATACTTATATCCTAACCTATTAACTTATTATTAAAGTTTTTAGTTTTTTATAACTATTTATATGTTGTTGTGTAGTTATGTTTTTATTTTAGTTTTTTTATTACATTCTATAATAATAATAGTATTATAAATAAAGTAATAAAATAAAAATACTAAATATATATATATAAAAACCCTATACTAGTTTAAACTATAAATAGGAAAAATATACTATACATGTTAAAAAACTAAATATAAAAAAATACTTTAATAGTTAGTATATAAAAAAAAATTTAACTTTTAATAAAAATTAATTTATATAAACTTAGAAAATAAGTTACAGAACCTAAACTTAAATAAATATAAATAATTAATATAAGATAAATATTAGCTAGAATACTAATAACATTAAACTAAATACTATTAAAAGAAATAACTAGTTATAAATATACATACTAAACTTACATATTAAGAATGTTTTTTAGAGTAGAAATATAAAAACTATAGAGAATAAACTAAAAACACATATAAAATACTTAATAAAGAAATATATTTACTTTAGAAATATTTAATTTATAAACTTAAAGAAAAAACACTAAAAAAATAACTACTACTTAGAAGTTAACTATATATAAAAACCTAAAAAGCTAGTAGACTATAACTAAGCTACTAAAAAACTAATTAAAAGTTAAAAAAAAATATAATGCTTATATATATATAACTAAACTAAAGATAACATAAAAATAAGCTATATATAAATATATATATTAATAGTAATTAAATTTTAGTATTTATAAACTATAGAGCTAGCAAGATACTAATATTAAATAAATAAATATAAAGATACTAGATACTAACTAGAGCTTTAGACAAACCTATATAAATAAAATATATAGATAATAATCTAATAATATTTAGAAAAAGTCTAATTAATCTTGAAATATAAAATATAACTATTTAAATAGTAGGTTACTAAAATAACTATTGTATTAAAGTTATAAATTTAGATAGTAAAAATTTTATTTTAGAGTAAAACTAGCTAGCACAATAAACCTAATAATTAATTAGAAAAAGAAAACTATAGAAATTAGAAACAACTACTATAGATAATAATAGGTAATAATATAAATTAAAAAATAATACTTTAAAAGACTAAATTTATTGTACTGAAAAAATACTAAAAGAAATTTAGAAAATAGTTTTTTTAAGAAAGCTAAAAACTAATTACTAGAATACTAGAACTAAGACCACAAAATTACGCTTAAGAAAGAAATAAATTTAAAACTGGAACTACTATATTAACTATTTATTAATTAATAAAAAGAGTTTTAACAATACCTAAATAATAATCTATAAAAAGAATATATATAAATAAGTAAAAGCAAAATAACATTACTAATACTCTTTATACTAAAAAAGAATAGTAAATTATAATTATGTATTAACTATTAATATTTTAATAATATAACAGTAAAAAATCGCTATTCTATATTACTAATATTAGAACTTATAAATAAACTCAAAAGAGCTAAATAGTTTAGCTTTTTTAATATTAAAAATAAATATTATTAAATAAAATTAGCTAAAGAACACAAGTAGGTAACAGCTTTTAAAATAAAATATAAACTATTTAAATATTTAGTTATACTATTTAAACTTACAAACACACTAGTAACATTTTAGATAATTATTAACTATATATTAAGAAAATATCTAAATGTATTTATAATAGTATATTTTAATAACATGCTTATATATATAAACAGAATACTAAAAAAATACGTTAAGTATATTAAAAAGATATTAAAAAAGCTTAAGAAACACAAGTTATATATTTAAATAGAAAAATATATATTCTATAAAACAAAAGTTAAATTCTTAAGATACTTAGTACTTTAAAATAGAATAGTAGTTAATTTAAATAAAGCTAAAAATATTCTATTCTAGCCTATACTAATAAACACAAAAAAAGTTTTTTTTTTTTTTGAATTTATAGAGTTCTACTAATAATTTATTAAAGCATACTTAGAAATCATATTATCTTTAATAAAATTACTTCAAAAAGATTAATAATTTAAATAGAAATAATATAAAAATAAAGTTTTTATTATCTTAAAAAAAAATTTAAATAATTACTAATATTAAAGATATTTAATTTGTAACTTTAAATAAAAAAATATATAAATATATTAAATAAAGCTATAGAAGCTATTCTACTATAAGTATAAAATAATAAATAAAAATACTTAGTAAATTTCTTCTTTTATAAACTTATAACTACTAAGTTAAATTATAATATATATAATAAGAAATTATTAGTAATAGTTTAAACATTAAAAAATAAAAAGCATACTTAAAAGAAGCTAAATATTAGATTATTATATATTTAAACTACAAAAACCTAACAAATATTTATAATAACTAAAAAGTTAAATTAAAGATAAGTTAGATAATAAAAATTACTATCTACTTTTAAATTTTAAATACTTTATAAATTAGAAAAAAAAAATAGTAGCTAACACACTTAGTTAACAAGCAAACTATGTAAAAAATATACTAGAAATTTATAATATAATACTTAAATAAAAACAAAACAAATTCTTAAAAAGTTTATAAATAGATATTAAATTAATAGTTATTATTAAAAATATATAGTAAAAGAAAATTTGAGAATACAATAACAGACAACTATAATAGCATGAAAATAGAACTATTTTTATACTAAAAGTATTATAAACTAAACTTGTTAAAAACTAACACTTAACTAAAATATATAGATATTAAAAAGTTAAAAAAAAAACTATAGAATAAGTCAACAAACACTTCTAGATTCCAGGAATTTAAAAAAAGGTTAGAACTATTCTTTTAGAGTACGTTAAGTACAAAAAGAATAAAGTATTAAAATATAAGAAATATAAGCTTATATAACTAATTCCTTTACTTAACTTACTATAAAAAATAGTTATAATAAATTTTATTATAAAAATACTAATAATAATTATAATAATAGACTTGGTTTTTATATATGATAGTATAAATATAAGTTAATAAAATAAGTTAGCTCTATGTTAGCTATACTAAGATAGAAAGAAAAGAGATACTAAAGGAGCTTATTTTTAAATAGAGTAGTATATAGCCTAAGCATATACTAACTATATTTTAAGTTCTATACTAAATTATAACTAGTATAGTTAATTATAATATTATATAACTTATAGTAAACTAAATAAATAGTATTATTATATTACCTTTCTCTAAAAGAAGCTTATCTTTAAGTCTTTAGATTATAATTTTTTTCTTACTAATTTTATACTACTCTTATCTCTCTAGCTACTTTATTATTTTCTTTTATTATTTTCAGGTTCTTTTCTGTTCTGTATGTTTTTAACTAGGTATTTAGTTATACTAGTAGTCCTACCTTCTCTAAATAGGCCTTATAATAGTCCCTTATTTTATATAGAGTACTTATAAAGCCTTAGGTATTATACTAAGCAGAATTTAAGTTATAAGCTAGCTAGAATACTTTATATTATAGTTAACTATAAAATAGATAGCTATTAAGAATTTTCTGTACTAACTACTTAAAATACCTATTAGCCTTAATAGGCAGTTCCTTAAATTTAATTTAGCTAAATAATAAGTAAGTAAAAGCTTTCTATAAGTAATTTATATAAAAGATATTAAGCATACGTATATACAGTAGCAGCTTAAGGTAATAGAAATATCTTTTTATACTTATAATAAAATAAAGTCTGTATATTTACTAGTTAAGCTTTTAATTAAATTAACTAATAGTAAAGTCCTTAAGTATAATATATATCTTATTTTTTATAAAAAAGTCTAGCTTGTAGTATTTCTTATTAGCTTATTAAGCTTATTACTTTTATACTTAAGTAATCTTTTATTAAGCTTTAGCATAGCTCTACACTTCTTTATAAAATATTTATTTATAAACTATAGTAAATATCTTTATATATTTCTCCTAGTCCTAGTAATAAATTAGCTAGTAGCTAAACTTAATTTAATAGAATAATAAGTTTATAGTCTTATATAGTAGAATTACTCAAGTCTAGTTTATATAAAGTAGTAGGTTTAATTAGTTATTTTAATAATAGTTAATAAATAAACGTAAGTACTAGTTAATATACTAGTTTAAAACTTTAGTATTTTTATTAGTTTAGAAGTAATATAGTGTTAAAAGCTTTTATTTAATTCCTATTAGTTAACATAGCTTATTCATAAATACTAAGATAAACTAAAGACTATAATTAGAGACTATTAATTTAAGTAAACTAAATACTTACTAAATATAATAATAGTACTTATTAGCTGCTTAAGTAGCTATAGTTATCTTATAATAAAATAATAAAAAATAGTACTTACTTAGCTAGTTTATAATAATAAAAACATAATTATATTCTTTTTTATTTAAAGAAAAGGACTTAAAGTCTATAAAAACATCTTATTATACTTACTTAGAAATTAGTAGTAATTTAAGTAAGTTTAAAGTTTTATTATAAAATATATAATTCTATTTATAAACTTTATATATAGCTATATAGTTATCTATATTTTTACTTATGCAGCTTTAGTAGTAGTAGTTATAAAATAACTTATTTATTTTTCTCTTATTTAAGTAAGTAGTTACCTAAGTAGTATAAATAACTTAAATAAAATAAATTCTTAAAAAGTATATAGTAGAAATTATTAGCTTATTATAGTACATAAAAAAACTCTAGCTAAGTTTTTATACTAAGTAATTATTAAAAAAAGTATACTTTTAAAATAGTAATAAACTCTCATAGCTGTAATTTATCTTAATAATATAATTAATTAATAAATAAAAGTTATTTAAAGGTAGTAAAATTATAAAAGTAATAATAATAATTACTTTAATTATATTAATAGTTAGTATTATTTTTACTAATAGTATAGCTAGGTTATTACTTAGAGTTTTAATAAAGCTAATATTAATTTACTTTACTAAAAAAAAGACGCGTGTTTAGGCTGCTTTATTTTTATTTTTTTAAGTCTTTAATTTCTTTTACTTATATAAAAGTACATCAGCTATTATATTAATTATATTAGAATAATAAATAAGTATTAGATAATAATTTATTATATTTATTACTTAGTATATTTAGTAAGAAGTAAGTTTTTACTTTATAAAGAAATACTCTAATACATAATAGTTAGTTAATGTATTAAATAACTTTATAATTTATAAGCTTATAAACTATAAGTGCTATTTTTAAGGACTATAAATTATAACTAATATTTTTTTATTATATATATTATAGTTTATCTAGAGCTTACTTATAGTCTTAAAGTAGAAAACTATAAGTTACTAAAAGTTATTCTCTTAGAGTTATAATAGTACTTTTATAATAACTTTATTACTTATATTTATTTCTATACGCGTTTAGTAGTAGAATAAATAGTAAACTAAAATATTATTTAATAATATTAGATTTTTAGCTTACTAAAAGGCTACTAGCTTATATTTACTAAAAGTATATTATATACTCTTTTTAAATAGCTTAATAAGTAATTAAATAATATATCTATAGTTTTTTAAAAAGGCTCTATAGAAATTATAGAATTTTAGAAAAAATTATAGGCTTTTAACTAACGTAGGTACTAGCTATTTCTATATAATAGTAATTTTTTCTAGATTCTTTTAAATCTCCTTTATACTAATAATAAAGCCTAGGAACTTTATTCTAGTAATAGTAAACTTACTCTTTTTAATATTTATTTAGAGACTTATATTCTAAAAATGTTTTAATACTTAAGTAATATACTTCTCATGTTACAGCAAATTTTTAAAGTAAATTAAAATATTATTAAAGTAAGTAGTATAGAAGTTATTAAATAAGCTATAAAATATTTTATTAATATAGTATTAGAATATAGTAAGGCTATTATTGTAAGGATCCAGGCTAATAATAGTAATTAGGTATAAATAAAATAGATTTAATAAAAAGTTAACTATGTATGCTATAGAGACTTAATAATTAATCTCTATTAAGTCACTAAAATTACGTGATTACGCATAGAGTTAAAGCTAAGATAATTATTTTAATTAACTATTTTAAGCTCTAGCTTATTATAATTATAGAGACTAAATAGTAACACGTAGTATTTATAGTTACTATACTAAGTATAGGACATAATTAAGTCCTTTATATTCTTATTTAAATATATATAATAAAAGGCCTATTATATGTTAAGCTTTGTAAATACTTTTATTTATACTAGCTAAATAAGAGTCTTCTAAATTAGTAGAATTAAATAGACATTTTATTTTATAATAGTATTAAGTTTATAATAGTTAATATAAAAGTACTACTTTTCTTTAAGCTTTTTAGTAAATAGTACTAGAAAAGTATATAAAGCATTACTATAAATAATAACCTTTTATTAAAGATAGTTATTTAAATAAGTCTTAATAAGCTATAGCTATTTAAAAGATATATTATATAATAAACTTAACATAAACATATTTTTAGCTATTAGTTTAATATTATAATTAATATATTTATAATGTAGAAGTAGTATGTTTAAGTTTTTTTATTAAAAAATAGACCTAAATCACGCTAGTATAATTAAAGTAAAATAATTTCTACTTAATAAGCTACTAAAGTTTCTCTTTTTTATAAAATCTTTATTTAATTAATAAAGCTCTTTTAGTAAAGTCTTTACTAAGAAATTTTTAGAGCCTTAAAAAAAGAGCTTTAAGTTTAGTAAACTAAGCTTATTTCTATAATCCTAAATAAGCTTATTTATTTTATAGATGCTAAAATACCTTAATATAGTTTCCTTCTATTATATATATATTATAAAGGTAATAGCTTTTATAGTATTAATTTTAAGGCCTACTTTAAAGAAGTTTTTATATAAAATAGGCTAAGAATAAAAGATTTACTTACTTAATTCTAGCTACTATTATAAGTAAAGCTGTTTTTCTATTTTTCTAAAATTCTTTTACTATACTACCTACTAAAGTAAGTACTAAAGTAGTTTATAAGTATATTATATAATTACTATATTTATTAGCTTATTACGTTAGTTAGTATTAACTTAGTATAAAAAGTTAATTTTAGTTAATAAGCTTTACATTAAAATAATAATATTATACTTATAATTAATTAGCTTATTATCTAGCTATTTAAGTGTTTACTTTTTATAGTTAATTAAAATACCTATATTTTTAAATAGCTTACAGCTAATTATAAGATTGTAGCAGCTAATATTACAAAAAATAAATAAATTAATAAGTAGTAGTTATTTAGTACTAGATTAACTTAAAAATATTTATTTATTTAATTTACTATTATAGCTAGCTAAGAAAATAGATTTTATTTAATAAGTTTTTATTTTAAGCTTTTTTTTAATAGCGTACATGTATTTTAAGTGTATTAAAATAAAACTATTAACTTTAGTATTAAAAAGGTTACTTAGCTTAATAGCTAGTTTACTAGTAAAAATATAGTAAGATAATATAAAAGCTAGTCTACTAAATAATAGTTAATAAAAATTAAACTAGTTAATAGCTTTAAAAAGTAATCTTAAAAAGAAACTTTTCTTAAGGTAAGTTTTTTTCTAATAGTTTTTCTATAATAAGCTAAAACTTTTTATTATTACTAATATTCTAAAATATATAAAGCTTTTTATTAGTATCTATAAGTTTAATTACTTTAGCTATAGCTTAAATAGATAGTTAGTAGTTTTTTATAAAATAACTAAGTTTCCTATAATTATAACAACTAGCTAGCTTAAAAATAGGTATTAATAAAATAATAGTAATTACTATATAAGTTAAATACTTAGCTTCTAGATAAAACTACTAAATTAGTAGTTATTAAGTTTTTTTAATTTTTCTATTAATTTACTTAATAGTTTTTCTAGTACTAAGAGCTAACTTTTTAGTAAAGTCTTAAATTAAATCTATATACTTATTATACTAATTATAGTATTATTATTAATAAATATTTATTTACATGCATAAAGTGTTTAAAAGCTTTTTATAAAATTCTTTTATTTATTAGTTTATAAGCAGGCTGTGTTCTTAAGCTAGGTAAAAAAAGTTATTTTAAAATATAATAAAGTTAGTAGAGTTTTTAAAATAGGGCTTTTAGAAATTATAATAAGCATTAAGTTTCTTATATAAGTTACTATATATTTTTTTAGATAATTTATTATATACTAGTAGCTAACTAGCTACTTACTCTCTTTTATTATATATATAAGTATTAAAAGGTACTAATTAGCAGAACTCTTTGTATATATATATATATAAGAAATAATATTCTCTTAAGTAGTTTACTTACTAGCTCTAGTAAACTAGTTTTAGTTAGTATATAATTTATTTTCTAGAATATTTCTCTATTAATTAAAAGTAATGTCTTTACTATTTTTAAGTATTAGTAGATTAGGAAATTGTGTTAAGTAGCTATTATTTTAATAGCTATCTATAATTAGTATAGCTAGTAAAATAGCAAGTAAATAAAATAATACTTAAAAAGTCTAATTACTAAAATCTTTTATATTAGAACTATTATTAAGTTCTATAGTAATATAGTTAGCTTAATTTTAAAAGATTTATAGCAAAGCTGTAAAATACGTCTTTTTTATTAATATTAATAATAATACAAAACTAGCTTTTATAAAGAAAAAGAAGTATATATTATGTATAGATTTCTTTATCTGTGCTTTTAGTGTTTTAATTTTCTTTTCTTAATTAGCTATATACTTAAGTATGTTATTTAATAGCTAATAAAGCTTAATAAGCTTATTTCTAGTTTTATTAAGCTTAGTTTTAGCTATATTAAGCGCTTTTCTAGTATATTAATATAGTTATAATATATAAGTATTTTAAGATAGCTATGCTCTAGCTTATTAGTAATTATTACTTAATTAAAAGTTATTAAGATAGAAAGCATAATCTCTATTTTCTAAAACTTATAGATATTAGTTTTTTACGTAGTGCTTTTAATAATAGCTATAAAAAGTTTCTTATTATATTATGCCTAGATATAAAGCTTTTTAATAGTATAGTTTTTTCTAATTATATTATTAAAATAGTATATAATAATACACTTAAGTAACTTAAAAATAAACGTATAGTTATTATTAGTAATTATTATTTTAGAATTAAATCTTATCTCTAGTATAAAGAGCTTTTCTATAGTCTTAGTTTATTTATTTATATATATATATATAAAGCTTCTAGCTCTTAGTAAAGTAATTAATTAATTCTTTAGTAAAGAAAAGATAAGCTAATAGTACTTATAAAAATTAGTTTCTCTAATAAAAAGAAATAATAAAAAGAGAGGGGATTTACTAAAGCTTTTATAACTTTCTTTTAATCTAATAAATATATTACCTACTATTATAGGTTTTTTAGTTATTTATTAAATTACTTTTAAGGCCTGTTATGTAGAGCTTATATAGGCTATTACTTAAAGTTTTAATTACCTACTACTATAAAGCTTTTTAGTAGAAATTGTATAGTTAATAAACTAATAACTTAGTATAGTTATGTAATTAATTTTTAGATATAGTTATTAATAAATTAAATACTTAGGTTAATTATATAGTTTAATCTTAATATTATATTACTATTATTCAGCTAAGTTAGAAAGATTTTAGTGTAATATAATAATAGGCTTAGTCTTCACGTGTTATGGTATAAATATAGGTTAATAAAATAAGTTAACTCTATTTTAGCTATACTAAAATAAGAAGAGAAAAAATACTAAAGAAGCTTATTTTTAAATAGAGTAGTATATAGCCTAAGTACGTGCTAACTATATTCTAAGCTTTATATTAAATTATAGCTAGTATAGTTAGTTATAATATTATATGATTTATAGTAAGCTAAATAAGTAGTATTATCACAATAACCATTTTTTAAGGCTAATAGTATAACATAATACTAGTTATAATAAACTAATTTATAAAATACGTATACTTTAAGTCTATATATATAAAGGTTAAAATAGATGAATTAGTAATTAGACTAATTAAACTATTAATTGCATAATATAAATTGCTATAAAAATTCATTATAAATAGAAATAAGTTATTTATATTAATATTCTAAAAAATATTTATAAAGAAGCTAGGAGTTAAATACTATCTTTTAATAACATTTTACTTATAAATAAATAAATAAACAAAATAGATAAACTAAACACTAGAATAATACTTATAAATATATATTAATAAATAATAAAATAATTAAATTAACTACTAAAAAATTACTATTTTTTATAAACTATAGTTATAAGCTTACAGCTTATTAAAACCTATAGAAACTGAACAAGATATTAAAACCTATAAAAATAAAAATTAAAAAGTTATAATAATTTTATTAAAAAATAATAGAAAAAATTACCTAAAAGAAAACCTTAATAAATAATAAAAAATAAGTTTAAAATTAAGAAACTAATTTTTAAGAAAGGAAATAAAATTTTCTTATTATAAAAAAAATTTAAAAACTAAATAACTATTAAAGAAACTAAACTATATTAAATTAAAACTATTTATAGTTAAATAATAAATAGAATCTATAAATTATAAACTATAACTACTTAAAAATATAAAAATTTACTTAGTTTTTATATTTTATTATTAGAACTAGCACTATTAAATATTAAATTAGAAATAAGAATTAAAACTTAAAGAAAATACTACTAAGTATAAAATCTAATAAATTCTAGATTACTAATAATTTAGGCGTTAGTAAAAGTATTTAGTTAAATAAAAAAACTATAAACTTAAAAACAATATATAAAAGCTAGTTAGAAACTTAAAGAATAGTTTAAAACTAATTAACTAGTATTATTAAATAAACTAATAAATGCTTGCTCTAAAGCTGTATCTAATAAATATAAAAAATACAAAATATTCTATTTAAAATTAAAGAAAAAAAGTAAAGTAATACTAGATACTATAAGTAGTAGTATACTAAATTAATTTTAACAATTTTATTTTACTTTTTCTATTATATAAACTTTATTAATTAAGGTAAGCTTATGCTAGAATATTTTCTTTTTTTAAGAATTTATTTAAGTTAATTAATAATGAATTTATTTATTACAGGCTTAAAGTTTTTTTTTCTATTAATAATAAGCTAACAAATTATTCTAAGCCTATTTAAGTTATTAATAAAGTTTTAATTTATTATAATCTAATTAATTCTACTTAGGCTGTAAAACTATGTGATTATACTTTATATTTTAATTAATATACTTAAAGCATTACCTAAAGAATAGATTTACTAAATAAATATAATTATTTTTTTAGTAATAGAAATATAGAGACAGCATTTAATAGTTATTTTCTTAAACTTTTTTTTACTAAATAGTAAGCTTATATTAAGAATAATTCTACTTAAGTCATTTTTAGGAAATTAGAAAAATAAAAAAAGTATAAAAAGTTCTTATAATTTTAACTTTTATATAAAAAACTAGCTACGTTTATACTACTTATAAAAATAAAATAAAATAAACTTTAAGCTAAAGGCTTAGAGAAAGAAAGATAATATTATAAACTATAATAAAAAAGTAACTGTAACTAAAAAGGCGTTATTATAGAAAATATAATATAAAAAATATATATAAGTAATACTAAAGAGTAGAAGTAAATTAGAGAAAATAAAACTTATAAATAAAAACACTTTAAAGTAAGTTTAAGTTCTATAGAAAATAGTATTTAAATAAATAATTAAATGAAATTAGGTGACCCTAGTACAGTAAAGTATAAAAAAAATAAGTATTAATAAAAAAAATTTAAAGCTAAACTTATTTCTTTTTTTTTCTAGTAGTATTTAATACACTTTTAATTAGTATATAATATATATATAAAGAATTTATTATAAGTATAAGGCATTAAATAGTATATAGTTACTTTTAATTTTTTATAGTTACTCTAAAATTAAAATTCATACTTTAAGTAAAATATTTTAATATTATTTTATTAAATCTTAACTTATTATATTACTTCTTCTCTTTCTATTAAGTTAATTAATTTCTATTAAGTCTAATAAGCTATTTAATTTAAACATAAAAAAACTAATTATAATTACGTAATTAATTAAATAACTAGTTACTAGTATAAATTACGTTAGTAAGTTAGTAGCTTATAATAATAAATTACTTACTTATTTAAGTTATTTACTTATTAAATACGTTACTTTATATATTAATATAGTAATTAAAAAAATTTTTACTTTTAAATTATAAAGTATATTTAATAGCTATTAATTTTAAAAAAAAATTTATATAGTTTTTTATATAACTTTTGTTATAAAAAATAAACGCTTTTTTTAAAAAAAATTTTAAAAATATATATAAAAAAGTATTTTACTTAAAACTAAATTTAAAAGTTTACTTTTTTAGTAAATATATTTATACTCTTTATAAAAAAATAGCAAACTATAATTATATATTAATTACTAAAATTTAAATATTATTATAGTTAAAAATTAATGCTTATTATTTTTTATTTAAAAGTTTTTAAATAAGCTATTTTAAACTAAAATTTTTATAAAATTAAACTTAAAAAGAGTATATTATTATATTAGAATTATTTTTTAAAAAAAAAGTAAAAAAACTATATTTTAAACTTATTATAACTATTTTAAATATTTTGTTATTTTTTTATTTTAGTTTTATAATGTTTTTACTATGTTTTAAAGTTATATTAATAAAAATATTAAAAAAATTAAGTAAAATAAATAAAATAGTGTATAATTTTTAACTTTAAAGTTAAATATTAAAAGAGTAGTTTAAACTTAACAATTTTTTTTAAAAAAAAAAACTTAATTATAAAGTAATAACTTTTAAAAAATAAGGCTAACTTTAATTAAATTAAAAGTATTTTAATATAACATCAAAAAAGTTTAAAAATCTAAATTATGTTAAAGTAAAACTAGTTAGTTTAATATTTAAAATAATAAGTATTTATAAAAATTAAGTATTTTTAAAAATTTAATTTACTTTTTATTAAGTAAAAATAAATATGTAGTTTAAGTATTAAATTATATAAAATAAAAAAGCTTTAATATAACAAAATAAATAAAATATTAAACTAAAAATAAAAGTTTATAATAATACTTTAATAAAAAAGCTAAATAAATTTATATTTTAAAAAGTATTTATTTAAAAATACTTTACTAATACTATAATAATATTTTAGTAAACTATTTTAGTATAAACTATATTCTTTAAAAAAATAATTAAATTTATTAATAGCTAAAAATAAAATATTATATAAAAAACTATATTTATTATAGTGTAGTTATTACGGTAACTATCTGTAATATAAAGGTCTTTTAAGAAAGCCTTTTTATAAGCTCTTTTTCTGTATTATATATTTATGCTTTAGCTTTACACTAGTGTATAAGCCCTTGCTCTAAATATTTTAGCTTATAACTTATTATGTTTTTCCTTTCTTCACGTAATGTCTTAACTTATTACTTGGTATTATACTTAGTAATTAATTAACGCTTTTTATTAAGTACTTGACTTTCTGCTTATAGCACTACCGTAATATTACATTACGTCTTTACTAATTTCTTATAATAGATAATCTGGACTTTACTAAAATCCTTAGAGACCTTACCTCTTAACTTATGACTCTAAAGGTAAGTAATAAATTACTTATAAATACTTTAGTAAGATAAGAAATCTAATATAAAGAAAACATAAAAGCTCTTTATATTAAGCTTAATAAGATAAAGTAAGTGTTTACTAGTTTAACTCCTATTATTACTATCTCCCCTGTTAAAGAAAGTCTAGCTCTTGTTATTAGTTTATCTAGAAGTGGCTTAAGTCTTATGATTCTAACCCTACCTATAACTATAACTAGTACCTATTTTTAAGTTTCTTAAGTTATGGTTAGAAATGTGAGATTGACTATCACGCTAGAACCTACTATACTACTAATAATAACGAAATCCGACTATTTACCTAATTTTTTAATGTTTACTAGAAAACGAAAGAATCTACGTATCTTTATTAGAAAACTTAATTATAAGCTTGAAGGTAATGCTAACTAATACTCTATTAAACACTCTTAACTTTTATATACATATTTAAGGCTAGAGAAGGACCCAGTAACACTTATAAACTTTCTTATAAATAAGGATATATACTTAGTAGAATAATTAATTGCTTTTTTATAAGTTATATATAGAGACCTAAATAGGAAACTTACTATCTTAAGTAAGCTTAATTCATTTCGCTAAGAATAAAAGAGTTTTATTATTTACTTTACTGAATTCTGTAGACTAGCTGCTGATACTGGACTAAATAAAATTAGTCTAATTACTTAGCTAAGAAGGTCGTTAAATAACGATCTCTACTAGGTAATAGTAGGTATTAAAATCTCTAATACATTAAATAACTATACTAACCTAATATTTTTATATGATAATAATCTTTAGTATCTTTCTTTACTGCGTCTTACTAGGCCGTAATCTGTATTATAAAAAAATTTTAATACTATAGAAATTAATATCTCTAACTATATTTTTATTAGGTCAGCTAAATGAGAAGCCTAAAAGCATAATAGCTAATATTTTAAGTATAATAAATATAGTTATATTTCCTAAAACTGCTTTGTTCTTCTACTAGAATTCTAATTTATAAGTTTATTCTAACCCTAATAAGTGACCTACTCCTGTTCTTCTTTTAGATTTAAATCTTTTTATAAATAAGAATATTTCTAAACTCCTTAAGCTAGCCTACTAAAAGCTTTATTCTAGTATTAAGTCACTTTCTAGAACGTTTCTAATACTAGATTTTTATTAACCTTTAGACCTCTCACCTAGTAACTGACTCTTAGAACTATTAAGTGAATATTCTATATACTATCTAATAAAATAGCTCATTATACTCTATTACTGCTTTAATTAATACTAGAGTAACTAGTATAGGTTATATTAATAGATTTTTAGTTAGTATTTAGAAATTCTATCTCTTATTACTCCTCAACATCTTATATCCTACTAGTTTTAATAGTAAATATCTTGAAGGGAGTTATATCTTATATACTACTAGTATAACTCTCCGTTATGTAAATTACGTTAAGAAAATCTGTTTTTTTATAATAGCTATAGGAAACTATAAATTAATCCTTAGCTAATCTTAAATAAGAAAACATAAAATTAACTTTAACTATAATTTATAAAAGCTACTTTTTAATACTTCCTATTACCAGATCTATTACCTACGCTTATTTTAATTTCTTATTTATTTAAGAGAAAATACTACCTGCTTAAGGGACCTTTTAGTAAACTCTTTATTAAAAGGCTTTTACTTTAATATTACTTATATATAGCGCTTATAGACTTGCTTTCTAAAGTTATTACTAATTATCTAAACTCAACGCGATAACTAGTTAGCTAAAATAAACTATTAATTATAAGAACTTAATATTTACCTAAAGGACCTTCTAGTAAACTGTTCTCTAAAGAGCTTCTATCTAGAATCTAAATTTATACCTAAATCTAATACTAAACTAAATAAAGACTTTATGAGAAAGTCTTTTTTTTAAGGCTTTAAAACCTTCTTAGTAAAGGCTTCACTAAAAGGCTTTTATAAGAATTCTAAATTAAGTATAAATATCTACCTAATTAGGGCAGCCCCCTTTATATAAATAGCCTAGAAACATAAACACGAAATCTTTATTATTTTAATAGCTAATATTAATAAAGTCCTAGCTCTAAAAACCTATACTAATTTAATTACTAAGGTTCTAAAGGAGTACTACAACACCCTTCGAATATTTTTACATAAGGAAACTAATAAACTATCTGAATATTATCTATATAACTATAAGATTATCCTTAAGAAAGAAAAGCAACCCGGATTTAGACCTCTTTATAGAATATTCTAAAATAAACTAAAAGTTCTTAGAAAGTATCTTAATAACTATCTTGCTAAAGGATTTATTAGAGTAAGTTTATCTCTTATAGCTATACTAGTTATTTTTATAAAAAAACCTAATAAAGATTTCTAATTCTGTATAGACTATTAAGCTCTAAATGCTATTACTATTAAGAACTATTATTTAATTCTATTAATCTAAGAAATCTTATCCTGCCTTAGTAAGATAAAGTATTTTATAAAGCTAAATATTATCTTAGCTTTTAACTATCTCTATATAGTAAAGAGAGATAAATAGCTAACTACTTTCTAAACTTAATATAGCTTATTTAAATATTTTATTATATTATTTAGACTGGTTAACGCACTAAGCATATTCTAATACTATATAAATAATATCTTTTAACTATTTTTTAATGTGTTTTATATAGTCTATCTTAATAATATTCTAATTTATAGTAATTCTCTATATAAATACTAATAATATATAAAATAAGTTTTAAAAGCCCTGGATAAAGCTAGCCTGTAACTTAATATTAATAAATGTAAGTTCCACTAAGAATAAGTTACTTATCTTAAGTATATAATCTTAATAAAAGAAATTAGCATAGACCTGAATAAAATAAAGGATATTTTTAACTAGGAATTTTCTAAGAACGTAAAGGATATAAGAGCATTCCTAGAATTTACTAACTTCTATTAATAATTTATTAATAACTTTTTCTATATTACATCTTTGCTTATAGCCTTAATAAAGAAGGATATTTAATTTAAATTTAATAACACTTACTAAGAGACGTTTAAATACTTAAAATATACATTTATAACCGCTTTAGTTTTCCAATACTTTAATTTCAAGTTACTGATTATTATAGAAGCTGACTTTTTAGACTATATAACTGCTAGAGTCCTTTCCTAGAAAGATAAATAAAATAAACTAAGACCTATAGCCTACTTTTCTAAGAGACTAAATCCTACTAAATGTAATTATAAGATATATAATAAGAAACTACTAGCTATTATATATTGCTTTAAATAATAGAGACCTGAATTAGAAAGTACTATGTTCCTAATTTAAGTACTAAATAACTATAAAAATTTTTAATACTTTATTATAATAAAGTAACTTAGCTATTAATAAGCTTACTAGGCTAAATATCTATTCTAATTTAACTTTACTATCACGTACTAATTAGGTAAGTAGGGTGGAAAATTAGATGCTCTTACTTACTATATATAAGATATTTTAGCTTAAAAAGAAGTTTAAAGAGCTTAATAACAAACACTTCTCTGCTCTAAACTATTTAATAATATTCTAGAATTAAACTTAACTAAAACAGATAGGTCGATTTAATAGATTATTAATAATAAATACCTAAATAATAAGTTTATTTAGGAAATTTTGTTACTAATATAGGATAGAACCCGACGCTCTAAAAAGCTTTCTTTAAGTAAATATAAAAACTAAAAAGGCCAGTTATACTATCACAACCAGCTAGTAATATAAAATAATAATAAACTTAAAATTAAATTTCTTTAAATTATGCACGATTCTCCCGCTGGCGGCTACTCTAGTTATAGAAAAATTCTTAAAATCCTACAACGCAAATACTACTAGCCTTAGATATTTAAAATAATATATTAATATATATCTTATTACTATACCTACTAAAGATTTAAGGCTTTTTATAAAAAGTACTATAGCCTCTTAAAACCTCTCCCTATCTCTAAAAGGAGATAGAAGAATATCTTTATAGACTTTATTACTAACCTCTTAGAATTTAAAGGCTGTATTAATATTATGGTTATAGTTAATCACCTTATAAAATACAGATACCTGATTTTTTATAGTAAGATAATTACTATAGATATTACCTATTTCTTTTATTAGTACGTATAAATAGACTACGGCCTTCTAGAAATAATTATATTAAACTAAAAAACATAATTTATCTCTGCTTTTTATAATAAACTCTATAAATAACTATAAATTAAATCCTAACTGTTTTCCGTATATTACCTAGAAACTAATAGCTAAACAGAAAGAGCTAATAGTATAATAAAATAAGTTCTATATATATATATAAACTACTAGTAAGATAACTAGGTAAACTGGCTCCCCTTAGCATAGTTTAAAGCTAATAATACTATATCTAAATTTATAAAAGTTTTATTATTCCTAACTAATACAGGCTAATATCCCTAAATAGGTTTTAAATTTTCTATAAGAATTTAAAGACGTTTTTACTAAGTATTATAAGCTTTAGAAGTTAATCACATAATAGAGAAAATAGCTAATATCTAATAACTAATTTAAGCAGAGATAATTTGGGTCTAAGCTCTTTAAAAAGAATACGTAAACTAAAAACAATTATCTATACCTAACTATTAGATAAAAGATATAGTTTAGCTTAATATATAAAATATTTAAATAAAATAACCTTCTAAGAAGCTAGACTTAAAGGCCTTAGGGAAATACTATATCTCTTAGATAGTTTCTTTATATGCGTACTAACTTAAACTTTCTAAATCCTTAAATATATACCTAGTTTTCTATGTATTATTGCTTTAGCCTGCCGCGCCTGAATTTAAATATCTTCTAGGTTAATAAAACCTACTATCTAAACCTATTAAAGTTAATAAAGAAACTAAATACTATATTAAATGAATTAAAGAACTACGCCTGAATTACAGGCGGAAATGCTATAAATACCTAGTGAAATAAACTAGATATAATAATTTAATATAAGAATCTATAAGCGATCTCTAAGATATAGCTATTATAAAAAAATTCTATCTTAAAAACCTAAACTAATCTAGACCTAATATCTAATATAAATACCCCTTATAGGAGCTTGGACCTAAAAGGGGGGTACTATTATAATAACTATTTATAACATAAAGGCCTTCTAAGAAAGCCTTTTTATAAGCTTTTTTTTTATATTATATATTTATACTTTGGTTTCGTGCTAGTGTATAAGCCCTTGCCCTAAATATTTTAGCTTATAACTTATTATATTTTTCTTTTCTTTACGTAATGTTTTGACTTATTACCTGGTATTATACTTAGTAATTAATTAACGCTTTTTATTAAGTACTTAATTTTCTACTTATAGCACTACTATAACAGTAGTCCTATAGAAACTATTATTTCTAAGCTTATTTAAATTAAATACTATATAAAGTCTCTATATAGACTATATAGGCTCTTTTACTTTTAAAACTTTATATATATTTTATTTATAGTTTCTATATATAGCTTTATAAACTACGTCTTATAATCTACCTTATACTATATACTATTATTATAGTTACTAACCTTATTTGTACTCTGCTGCCCTCTAATAATATTAATATATATAAAACTTATAATAAAATAAAGTTTAATTAATATATAAAATATAGTAAGTTATATTTTTTACTTTTTACTACTTATTTATAAAAAAAAATTATAGTAAACTTTATTATTAAGTTTTTAATAAATAAAATTAAGTTTAAAATATATAAATTAATTTTTATAATTTTAAATTACTTTATAAAAATGGGCTATTATTTTTTTAATTTAAGAAAATTTTAAAGTTTATAAACTAGCTAATTTTATTTAATACTAAATTTTTTAACTATATAAAAATATTAACTTAATTATTTTAAACAATAATTTGTGTTTATATTTAGTTATTAAAGTTCTTTTTATAAGTATTTAAAAACTAAATAAAAGCTTTTAACTACTTTTAATTTTTAAACTAATAAGTAAATAAAATAATAAAATTAAATTTTAAGATAATATTTTTGTATTTATTATAACTATAAGTAAAATAATTAAACTAACTTTTTTTAAGTATAAAAATTTACTTATATAATATTATATAAAGTATTATATAAAAATAAAATAAACTTATTTAAATTTAATAACTTTTATTATAAAAAAAATCATATTATAATAAGTAAGTATATTAATAAATTCTAAAAACTTAAAAATAAATATATACTAATATAAAAAGAACTTAAAACTATTAAAAATAAAATTATAATATTAATTAAAAAATTATTAAATCTTAAAATAAAAAAGTTTATATAGCTAAATACTAAATATATTAAAACAAAGTAATTAAGTAAAAAACTAAACTATTATTTTATTAACTATAATTACTATTATAAAACGGTCTTTGGCTCTTACGTACTTAAGATTATTATATACTAAGAATATACGTAGTCTTCACTGCCACATTATAAAAAACAGTATATAGATTTCTTTAATATAATAAGTATGTATACATTCCGTGTTAAATGCTTTAGTAATTTATAAGATTATATAGTAATATTACTTGCATAATATTTTAATAATATAAAGATGTAATAAGTAATAGTCTAACTAATTTATTATATAACTAATTCTAAAGAGTTACTTTAGAATAAGAAGATAAGTATAAAGAAGAAACTATCTAAAAGCTAAAGGGAATGCCTTTTATATAATAAATTCTCTACTTATAATTTGCTTACTACTTAGGTCTAATATAGCTACTTAGTTTCTATTAATTCTAATTACTCCTATTATACTTATAATCTTATATGTGAGATGTTACGTATTTTCTTTACTATTAGCCTTATTAATTATCTTAATAATATTAACTAGAAGTTCTGTTTTTTACCTAGTCTTTTAGAGTGTCTATTTTATTTTTCGTTTAGTATTAAGTTCCCATATATGCTTTTTTACTAATAGCTAGTAATTCTTTTTTAATTAGTTTATTACTTCTTACTTATAATTATTATCTGTAATAAATTTTTACTTATTACTAACTATAATACTTACTCTCTTTTTAAACTTTCAGCTTGAAAGTTCTTTTTACTTTGGGCTTTAAGTATAAGAAAAGTCTATTCTCTTAAAAACGTTATAAGTATCTCTAGAATCTCTTTTCTCTTTTATCTCTAATAATACCTAAGGTTAAGTCTTCAACTGTTTATAATTATTATCTTATGAAATTAATTTAAAATCGTAATTATTCTATGCTAACTCTATATAATCTATATAAAAAAAAGAGAATCTTTATTACTTTATAAATCTCTTATTTAGTTATTATTCTAAGTGCATTAAGCACTCTTAGAAATATAATCTAATAATTTCTATTTAAGAGTTTAATAAATCTCTTACTAAAAAGAAGTAACTTTAAGAGTAGTTAGAGTATACTTAAAACCTTAAGCTAGAACCCTAATTTTATTAATAATAATTATATAAATAGCTTACTTTAGTTAATAGTTATAAGTATAAACTATTTACCCATAAGCTTACTTTAATTAAGAAGATACAAAATTTAGAAAAGAAAGAAAGATAAAAAACCTCTAAATTATTATAATTTATAATATTTTTATCTGCTACTTTTGCTGATTCTTTTTTAAATATCTTTTTTAATTAAAAAGCTATATAGGCTTCTTTTTAGGATCTAGTGTTACTAAATTCCCTAAATAAAACTAATTAATTATTCTAGAATATTACTTTAAGTTTTTAATAAGTTCTTAGGTATTTTCCTTTAGTCTATAGTTCTTTTATTTAACTAGGTATTTCTACTAATATTTGAATTATTATAGTCCTTAGATCTCTTTAACTTTATACTCTAGCTAGTATAACTTTATGTCTATATCTATTACTATTAGTGCGTCCGGTAGTGCTAGTTGAAGTAATAATATATAAACTACTAAATAAATTCTTATATTTTATAATAGTCTTAGTTTATAATTTACTAATTTAATAACTTTATTAATTTTAAATAATCTGATTTAAACATGATCTAGTTTTTTATTTAGTTATTTAGTTTTTAAATTTTTACGTAGTAGGAAAACTTTGTTCTTTTTTTAAAAAATTAATTTTTTAACTCTTAACTTATTAGCGCTCTCCGCGGTTTGAAAGTTTTTAAAAATAATAATTCTACTAAAATTATTATATAAATCTTATAATTATTTTATTTTATTTTAAGTTTAATAAGATTTACTTTTTAGTTTATAAAGTTCTCTATAAGCTAATAGCTCATACCCGTAATTAGTATAAAATAGTAATATATTAATTATAAATAATTTTATACTATTATAGGTAAATTATACTAAAGGTAATAACTTAATCTAATTCTTTTAAGAGTAATTAATATATATTCTTAAATATTATTCTAGAGTCTAATTAGTACACTTTATTTGCCTATTTATTTAAAAATAAAAGCTTATTAAGAACTTATTTTTTAATTCTAACCTAGCTAATAAGGTTTTCCAGAAGTGCAATATAAATAATTTATTTTAATTAATAATAAACTCTTTAGGTATTCCGTGTTTTAAGACTACTATTTTAAAATTTTTATATACTAGTTCTTTTACTAATAAATCCATAATCATTAAATTAAAATATATATACTTAGTTAGTTTATTTATGATAATAAGTATTATATTATATTCTCTATCCGTTCCTAGTTCCTTAGATAATAGTAATTCTGTAATAAAGTTTATTAAAACTAACTACTATAGTTATTTTAGTACTTTTAATAGTTATAAAAGTCTATAAAGCTTATATCATACTAGTTTTTTTTTTTATATTCTAGATAGTCTTTAATTACTTTCTTTACTTTTTATTTCAACTTTTTAATATAGAAATTCCTGGAGATCCGTTTTATAGTTTTTTTTATTTCTTAGTATCTATATATAATAGCTTCGTGATTTTTTATAATTAATTTCCTATATAACTCTTCTAGCACGTGGATAAGTCTATTTATATATATAAGTTTTAATTCTAGGTCTTTAGAATTTTATCACTTAAAATCCTGAATTCTTATTATCTAGTAATTCTTAACTTTAGTGACTGTTATAATTCTTAGGTGATTATAACTTATAGATCTATCTAATCCTACTATTAATACTATACCTAATATTAGTTTTTAATATTTTATATAGTTTAGTTATTAGCTGAGTGCGTCTACCGCTCTGTTTTTTATTTCTTTTTAATAAAGTATTTTAAAATTATAGATAGCTAGTATTTCTAACCAGCATATCTATTTTTAGTTTAGCTTTTTTATAGTAGTAAAGCTAGTTAAGTTCTTATAATCTAAAAGAACTTTTACTTAATACTTAACTCTTTTAAGATAAATTTATTATTTCTTGAATACTACTACTATTATTAATAGCTTTTTATTATAAACATTATAGTTTAACTTGGCTCTTGTAAGTTTCTTTAATAAATAGTCTATAGAATAAAAACGTTTATTATTATATTATTAACTATAAACTACTCCTATCATATAGTCAGATGCATCTATTTTTAGTATAATAGATAATTTTAAATTAAACATTTTTAATATTAATGCTTAGGTGAATTTGTTTTTAAGTTTTTTAAATACTTACTACTATTCTTATCTTTAACTAAATCCATTATCTTTCTTAGTTAATTCTGTAAAAGGTGTCGTAATTTTTAAATACCTTTCTATAAACTTTCTATAAAAATTTATAAATCCTAAAAAGGATTATATTTTCTTAACTATTACTAGTATTAGTTAATTATGTATTTCTATTAACTTCTTTAGATCTACTAAGATTTCTTTTTTTAAAATAATAAATCCCAGGAACTCTGTTTTTGTGACGTGGAATTTATATTTTTCTAGCTAAATAAAAAGGTTATACTCTTAAAGCTTTTTTAAGATCTTCTTTATATATATTTTATACTTCTTAAGTATTCTATTTATATATACTAGTATATTATCCAGGTATGCTATTATAAATACGTCTAAATATTTTTAAAGTATATAATTAATAACCGTCTGGAAAGTTACTAGTGTGTTTGTTAATCTATATAATATAATATAATACTTAAAAAGCCTATATCTTATTTTAAATACTATTAACTATTTATATTTTTGTTTAATTTAAATCTTATAGTATCTTTTATAGATATTAAATAGACTAAATTATTAAGCTCTCTAGAGTCTGTCTATTAGCTCTTAAATTAATAGTAATAAGTATTAATTTTTTATTATAGTCTAATTTAGTCGTTTAAAATCTATATATAGTTATAATTTCCTATTTTTCTTAGATATAAATAATATTAGTAAGGCTATTAGGCTCTTACTTAGTTATATATATCTCTTTTTAAGTTTTTTCTTAATATACTGTTTTAATTCTTCCTGCTGTACTCTTAATAGAGGATATATTAATTTTAGTTTAAGCTTATTCTTATTCTTAACTAATATCTTATAGTCTTAAGGTTAATACTTTAAAAGTATATTCTTCTTATCTTTACTAAATAGGTATACTAATTCTTGGTACTTTTAAAATATTTAGACTTTAATAGTATCTAAAACTTGTTTCCGGATTTATACTACTTTAATATTTTATAGTTATTATTATTGTAATTGTTATATAGCCTTATACGAAATTCTTTCTATTCTAGAGTGTTTTTTTATTATGTTTAGTTTCCACATTTATACTACTTTCCTTACTAGATTATACTATTAAAAAGTTTTTTATTACTAATTTATTATTAGATTATATAATAAGAGCTAATTCTATTCTAGGATTATATTAAACTTTTTTATATTTAGAATATTAATATAGTAGATATCTCTATAGCCTATTACTTTTAGCTCTATTACTATAGTCTTTAGATTAATTAAACTCTTTTTAAAGGTTATTATATTATTATCTATTTATTTTACCCTGACTAGATACGCCTTTTCCTAGTATAATATATTATTTTATTTAATTTATTAATTTAAAATAAATATTCTGTCTGCTTTACTATTTACTAGTGCTTTTAGAAGTTTTCTATTTACTCTTATACTAAAATAAAAACATGGTTCTTACTGTGCTTATTATAGTCTAAGAGTTTTAATAGCTATATTATTAGCTTAAGCTTCTTACTAGTAGCTATCTAGTTTTTTAATATAGAATTATACATACTATATTTCTAATTCTTATCATCTGAGTTAAAGTGCTCTCTTTTAATGTATATAAAGTAATAGTTATAATAATATACTAAATATAAAAGTTTACTATACTCTTTTCTTATTTTATCTCCGTAAACTAAACATTTCCATCCTAGAAAACATTCTTTATAAGAGAGTTTATGGTAGTATAGGTTATTCTATTATTAATTAATTTTCTATCTCTTTACCCTGTAGTATCCGTATTCTAATATATATTTCTTTTAATATTATTATTAATATAGGTGGTCTTACTGGCTGTCTTTGTCTTCTATATTAACTATAATATTTAAAGCTTCTAAAATTCATCTATTAGGTTTCTATTTCTTTACTACTTTTTTATATGCTTCTTTTCTTTTTAGTTTTCCTATCCGGATTAGGTATATCACCTATGTGTATACTTTTCTTATATAGTTAACTAATTTATAAATCTAATATTTCTAATTCTTTAATCGCTAAAAGATATTAGTGTTTTTGATTTATATAATAGGTAAATATATTTTTACTTTATTATACTTACTGTCCTTACTCTCTAGCTTAATTTCTTACTTTATTTAAGCCAGTTCTTTTCTTTTATCCTTAAAATTATATGGTTTTTTTTTTTTAGATTTCTATAAGAAATTAAGATACTGCTCTTTTTATAAGACTATTATACTATAAAAATACTACTTACCTTAATTAGTTTTTTAAATTAAAAAACTCTTCTCCTAGCATAATTTCCTAATGCTTGGTTTTATAATTATTACTAAAATATTAATTTAATTTATAAATTTAATATATATCTCTATCTAGCCTCTACTAGATAGTTATTATTATAATTTTAAAAGCTTTATACGTTAAAAATTAAATTTCCTGGAATAATTATTATTTCTTATTAATTTCTTATAGTATGAGGGTTTAGGCCTCTGGACTTACTACCTAGTATTATTCCTTTATTACTTTTTCTAATATCTTTTTTAATTATTACTAACTGTTTATAAGTTTATGCTTTATTTTCTAATATTATTTCTTATAGTTTTTTCTATAGTACTTGTTAGATCTATAGATTTAATATTAATTATTATTAAGTCTCTTGCTAATGACTTTAATTAATAAGGTTTCTACTTACTATAAGTCTTATTCTATAAGCTTAGGTTTTATTCTTATTATTATAATTCTTAATTTCTTATCTAAGTATTCCTTTATAAAATATTTAATGTTATTATATTTTAGACATACTTTCTTATTAAGCTGCTTATAGTATTCTTAAGTTATAAGCTACTTTTTTAACCCTTTTTTTTATAATAGCTTCTTAGTCTAAATCTTATTAATATTAATGTCTATTTTATTATAAGCCTATTCTTAGTATGTTAATGCTTTTTTCTTTTCTATAATTATTACTTAACCTTTCTTACGTTCTAATTTATGCTTATACTGCTAATTATTAATGTATATAGTAGATTCTATAAAAATATAAAAGTTATCTAATTAATCTCTTTTAACTAGCTTATCCTTAACTTAGTTTTTAAGTCTAGTATAATAAGCTGTTATTAATAGCGTATTATCTTAGTTAATTTATAACTATAGCTATTAAAACTCTATAGTATATACTAAAACTAATTTTATTTATTTAAGGTTTTGTATTTTATGCTCTGTAGTATATTCTTTATTAATTTTACTAAAGACCATAATTATCTAAATTTTAAAGTTATTATAACTCTAGAAAACTGTTTTTATCTTATTAGTTATTTTAGTTTCTTTAGTTTCCTTATTTATATAGTTCTTAGCTAAGAGCTTAAACTAATTTATAATTCTTTCTTTTATATTTATACTAGCTATAAAGATTCTATCCTAATTTTTAGAAAAGATATTTTTATTAAAGCAGGTGTATATTTCTATTTCTATTAAAAATCCTTTAAGTTATTCACGTATTCTGTTAAATCTTTTTAGTGATTATACTTTAGTACTAGATATATAAACCCTTATATTTATCTAGTTTTTTAACTTTAAAACTATTTATTATAGCTTTAAGATCTGTGCCTGTTGCTGCTGTATAATCTAGGCTATAAATAATACTAATACTAAAACTAAACTACTCAGATCTACTATTATTATATATAAGTTATAAACTTATAGGTATTTATAGTATTATAAAACGGTCTTTAGCTTTTACGTACTTAAGATTATTATATACTAAGAATATACATAACCTTCACTACCATATTATAAAAAACAGTATATAGATTTTTTTAATATAGTAAGTATGTATACATCTTGTGTTAAATACTTTAGTAGTTTATAAAATTATATAGTAATATTACTTACATAATATTCTAATAATATAAAGATGTGATAAGTGATAGTTTAACTAATCTATTATATAACTAATTCCAAAAAGTCACTTGAGAATAAGAAGATAAGTATAAAAGAGAAACTATTTAAAAGCTAAAGAGAATATTTTTTATATAGTAAATTCTCTACTTATAATTTACTTACTATTTAGGTCTAATATAGCTACTTAATCTCTATTAGTTTTAATTATCTTTATTATATTTATAACCCTGTATATAAGACGTCACGTATCTTCTTTACTATTAATCTTATTAATTACTTTAATAATATTAGCTAGAAGTCTTATTTTTCGCCTAGTCTTTTAGAGTATCTGCTCTATTTTTCGTCTAGTATTAAGTTTCTATATATACTTTTTTATTAATAGCTAGTAATTTTTTCTTAGTTAGTTTACTACTTTTTGCTTATAATTATTACCTGTAATAAACCCTTACTTATTACTAACTATAATAATTACTTAGTATATTATAAAAATAGAACATTTTTTTATATAATTTTATTAAATAAATATTATAAAAATGTTATAGTGTAGTTCTGTAAAAACTATTACTTTTAAGCTTATTTAAATTAAGTATTATATAAAACTTCTATATAGACTATACAGGCTCTCTTATTTTTAAAACTTTATATATATTCTGTTTATAGTTTCTATATATAGTTTTGTAAGCTACGTCTTATAATTTACCTTATATTATATACTATTATTATAGTTATTAATCTTATCTATACTCTTCCGCCCTTAAATAAAAAATAACTTTTAATAGTAATATATTTTATAAGTAAACAGAATACCTAGGTAAGTAGAATAGAATACTTTAAAATTTACTAAAAAATTAAAAATTCCCACCTTAATATCTTAACAACTATTTAATGATAAATTCTAAAAAATTAAATTTTAAGCTTTTTTATATACATTACAGCTTATATTAAAGTTACATAAAAATTAGTTTAGTAGTTTTTAAGATATTAAACTTTAGAACCTAAAACTAAGTTAACTTTTTATATCTTAAAAACTACTAAACGAATTTTAATGCAACTTTAATATAAGCTATAATATATATAAAAAAGCTTTAATTTCAATTTTTAGAATTTATTATTAAGTAGTTGTTAAGATATTAAGGTGGGAGTTTTTTATTTTTTAGTAAATTTTAAAGTGTTTTATTTATTTAGGTGTTTTACTTACTTAGGTATTCTACTTACCTATAAAACACGTTACTAACTAAAAGGCTATATTAAATTCTAAAAAAAAGTAAAAATATATACATAATTAATAATATTATAAATATAAAAATATTATAAATATAAAAATATTATAAATATAAAAATATTATAAAAAAAATGCTTTATATAATATAAAAAATATAAGTATAATAATCATAAGTAGTTTAATACTTTTTAAATTTTTTTAAACATAGTTATAAAATTTTATAAAAAGTAATAAATATTTATTAAAAAAAAATAAGAATATAAATAGTAAAAAAAATTAACTTAAAATATATAATTAAAGTTATTTACTTAAAAATAAAATTATTTAATTTAATTTTAAACCTTTTTTAAAACTTCTAGTTATTAAATTAAATTAAAGTATATTATAATTATTTATTACATAAAATGCTAACAACATTAATTATAAGTATATATTTTTTTATTTTTTAAACTAAATTAAAACTAAATAATTTATTATAACTTTAGGTATTTTAATTTATTTTATACTAAATATATTATTTATTATACTAACTATTACTTTTTAGTATTAGTTTACTATAACTTAAAATAAATAATACTAAATATAATTTAGTAAATATTAACTAAAACTAAAAAAAGTTTACTTTACTTTAATTTATGTTACTTTTTTATTTATTAATTTTATTTTTATTTAAAGTACTTAAAAACTAATGGTTAAATAAAACCTATTATATATATTTAAAGTGTTTTCTTTAAACTTTGTAAATTAATTTAAAATAATAATACTAAATTTACTATGAAACTACTTTTAATAAGTATAAAATTTTTTTTTCTAAATTTTATTTAAAAGTACTTATAATTTTATATATATTAGTAATATTATTATATAAGCCTTAAATTATTATTTTTAAGTTAGTTTAAAAAAAAATTAGAAATTTAGCCTAAATTAAAGAATATTAAAATTAAAAAAAATTATAATTTTTAATTTAAGTCTTTTAATATTAAACTTTAGTATAAGTTTTATAAAAAATGTAGTTAATATAAAATAAAATAAAAATAGTATAAAATTAAATTAGTTTTTAAACTTTATTTTTTTTACTAATATATATTATATAAATTAACTAAAATATTTTGTATTATAAAAAGCTATTTTATTATTACTAATTTAATTTTATTTTGTAAAGTTGTAAAATTCTTAATTAAAAAACTAAATTAAAGTAATTTATATACTAATATTTTAGCTAAATATATAACTAGTGTTAAAATATTTAATAATTACTAATAAAATAAAACTTAAAGTTTTAATTACTATTTTTAATTACTATATTATTTATTTATTTTATTAGTTATAGTTAAATAAAATTTTTAATTTACTATACTAAATTTTTAGTAATAGTAGTTTTTAACTATAAATATAAAAAAAATGGTTTTTATTAATAGTATAAATTAAATAAGTAATATTATTTATATAAGTTTTAAGTACTTAAAAGTAGTTAATAAAAAATATAAACTAAATTAAAGTAACTTAAAAAAATTATTTATTTAATAATAACAATTTTTTTTAAAGTTTTACATAAATAGTGTACTATATATGTACTTAAAAGTTAATTTTTTTTTTACTTAAAAAAATTAGTATTATTAAGTTAAAAAAACTTATATTTAGCTATAAATATAAAGTTTTTAAAAGCTTTTTTTTAATTTATTTTTTACCTTTATTATATTTTAGTTCTTTTTTATTAAAAAGTTTATATACTAATTTTTTTTTTTACTTAATATATTAAGTAAATATATTAAATATAAATTTACGAATAAAATTAACTTAATTTATATAAACTATCTAGCTAAATTAATATATATTAAAACATAACTTTATATATTTTTTAGTATTTTAAAATAATTAGAAGTAAAACTATTTTAAGTTTAACTAATTAGTAAAAAAGTAGTAGAAATTATTATAAAAAGTTATTAAAATAAAATAATTTAAAGTACTATAAAAATAATTAAAAGAAATTTAAAATAAAATTAAAAAATAAATAACTTTACTTAAAAAAGTATTAAAACATAAAATTTTAAGTAAAGTAATAAAAAAAGTTAAAAAAAAAGCAAAAAAAAGTTTTTATATAATTATATATAAGTGTTACAAACTATAATAAAGTAATAACTTTAACTAAAAAAGTACTTTTATAAAAAAAAAGATTATAAGAAAAATATATAAAAAGTATAAAAAAACTAAAGTAAACTAGTAATAAATAAAGTTAAAAAAGAAAGTACTTAATATTAAGTTTAAAAATTATAGAAAGTAGTATAAGTACATGTAATAAGTTATAAAAATAAGTTTTAATAAATAGTTTAAATAAAGGAAATAAAGAATTTATTTTTACTATTTTTTTAGTAGTATTTAATATATAACTTATAAGTATTTATTATATATATAAGAAATTTACTATAAATATAAAATATTAAATAGTTTATAGTTATTTTTAATTCTTTATAATTACTTTAAAATTAAGAAGTTATTTTTAAGTTAAAAAACTATTAAATAAAATAGTTTAATACTATTTTATTATTTACTTTTTATGTTTACTTTTTACTTACTAAAGTTTTACTTATTAAATTTAATAAGCTTTATTATATATTAGTAAATAAGAAAATATTATAGAATAGACTATAGCTCTTATATACCTAAAGTCTTTACATATTATATAAGAATACGTAGCCTTTATTACTATACTATAAAAAAACAATATATAAGTCTCTTTAACGTAGTAAGTATAGGTATATACTATATTAAATACTTTAGTAATTTATAAAATTATATAGTAACTTACTTACATAATTATTTTAATAATATAAAGATGTGATGAGTAATAGTCTAACTAATTTATTACATAACAATTCTAGAAAGTCACTCTAAGAATGAGAGAATAAGTATAAAAAAGAAAACTATTTAAAAGCTAAAGAAAATACTCTTTATATAGTAAATTCTCTATTTATAATTTACTAAATAATAAGCCCTAATAAGTATACTAAGCTTTTATTACTATTTATTATATTTATTTATTATATAACTACGCATATGAAACGTTAAATTTTTTTTTTACTATTAGTCTTATTAATTGCCTTAATAATATTAGCTAGAAGCTTTATTTTCTGCCTAGTCTTCTAGAGCGTCTACTCTGCTTTTTATTTAATATTAATTTCCCATATATACTTCTTTACTAATAGCTAGTAATCTTTTTTTAGTTAGTTTACTATCTTCTATTTATAATTATTACCTTATTTATTACTAACTATAATACTTACTTTCTTTTTAAATTTTTGGCTTAAAGTTCTTTCTACTCTAGGCTTTAAGTATAAGAAAAGTCTATTCCTTTAGAGACGTTATAAGCGTCTTTAGGACCTCTTTTTTCATTTATCTTTAATAATACCTAAGGTTAAGTTCTTAACTGTTTATAATTATTATTTTATAAAATTAATTTAGAATTATAACTATTCCATGCTAACTCTATGTAGTTTATGTAAAAAAAAGAATTTTTATTACTTTATAAATCTTTTATCTAGCTATTTGTTATAGACGGTAATAAAAAGGTAACTATATTTAAAAAGCTAAAGAAACTAGTAACAACAGCTAATAAAAGCTCTTAAATAAAAACATATGTTTAAGTTTAAAAGAAAGAACTATAAGTAAACATAGAATATATTAGCACAGACTAAAATAAGAGCTAAAAAGTAAGAATAAAGATATAAAATCATGTAAACAGATTCAGAGCATTTATCTATATAACAGGAATAAAGCTTAGTAAATAGAGAAGAAGTGAAATAATAGAACCTCTAATAGCTTTAGTAGTCTCTAGTAGTATTTAATATATAGCCAACTAATATATAATATACGTACGGAGGATTTACTATAAGTATAAAGCATTAAATAGTTTATAGTTACTTTTAATTCTTTATAGTTACTCTAAAATTAAGATTCACACCTTAAGTGAAATAGTTTAATACTATTTTGTTAAATTTTAACTTACTATATTACTTTTTTCTATCTCTACTAAGTTAACTAACTTCTACTAAGTCTAATAAGCTATCTAATCCGGAAGTAAGGAAACTAATTAATTATTATAATAATTAATTAGATAGCTTATTACTAGTATAATTTATATTAGTAAGTTAGTAACTTATAATATTATAATTACCACCTTAAAAGAGTAAAAGAAGCTGTTGGATAGATTCTAATAACTAATTATTAAAAGTCTATAATAACTTACTACAAGAACAAACAAGAACTTTACTTATTAGAAGAAAGTAATAGTAAAGAGGAAGTTATAGTAAGATCTTTATCCATAACTAAAAGTATATCCAGAGAATAAAAGAGTATATAATAAGTTATTTAGGAATAAGAAATAATTATTATAAAATTACGTGATGCTCTAATAAATCTATAGTAGCAAGTTAAAATAAATTAAGAAAAGAAAACAGTAAAAATATAGTCTTTTAAAAAGTTTAATAGTAATTAGAATAAACTTAAGACCTTTATGGCAGTAATAGATCTATACTATTAATTTAACTAAAAATTATTTCTAACTAATTAGGATAGGATTCTGGCGGCTGATATAAACATAATAGATAAAACTATATAATAATTTAAACCACTAGTAAAAAACTACCTAGCTAATAAAGACTTTAACTTAGGAGTAGTAGGATTAACTAATTATAATAGTAATATATAATATATATTTAAAAGTTACAAATATTTCAAGCAAAAAATAATTATTATTTTTAGAAAAATTAATAAAGAAACTAAAGTAATTTAAAAGCTTTAATAACTTAAATAATAAACGTTAGTAGTAAACTATACTATAGAGTTTAAATAAATCTAATTACAACTTAACTAGGTAAACTAACTATTAGTTATAATATACTATAAAAGACTAAAAAATAGAATTAAGGACGAGATCTCTAGAGAAAAATAGCTAAGTATCTTATTAGAAATTATTAAATAAGTAGTAACTATTAATAATTACTAGTACTAATAAAAGTAAAAGAAAAAAGTTTATAGGAGATTAATAATCTACATACCTAAAAAAAACGGAAAAGATAACTAAACATATAATAAGATAGATATTAACGTTAAATAGATATTTATTAAAAAGAAGTAAGAAAAATAAGTTAAAGAATAAATAAAACACTACACACATAAAGTCTACTTAGAATATAGAAAACAGAAACACTTTATTAAAGATTATAGATAATAATAATTAGATATTAAAAAAGCTTATGTCTAGATTAAAGCACTAAAAAAAATTAAGATTACTATAGTCTAAGTAAAACAAGCAAGAGACACTATAATAAAAAAAATAATTATAAAAAGAATTTAAAAAGAATAATACTGGATATATGGAAGCTATATATATCTTAAATAAGAATATAAAATTCCGTATTAGTAAGTTAAGAATTATCTGGTAGGATAACTTAGTAATATAATTACTATAATATAAGAAGCAGTAGCTTAATAATAGAACACAGAAACTAAAAAAGAGATATAAAGGTTTTATAAGATTATAAAATAAGAAAATAGACTATTCTATAAAGAAGATCAGAAATTCAGATAAAGAAAGGATTAAGAGATAATAGAAGATAAGAAACTAGTATTTATAATAATTATACAGTATATATACTAAGGATACTGTTAGATATATGGATTAAAATATTATATAAAAGAACACTATGTTACTAAATACTAGAAAGTTACTTTAGAAGACGGAATGTATAAATACTGATAAGTATTACAGTTAGTAGGAAATAAATAGCATAAAGAATTAAGTAAACAAAAACTAGCTATATAGATAAATAAGATCTATTAATAAATATCTATGTTAGTTATAAGTAGTGTAACGTACTATTACTCTATTAGACATCTAAAATTAGAATAAGATTAAAGTAAAAAGAATAAAGAAACTTTTTTATTAATATTATAAGTACAGGATAATAATACCGCAAACAGAATAATAAAAAAGAAATACTAGATATGTATAGCTTCTAATTATATAGGAAAAAACTATAAATAGAATAAACACACCATACATGTTAAAGGACTAAAGATAAGAAAAGTATTATAATAACTAGCAAATATAAAAGAACTTAACCTATAGTAAGAACTGGTTTATATGGATTCAAAAAATAAACTACAGAACCTAAATTCAAACAAATATAAATAACTATTATAAGATAAATACTAGATAGAATGTTAATAACACTAAGCTGAATACTACTAGAAGAAATAGTTAGCTATAGACTCATATAAAAAACTTATATATCAGAAATGTTTCTTAGAATGGAAATGCTAGGATTATAGAGAACAAGCCAAAAACACATATAAGATACTTAATAGAAAAGTATGCTAACTTTAGAGATATCTAATCTACAGACCTAAAAAGAAAACACTAAAGAAATAACTACTACTTAGAAGTTAACTATAGATAAAAAACTAGAAAGCTAGTAGACTATAACTAAGCTACTAGAAGATTAAGAACTAAAAATTAGAAATAATATATTAATTATATACATATAACTAAACCAGAGGAAATATAAAAACAAGCTATATATAAATATATATATTAATAGTAATTAAATACTAGCGCTTATAAATAGTGAGGCTAGTAAAACACTTATATTAAATAAGTAAATATAGAAATACTAGATACTAACTAGAGTTTTAGATAAACCTATATAAGTAAAACGCATAGACGATAGTCCAGTAGTATTTTAAAAAAAATCTAATTAATTTTAAAATACAAAATATAACTATTAAGGTAGCAGGTTATATAGATAACTATTATATTAAAATTATAAATCTAGGCAGCGAAGATTTTATCTTAGGATAAGATTAGCTAGTATAATAGAATTTAATAATTAACTAAAAAACAAAGTCTGTAGGAACCAGGAGGGACTATTATAAATAAATAAAAACTATAATATAAATAAAGAAAACGACACTTTATAATACTACATTTATTATGCTAGATAAATACTAAGAGGAATTTAGAGAATAGTTCTTTAAAAAAGCTAAAGATTAATTACTAGAATACTAGAACTAAGACCATAAAATCACGCTTAAGGAAGAAATAGATTTGAAACTAAGATTATTATACCAAGTACCCATACACCAGCAGGAGGAATTACGGAAATTCTTATAAAAAAATTAATAAAAAAGATATATACAAACTAGCTAAAGCAAGATGGCTTTATTAATACTCTTTATATTAAAAAAGAATAGAAAGCTAAGGTTATATATTAATTACAGATATCTTAATAAAGCTATAGTAAAAAACCGTTATCTTATACTACTAATATTAGAACTTATAAATAAACTAAGAGGAGCTAAATAGTTTAGCCTCTTTAATATTAAGAATAGATATTATCAAATACGAATAGCTAAAGAACATGAATAGATAATAATATTTAAAATAAGATATAAACTATTTAAATATCTAGTTATGCTAATAGAACTCACTAATGCACCAGCAACATTCCAAATAATTATTAACTATATACTAAGAAAATATCTAGATATATTTATAATAGTATATTTTAATAACGTGTTTATATATATAAATAGAATGCTAGAAGAATATGTTAAGTATACTAAGAAGATATTACAAAAGCTTAAGAAACACAGACTATATATTTAAATAGAGAAATATATATTCCACAGGACAGAAGTTAAGTTCTTAAAATACTTAGTATTCTAAGACAGAATAGTAGTTAATTTTAATAAGATAAAAGATATACTATCTTAGCTTATACTAATAAACACTAAAGAAGTTTATTTTTTTCTTAGATTTATAGAATTCTGCTGATAATTTATTAAGAATTACTTAAAAATCACAGCACCCTTAACAGAATTGCTAAAAAAGAATTAATAATTTAAGTAAAAGTAACGAGAAGAGAACGCTTTTATAATATTAAAAAAAATATTTTAATAACTACTAATATTAAAAATATTCGATTTATGACTTTAAATAGAGATATATATAGATATATTAGATAGAGCTATAGGAGCTATCCTATTATAAATATAAAATAATAAATATAAACACCTAATAGATTTTCTATCTTATAAACTTATAACTACTAAGTTAAATTATAATATCTATAATAAGAAACTATTAGTGATAGTTTAAGTATTTAAGAAATAGAAATATTATCTAGAAGGAACTAAGTACTAAATTATTATGTATTCAGACTATAAGAACCTAACGGCATTTATAATAATAAAGAAGTTAAATTAATAATAAGTCAGATAGTAGAAATTAGTTTCTATATTTAACTTTTAAATACTTTATAAATCTGGAAGAGAAAATACAGCAGCTGATATACTTAGTTAAAAAGTAAACTATATAAAAGATATACTAGAGATTTATAATATAATATTTAAGTAAAAGCCAAACAGATCTCTAGAAAGCTTATAAATAAATATTAAAATAATAATTATTATTAAAAACACATAGTAAAAATAAATTAGAGAATATAACTATAAACAACTATAATAGCACGAAATAGGAACTATTTTTATATTAGAAGTATTATAGACTAAATTTATTAAGGACTAACATTCAGCTAAAATGCATAGACATTAGGGAATTAAAAAAACTATAGAATAAATCAATAGACATTTTTAGATTCCAGGAATATAAAAAAAGGTTAGAGTTATTCTCTTAGAGTGTATTAAATATAAAAAGAATAAAATATTAAGATATAAAAAATATAGACTTATATAACTAATTCCATTACTAGACCTACTATAGGAATTAGTTATAATAGACTTTATTACAAGAATACTAATAATAACTACCTTTTAAGGTTAATAGTATGACATGATACTAGTTATAGTAGACTAATTTATAAAATACGTATACTTTAAACTAATATATATAGAGATTAAAGTAGATAAATTAGTGATATTACTAATTAAGCTCTTAATTACATAATATAGATTACTATAAGAATTTATTATAAATAGAGATAAATTATTCACGTTAATATTCTAAAAGACGTTTATAAGAAAGCTAGAGGCTAAGTATTATCTCTTAATAGTATTTTACCTATAAATAGATAAACAAACAGAATAGACAAACCAGACATTAGAATAATATCTATAAATATATATTAATAAATAATAAGATAATTAGATTAACTTATTATTAATAACTGAATTTATATATAACTCTGTAAAGTTATTAATTATAGGAAGATTACTATTATTTATAAATTACAGTTATAAGCCTACGGCTTATTAAGAACCATAAAAACTAAATAAAATATCAGAATTAGTAAGAATAAAGGTCGAGAAGTTGTAATAACTTTATTAAAAAATAGTAGAGAAGATTACTTAAAAAGAGGACCTCAGTAAGCAACAAAAAGATAAATTTAAAATTAAGGGACTAATTTTTAAGGAGAGGAATAGAGTTTTCCTATTATAAAAAAATTTAAAAATAAAACAACCATCAAAAAAACTGGATCACGTTAAGTTAGGACTATTTAAGGTTAAATGATAAATAGGACTTATAAATTATAAACTATAACTACTTAAGGATATATAGATTTACTTAGTTTTTTATATTTCATTACTAGAACCAGTACTATAAAACGCTAAACTTTAGATAAGACTTAAACTTAAAGAAAACACTACTAAGTATGAAGTCTAGTGAATTCTGGACTACTAGCGGGTTAGATATTAGTAGAAATACCTAATTAAATAGAAAAGTTATAGACTTAAGGATAATACATAAAAGCTAGTTAGAAACCTAAAAAATAGTTTAGAGCTAATTAACTAGTATTATTAGATAAACTAGAAAAAGCTTACTTTAAGGTTATATCCTAAAAAGAGAACAAATACAGTATATTCTAATTAAAACTAAAGAATAAGGAGGGTGAAGTGATAGGCTGAGAAGAAACATAAACTATAGATTATAGTATATAAATTTCTTAATCCTAAGAATAAGTCTCTTTCTCTTTAAAAGCCTGGACTTTATAAATTAAGGCTATTTCTTAATTAAATATCTTCTTCTCTTTTAAATCTACTTATATGAGTTTATGATAAAGTCGTAACTTATAAATATAAAGCTTAGAATACTAATTCTTAATAGAGTTAAGCTAGTAACAAAACTTTACTTTATTATAGTTAAGATAATTTTATTCTAACTATAATATAATTAGATTACACTTTATATTATGATTAGCGTAGGCTGAGTAATAACTAGAACTTAAGTTTACTAGGCAGTTATTACCTTAATAGGAACAGTTTAAGTAAAGTATTAGTATATAATAAGGTTTATTATAGATCTAAAAAGCTAGGCAGTAAGCACGTATTAGAGATAACTTAAGACATATTATCATTAGAAAACTAGACAGGGAAGAAAGGAAGTTAAGGATCTTATAATCTAAAACATAGAATAAAAGACCTGCTGCCTTTATACTACTTATAGAAAAAAGAAACTATCTTCTAAGACGAAGACTTAGAAGAGAGGGATAATGTTATAGATAGTAATAAAAAAATAACTATATTTAAAGAGCTAAAGAAACTAGTAATAACAGCTAATAAAGCTCTTAAATAGAAATATATATTTAAGCTTAAAAGAAAGAATTATAAGTAGATATAGGATATATTAGCGCAAACGAAGACAAGAGCTAAGAAGTAAGAATAAAAATATAAAACTATATAAATAAATCTAGAGTATTTATTTACGTGACAGAAATAGAGCTTAGTAGATAGAAAAGAAGTAAGATAATAAAATCTCTAACAGCTCTAGTAGCCTTTAGTAGTATCTAATATACAGCTAACCAGTATATAATATACGCACGGAGGATTTACTATAAGTATAAAGTATTAAACAGTTTATAATTACTTTTAATTCTTTATAATTACTCTAAAATTAAGATTCACACCTTAAGTAAAATAGTTTAATACTATTCTATTAAATCTTAACTTACTATATTACTTCTTTTTATTTCTATTAAGTTAACTAACTTCTACTAAGTCTAATAAGTTATCTGATTTAGAAGTAAGGAAACTAATTAACTATTATAATAATTAGTTAGATAGCTTATTACTAGTATAATTTACATTAGTAAGTTAACAACTTATAATACTATTATTCTAAATATATTTCTTAAAATTATAAATATAATTTAGTAGTATTTTAATAGAAATTTAATAAGTCTCTTACTAAACATTAATATTTTTATAAGTAATTAAAAGCTACTAAGAATATTATTTTAAAAACTAAAGCTTATAAATAATAGCTTTAGAAGTAGCTTACTTTAGTTAATAATTATAAATATAAGCTATTTACCTATAAGCTTACTACAATTAAGAAGATATAAAATCTAAAAAAAAAAAAAAAAAAAAAAAAAAAAAAAATTTAAATTATTATAATTTGTAATATCCTTGTCTGCTGCTTTTACTAATTCTTTTTTAAAAAAAAAATTTAATTAGAAAGCTATATAGATTTCTCTCTAAAATTTAATATTACTAACTTCTTTAAATAGAACTAGTTAATTATTCTAGAATATTACTTTAAGTTTTTAATAAGTTTTTAGGTATTTTCCTTTAGTCTATAGTTCTTTTATTTAATTAGGTATTTTTACTAATATCTAAATTATTATAGCCCTTAGATCTTTTTAACTTTATACTTTAATTAGTATAGCTTTATGTTTATATCTGTTACTATTAGTATATCTAGTAGTATTAATTTAAGTAATAATATATAAACTACTAAGTAAATCCTTATATTTTATAGTAGTCTTAGTTTATAATTAACTAATTTAATAACTTTACTAATTTTAAATAGTCTAATTTGAACGTAATTTAGTTTCTTATTTTATTATTTAGTTTTTAAATTTTTATATAGCAGGAAAACTTTGTTTTTTTTTTAAAAGTTAGTTTTTTAACTCTTAACTTATTAATGCTCTCCGCGGTTCGTAAGTTCTTTAAAATAATAATTCTATTAAAATTATTATATAAGTTCTATAATTATCTTATTCTATTTTAGACTTAATATAATTTGCTTTTTAATTTATATAGTTTTTTATAAGTTAACAACTCATACCCGTAGTTAGTATAAAATAGTAATATATTAATTATAGATGATTTTACACTATTATAGGCAAACTATGCTAAAGATAATAACTTAATTTAATTTTCTTAAAAGTAATTAATATATATTCTTAAATATTATTTTATAGTTTAATTAGTGCGTTTTGTTTATTTATCTGTTTAAAAATAAAAGCTTATTAAAAGCTTATTTTTTAACCCTAATTTAGCTAACAAGGTTTTCCAGAAGTGTAATATAAATAATTTATTTTAATTAATAATAAACTCTTTAAGTATTTTATATTTTAAAACTATTATTTTTAAGATTTTATATGCTAGTTCTTCCGCTAATAAATTTATAACTATTAAATTAAAATATACATACTTAGTTAGTTTATTTATAATAATAAATATTACGTTATATTTCCTATTTATTTCTAGTTCCTTAGATAATAGTAATCTTGTAATAAAGTTTATTAAAACTAACTACTATAATTATTTTAGTGCTTTTAATAGTTGTAAAAGTCTATAAAGCTTATATTATATTAGTTTATTTTTTCTATATTCTAAATAGTCTTTAATTACTTCCCGTACTTTTTATTTTAACTTTTTGATATAGAAATTTCTGGAGATTTGCTTTATAGTCTTCTCTACTTCTTAATATCTATATATAATAGCTTTATGATTTTCTGTAATTAATTTCTTATATAATTCTTTTAGCACATAAATAAGTCTATTTATATATATAAGTTCTAATTCTAGATCCTAGAAGTTTTATTACTTAAAATTCTAAATTCTTACTATTTAGTAATTCTCAACTCTTGTGATTGTTATAATCTTTAGATAATTATAACTTATAAATTTATCTAATCCTACTATTAATACTATGCTTAATATTAGTTCTTAATGTTTTATATAGTTTAGTTATTAGCTAAGTATATTTACTACTCTATTTTCTATTCCTTTTTAGTAAAGTATTTTGAAATTATAAATAGCTAGTATTTTTAATCAGCATATCTGTTTTTAATTTAGCTTTTTTATAGTAATAAAGCTAGTTAAGTTCTTATAATTTAAAAAAACTTCTACTTAATACTTAGCTTTTTTAAAGTAAATTTATTATTTTTTAAATACTATTACTACTACTACTACTACTACTAATAGCTCTTTATTATAAATATTATAATTTAACTTAGCTTTTATAAGTTTCTTTGATAAATAGTTTATAGATTAAAGATATTTATTACTATATTATTAATTATAGACTACTCCTATTACATAGTTAGATGTATTTGTTTTTAGTATAATAGATAATTTTAGATCAAATATTTTTAACATTAATACCTAAGTAAACTTGTTTTTAAGTTTTTTAAATACTTACTACTATTCTTACTTTTAACTAAATCCATTATCTTTCTTAGTTAACTCCGTAAGAGGTGTCGTGATTTTTAAATATTTTTTTATAAACTTTCTATAAAAATTTATAAATCCTAAAAAGGATTATATTTTCCTAACTATTATTAATATTAGCTACTTATATATTTCTATTAATTTCTTTAGATCTACTAATATTTCTTCTCTTAAAATAATAAACCTTAGAAACTCTATTTTTGTGACCTGGAATTTACATTTTTCTGGTTAAATAAAAAGTTTATATTCTTAAAGCTTTTTTAAAACTTTTTTTATGTATATTTTATACTCTTTAAGTGTTCTATTTATATACACTAGCACGTTATCTAAGTATACTATTATAAATATATTTAAGTATTTATAAAGTACGTGATTAATAACTGCTTAGAAAGTTACTAGTATATTTATTAATCTAAATAGCATAATATAGTACTTAAAAAGTCCGTATCTTATCTTAAATGCTGTTAATTATTTATATCTTTATTTAATTCAAATCCTATAGTATCTCTTATAGATATTAAATAGACTAAACTATTAAACCTCTTAGAGTTTATCTATTAGTTTTTAAATTAATAATAATAAGTATTAATTTTTTATTATAGCTTAATTTAGTTATTTGAAATCTATACATAATTATAGTTTCCTATTTTTCTTAGGTATAAATAATATTAGTAAGGCTATTAGACTTTTACTTAGTTATATATATCCTTTCTTAAAATTCTTTTTAATATACTGTTTTAATTCTTCCTGCTGTACTCTTAATAGAGAATATATTAATTCTAGTTTAAGCTTATTTTTATCTTTAACTAGTATTTTATAGTCTTAAGATTAATACTTTAGAAGTGCATTCTTTTTATTCTTATTAAATAAATATATAAATTCCTAGTACTTCTAAGATATTTAGGCTTTAGTAGTATTTAAGACTTATTTCTAAATTTATACTATTCTAATATTTTATAGTTATTATTATTATAATTGTTGTATAGTTTTATATAAGATTCTTTTTATTCTAAAGTGTTTTTTTATTATATTTGGTTTCTATATTTATGCTACTTTCCTTACTAAATTATGCTATTAAATAGTTTTTTATTACTAATTTATTATTAGATTATATAATAAGAGCTAATTTTATCTTAAAATTATATTAAGTTTTTTTATATTTAAAATATTAATATAGTAGATATTTTCATAGCCTATTGCTTCTAGCTTTATTACTATAGTCTCTAAATTAATTAAACTCTTTTTAAAGATTACTATATTATTATTTACTTACTTTATCCTTACTAGATACGTCTTTTCCTAGTATGATATATTATTTTATTTAATCTATTAATTTAAAATAAATGTTCTATCTACTCTATTATTTACTAGTGCTTTTAGAGATTTTCTGTTTACTCTTATATTAAAATAAAGACATAGTTCTTACTACGCTTATTATAGTCTAAGAGTTTTAATAGTTATATTATTAGCTTAAGCTTCTTACTAGTAGCTATCTAGTTTTTTAGTATAGAATTATATATACTATATTTCTGATTTTTATTATCTAAGTTAAAGTGCTCTTTTCTGATGTGTATAGAGTAATAATTATAGTAATATACTAAATATAAAAGCTTACTATACCCTTTTTTAGCTTTGTCTCTGTGAACTAGATATTTCTATTTTAGGAAATATTCCTTATAAGAGAGTTTCGTTAGGAAAAAAATTTGTGGCCAAAAATTTTATATTCATGCTATTCTAGCATTTCTGGTATTTTTAAGTATTTAATAGTATTTAGTTACTAAACGTAACTCTACTTATGATTCTGTTATAAAGTATAGCTAATTATAATTTTTAATATTAGTATATAGCAAAGCGCAGCTAATTATAACTTTAAATATTAATATATAGTAAAATACTATAAAATACTATTAAATACTATAATATACTACGCCCCCCCTAAATTCTATACTATTTTACTTATAAAACAGTCTAGTTTTTGCTAATCTATTTTCTAAAATTTATTACTAATATCTATAAGTGTTATGAGCCTGTAAAGTTACTATTTTCTATCTATACACATTAAGTTTCTTTATACGTGAAGAGTTAAACTTATAGTTTTTTATTTAACTCTAATAAAATTTTCTTTTCTTTGTTCTTCTTTTTTTATATATTTATATTAAGCTAATATTTAGGTCTACTAAGCTCTTTTCTAATTTATTTACTAATATATATCTAGATCTATACTAAGCTGTTTCTAAAGCTTTATATTAAATTACCTTTAGAGCTTTATATTAAGCTACTTTTAAAGCTTTATACTAAACTATTTTTAAAGCTTTATACTAAGCTATTTTTAAAGCTCTATACTAAGTTGCTTTTACTAAGCTATTTTTAAAGTTATATATTAAGTTACCTCTTAAGCTCTATACTAAGCTATTTTAAGAGCTTTATATTAAATTTAAATTAGACTCCTTATAGAGGGAAAAAGGGTTTAAAGGAATCTCTCTCTTAATATTTTAATTCAATATAAAAGCTAAATTTAATTTAATATAGGAGCTAAATCTGATTTAATAGAAAAACTAAATCTAATTTAATATAAGAGCTAAATCTAATTTAATATAAAAACTAAATCCAATTTAATATAAAAGCCAAATCTAATTTAATATAGAAACTAAATCCAATTTAATATAAAAGCTAAATCCGATTTAATATAAAAGTTAAATCCGATTTAATATAGAAGCTAAATCTGATTTAATGTAGAAGCTAATTCTAATATAATATAAAATACATTTAAATTTAATATAAAAGCTAATTTTATATTAATATTAGAGTAAATATAGAGAGTACTTTAAGTAAATTAAAAAGAAAAAATAAATAAAGCCTATACAGTATTTCATTACCTTATATAATAAATTAGTAGTAGCTAGTAATTTAGAATTATACTTTAAAATATACATACTATATATAAGAAATAAACTAGATATATAGTATACTTAGAAAGCTTTAAATTTATAAAATGTGTATAATATATATAATATATATAATAAACAAATCATGTAAATATTACAAACAGTAATAAAAACTTTAGAGAATATAATCACGTATTTTATAGTATTTTATAAGATAGTATTATATTTAATAGCTTAATATTACTTTAGAGTTAAGACTATAAGCTATAGAGTATAATATATAAAATACATAAATAGCTACTAAATATAACTAAATACTATAAAAATGCCACCAATTTTTTTCCTAACGTTATAGTACTATATATTATTCTAGTGCTATTTTATTTTACGTTTTTTTTTTCTTATAATATTTATATTCTAATATATATTCCTTTTAATGTTATTATTAATATAGGCGGTCTTACTAGCTATTTTTATTTTCTATATTAACTATAATATCTAGAGTTTCTAGAATTTATTTATTAAGTTCCTGTTTCTTTACTGCTTTTTTATATGCTTTCTTTTCTTTTAGTTTTCCCATCTAGATTAAATATATCACCTATGTGTATGTTTTTTTTATATAGTTAATTAACTTATAAATCCAACACTTCTAATTCTTTATTTATTAAAAGATATTAGTATTTTTAATTTATATAATAGGTAAAGGTGTTTTTGCTTTATTATACTCACTGTCCTTACTTTCTAGCTTAGTTTTTTATATTCAAGTTAGTTCTTTTCCTTAATTCTTAGGAATATACAGTTTTTCTTTTTGAATCTTTATAAGAAACTAAGATACTGCCTTTTTTTGTAAGGCTATTATACTATAAAAACACTACTTACTTTAACTAGTCTTTTAAATTATAAAATCCTTTTCCTAGCGTTGTCTTCTAATGCTTGATTTTATAATTCTTATTTATATATTAATTTAATTTATAAATTTAATATACTTTCCTATCTAGCTTCTGCTAAATAGTTATTATTATAATTCTAAAAGCTTTATACATTAAAAGTTAAATTTTCTAAAATAATTATTATTCCTTATTAATTTTCTATAATATAAGGGATTAAGTTTCTAGACTTATTATCTAGTACTATTCTTTTACTACTTTTTTTAGTATCTTTTTAAATTATTACTAACTACTTATAAGTTTATACTTTATTTTCTAATACTTTTTTTTACAGTTTCTTTTATAGTACTTATTAAATTCATAAATCTAATATTAATTATTATTAAGTCTCTTATTAATGATTTTAACTAATAAGGTTTTTATTTACTACAGGTCTTATTCTATAAGCTTAGGCTTTATTTTTATTATTATAATCCTTAATTTCTTATCTAAGCATTCCTTTATAAAGTGTCTAATATTATTATATTTTAGACATATTTTCTTATTACGCTGTTTATGGTGTTTTTAAGTTATAGGCCATTTTTTTTAGCTCTTTTTTCTATAATAGCTTCTTAGTTTAAATTTTATTAATATCTATTTTATTATAAGCCTATTCTTATTATGTTAATGCTTTCTTTTTTTCTATAATTATTACTTAACTTTTTTTATATTCTAATTTATACTTATACTACTAATTATTAATGCATATAATAGATTCTATAAAGGTATAAAGGTTATCTAGTTAATCTCTTCTAGCTAGTTTATTTTTAACTTAGTTTTTAAGTTTAGTATAATAAGCTACTATTAATAGCGTATTATTCTAATTAATTTACGACTATAGCTATTAGAACTCTATAATATATACTAAAACTAATTTTATTTATTTAAGGTTTTATATCTTGTGTTCTGTAGTGCGTTCTTTATTAATTTTACTAAAGACTATAATTATCTAAATTTTAAAATTATTATAACTCTAGAAAACTACTTTTATTTTATTAGTTATTTTAGTTTCTTTAGTTTCCTTATTTATATAGTTCTTAGCTAAGGGCTTAAACTAATTTATAGCTTTTTCTTTTATATTTATATTAACTACAAGAATCCTATTCTAATCCTTAAAAAAAGTATTTTTATTAAAGTAGGTATATATTTCTATTCTTGTTAAGAATTCTTTAAGGTATTTACATATCCTATTAAATCTTCTTAGTAATTATACTTTAGTACTAGATATATAAATTCTTATATTAGCTTAATTTTTTAACTCTATAATTATTTATTATAGTTTTAAGATCTGTGCCTATTGTTACTGCATAATTTAGACTATAAATAATATTAGTATTAAGGTTAAACTACTTAAGTCTATTATTATTATATATAATTTATATAACCTGTAGATATTTATAGTATTATAAAACAGGCTATAGCTCTTACGTACTTAAGGTCTTTACATATTATATAAGAATATATAGCCTTTATTACTATACTATAAAAAGACAATATATAGGTCTTTTTAACGTAGTAAGTATAAGTATATACTATATTAAATACTTTAATAGTTTATAAAGTTATATCATAACTTACTTACATAATTATTCTAATAATATAAAGATATAATAAGTAATAGTCTAACTAATTTATTATATAACGATTCCAGAAAGTTGCTCTGAGAATGAGAAAATAAGTATAAAAAAAAAACTATTTAAAAGCTAAAAAGAATACCCTTTATATAATAAATCCTTTACTTATAATTTACTAAGTAATAAGTTCTAATAAGTGTCCTAAATTTTTATTACTATTAATTATACTTATTTATTATATAACTATACACATAAGATGTCACGTGTTTTCTTTATTATTAATTTTATTAATTATCTTAATAATATTAGCTAGAAGCTTTATTTTTTACTTAGTCTTTTAGGGTATTTACTTTATCTTTTATCTAGTATTAATTTCCTATACGTGCTTTTTTACTAATAGCTAGTAATTTTCTTTTAGTTAGTTTATTATTTTCTATCTGTAATTATTACCTTACTTATTACTAACTATAATAAAAAGCTAGTAAACTATTTATTAACTAGTTAAAAAAGTATATATATTAAAACTAAAATTAGTAAGCATTTATTTTATAATAATAAGCTATTTATATTATAAAATTAAAAAATAGTTAATTAATTAAATAGTAACCTTAAGCTTTTATATATATATATATATTTTTTTTTAAATTTTACTTTTATTTTAAAAGTTTTATATAAAAGCATATTTTTTTAAAAAAAAATTTTTATTATAAATTAAATTAAGTAAGTTAAGCTAATAAAAAAAATAAAATAATTATTTATTTAAATAAACTTTATTTTAAACTACTAATTTTACTTATTTACTAGTATATTATATACTTTTTATTTTTACGTAAACATATATATAAAAAAAAAATAAGTTAAATTTTTACTTATTATAATTTTTTTTTAAATATAACTTTACTTTTTAGTTAAATTAGTATTTTTTTAACTAAATATTAAACTTTTTATATATATTTTAGTTATAATTTTTATATTATATAAAATAAGTTTATTAATAATTATAATTACTACTAGTATAAAATAAAATGTAAAAAGGGTTTAAATAATAATAAACATTATTTTAGTAATTTTCTAATTATTAAAAAACTAGTTTATAATAACTAATTAGTACTTTGCTTTTTATTTTCTAACTTTATTCTTTTTTTTTTTTTTAACTACTAGAATAAAATAAATAATATTTAGATATTTCTTTTAATAATTGCTTTTTTTGTTTCTAGAGGTGAGCATAGCCGCTTTAAAAAGGGCACCTAAGTAAAAGAAGGTAAGTTAGAGATAAACAGGGGTAAATAGAAGTAAGTAGGGATAAATAAAGTATAAAGGACTTTAGCTTAAGTAGTTTATTAGCTATAAGACTTTATTATAGCTGCTCTATCTCTAGCTAGAATTATAGCCTTTATAAGGCTAGCCTAAAGTCTTTATTTAGAAGCCTAATTATAATCCAAAAACTGCTGCCTGCCCCCTAAAAGGGTAACTTTAACTAGTAATACTAAGATCTATACATATACACATACAGGCTCCTTACTCTCTTATTTTATTACTATAAATATACTATACATACCTAGCTATCTATATATAATATTAAAATTTTATTAGTGTTAATCTAATTGTCACGTCCGACACGCAAAGGAGAACTTAATCTATTAATTTAATATTTCTAGTTTCATAAAATTTCGAGTATAAACCACGCGGGAGCGGGAATAATATATGTATAATTAATAGAATATTTATTCTAGCTAATAAGATTTATAAAATCTGATAAGAGTATATAAGGCTGGCTGAAGCATTATTAGAACTATTTTTTTTCTTAGAATGTCTAGCTAAGTTTAAATCGGTTCATCTTAAATAGTACTAAGGCTAAACTATTTTATAATAGGTTTAGATAGAATATTCTAAGGTCTATTTTCTTCTTAAGATGCCTATTATTATGCTTCTAGTTAAAGAAAATATAGCAGTAAAAGCGAATTTAAATAAATTTAGCCTTTTTTATTACTTATATTACTAATACTAAGCTGATTATCTACTATTATTATCTAATATAGCTATATACTAAACCGCCTTGCTGTCACTATCTAACGTGATATAGCTACTAAAGTAAGTTATCTAGTTAGTACTAATAATTTAGAGATTAGAGATTAAAATAAAAAACAGTATAAATACAAGGATAATAATAATAATAATAAATTCTAACTAGATTTTAGTAAGGAAGAGGTAGTAATAGTTGCATATAACAAGCAGAGTAGAACCAGGAAAAATAGACATAAGTAAAAACAAATATAGTAAGGATAAGTACAATAAAAATAGGTATAAAGAAGTAAGATATAATATTATAAGTATTAATACTATTTAAGATATAACAGCAGGAGCGGTATAGCTATCTAGGTAGTTAATAAAATTAAATAATATATCTACTAGAAGACAGTCAGGGCTATGTTAGCTAAAAAGATAAATATTTATATATTCTTCTACACTCTTTATTATAAATAATTCCTTGTAGATATTATATATAGAGGTATTTTCTTTATATTTATTCTCTTTAGAGTATACAAAGCTACAGGTAGCTAGCCGTATTAGTAATAGATTATAATAATTCCATATAGTTAAGAAGGTCTTGTAAAGTAAGATAATTATTTAGTATAATACTATATAATTATAATATAACAGCCTCTCCGCCGCGTTATTTATGGATGCTAAAAATAAGATTTTTACTGTTACTTAAGTAAGAATAAGTTACGTACTTTTCTTAAGCTTAAAGCCACCTTTTTATATATATTATGCCCTCTTATACGGATATGGCAGAGCAAGTAACTAAAAATAATAAAAGAAAATATTATAAAAGTAACTAATACTAATAGTAATGCTTTAATAGATACTATTAAAATAGAATATAAAGGCAGTAGTGCTTCCGTAACTTTACCTAAAAAAAAAGCATTTAAAGGGGTAACGTTAGGACACTTTATTACTATCTTATTTTTTCTATTCTAGGGATATTACTTTTTCTCTAGATCTTTAAACTTTTTTTGAAACTTGCTAGATTATTCTGTAGAATCGTGCTACAGATACACACAGAACAGAAAAAAAATATATAAAAAAAAAATATAAAAGAATTAGACGCGCAGAATAGTAACATATAGAATAAAAATATATAAGAGAGAAATACATAAATCAAAGATACACAGAACGATAGTACTATATATAAGTTAAGAATATATAGAAAAGTAATATACAGGTCAAAAATCAGCATGAAAGTAGTATATAGATAAAACGAATATGTGTTAAGAGATAATACACAGATTATACTATTTTACTAAAGTAAGTTAGCTAGTAATATTTACTAATAAATTTAGAAGTCCCTAGCTTCTAGCCTTATCTGTTAGAGACTCTTTAAAAGAGACTTTTATAGCTTATAATAAAGTAGCTATAGTAAATAGTTTCTTAAGCATGTATATATTTTAGTCATTTATATAGGGCAGAACTACTCTTAAGAAAGTAGTAGTATATTTTTAAGTATATATATAACTACGTATGTAGAGTAACCTAATAAGTTTTTCTAATAATATTAAGCTAATCTGTTTAAGCTATTTACTAGTAGTCTATTTATAAATCAGTCTTATAGCTAGTTAGGCCTATACTAAATATACTAGTAGCTTATACTATATATATAATAGTATAAGTGCTTGTAAAACTAGCTTCTTTTTTTAGTATACTACAAGATTTTTTCTGTGCTACTTTTAGTAGCTATCTTACTAAACTAAGCTAAGTATTAAATAAAAGTAATTCTTATAGCTTTATTAAGTAGTAATCTTATAAGCTATTTATATATAGCTTTAGTTATATACTTTTCTTAAGTCTAAAGTTATCTTTTCACATACATTATGTCCTCTTATACAGATATAGTAGAATAAGTAACTAAAAATAATAAAAAAAAATTTTATAAAAGTAATTAGTACTAGTAGTAATGCTTTAATAGACACTACTAAAATAGAATATAAAAATAATAGTACTTCTATAACTTTACCTAAAAAAAGAGTATTTAAGAAAGTAATATTAAAACACTTTATTACTACCTTATTTTTTTTATTTTAAGGATATTGCTTTTTCTCTAGATTTTTAAACTTCTTCTAAAATCTATTAAATTATTCTATAGAATTGTGCTATAGATACCTATAGAATAAGTAAAAAATATATAAAAAGAAAATATAAAAGAATTAAACGTGCAGAATAGTAATATATAGAATAAAAATATATAAAAGAGAAATACATAAATTAAAAATATATAAAATAATAATACTATATATAAGTTAAGAATATATAGAAAAGTAATACACAGGTTAAAAATTAGTATAAAAGTAGTATATAAATAAAACAAATATATATTAAAAGATAATATATAGATTATACTATTTTACTAAAGTAAGTTAGCTAGTAACATTTACTAATAAATTTAAAAGTCTTTAACTTCTAGCTTTATTTATTAGAAATCTTTTAAAAAAGATTTTTATAGCTTATAATAAAGTAGCTACAGTAAACAGTTTTTTAAGCACGTATATATTTTAGTTATTTATATAAAATAAAACTACTCTTAAGAAAATAGCAGTGTATTTTTAAGTATATATATAATTATATATATAAAGTAACTTAATAAGCTTTTCTAGTAATACTAATGTTATAAGTTGCCTTTATTTAACGGTACGTTTCACGTTAATGACTTTATTCTAACTAATATTCTAATAGAACTTTAGTTTTTTCCGTATTTAGAATAGATAGCCCTAGGTTTAACAGGTAAGAGTTTGTGCTTTATCGCAAGATAAGAAGAGAGATATATAATAAATTTAATAAGATAATATTAAACTATTTTACTTAAGTTCAAGTCTCAATATAAAGATAAGATCTTGATTTTAGAGTAACTATGAAGAATTAAAAGTAACTATAGACTATTTAATGTTTTATACTTATAGTGAATCCTCCGTGCGTATATTGTATACCTATTAATAGTATATTAGATACTACTAGAGACTACTAGAGCTGCTAGAGATTCTGTTACCTTACTCTATCTCTATTAACTAAGTCTTAGCTTAGTTACATAAGCTACTGCTTCTAATCTACTAGTATAGTTCTATATTTCTGTTCTTACTTTTTAGTTTATACTTTAGCCTACGCTAAAGTGTCCCACGCCTGTTTATAATTCTTTCTTTCTAATTTAAATATATGTTTCTATTTTAGAGCTTTATTAGCTGTTATTACTAATTCCCTTAGCTTCTTAGATATAGCTATTTTACTATTACTATCTATAACATTATTCCCTTCTTTTAAGTCTTTATCTTAGAAGATAGTTTCTCTCTTTTATAAGTAGAATAAAGGCAGCTAGTCTTCTGCCTTATGTTTTAAACTATAAGACTCTTAACTTCCTTTCTTTTTTACTTAGCTTTTTAATAATAATACGTTTTAAGTTATCTCTAATACGTGCTTGCTGTTTAGCTTCTTAGATTTATAATAAACCCTATCACATGCTAACACCCTACTTAAACTGTTTCTATTAAGGTAATAACTATCTTATAAATCTAAGCTCTAGTCGCTATTCAGTTTATGCTAATTATAATATAAAGTACGACTTAATTATCTTACAGCTAGAATAAGATTATATTAATCACGACAAGGAAAAACTCTATTATTAGCTTAACTTTCTTAAAGATTAGTGTTTTAAGCTTTATGCTTAAGAGTTATAACTCTATCATAAGCTTATAAAAATAGATTCTAAAGAGAAGGATATGTTTAATTAAGAGATAGCCTTTATTTATAAGGTTTAAGCTCTTAAGAAGGTAGAAACTTATTCTTAGAATTAAGAAGCTTATATACTATAATCTGCAGTAGTAGTCTCTTCCTAACCTGCTTTACCCTTTTTCTTAAGTTTCAAGTAGAATATTTTATACTTTTTTTATTCTTTAGATTTGGCTTTAGAGTAAGCTTTTGCTGTTCTTAATAATACTAGTTAATTAACTCTAAACTATTTCTTAGGTTTTTAATTAGCTCCTAGGTATTATCTTTAGGTTTATATTCTTCCTATCTAACTAAGTACTTCTACTAATAACTAAACTATTAATAGTCCAAAATCTGCTAGACTTCATACTTAGTATAATCTTCCTTAAGTTTAAGTTTTGTCTAAAGTTTAGCGTTGTATGGTGCTGGTTCTAGTTTAAAGACATAAAAAACTAAGTAAATCCTTATATTTTTAGGTAACTATAGTTCGTAATTTACAGGTCCTGTTTATCATTTAACCCTAAATAGTCCCAATTTAACGTGATCTAGTTTTCGTGATGGTTGTTTTATTTCTAAATTTTTCTTTTTTAAGAAAATTTTATCTCCCTCTTTAAAGATTAGTCCCTTAACCTTAGATTTGTTCTTAATTTATTTATTAAGATTACCTTTATAGGTGATTTTCTATATAATTTTCTTATAAAGTAGTTATAACTCTTCAGCCTTTCTTCTTATAGATTCTAATACTTTATTTAGTTTCTATAATTCTTAATAAGCTGTGGGCTTATAACTATAGTTTATATAAAATAGTAATCTTCCTATTATTAATGACTTTATAAAGTTATATATAAACTCAGCTATCAGTAATAAGTTAATTCAATTATCTTATAATTTATTAACATATATTTATAAGTATTATTCTAATGTTTGGTTTATCTATTCTGTTTGTTTATTTATTTGTAGGTGAAATGCTGTTAAGAGGCGATACTCAGCCCCTAGCTATTCTATAAATATTTTTTAGAATATTAACGTAAATAACTTGTCTCTGTCTGTAATAAATTCTTATGGCATTTTATATTATATAATTAGTATTTTAATTAGTAATAACGCCAGTTCATCTGCTTTTATTTCCGTATAAATTAGTTTAAAATAGGCGTATTTTATTAGTCTATTAATAATAACTAGTATCATGTCATACTATTGACCTGTCAGGGTAGTAATTATTAGTATTCCTATAATAAAGTCTATTATAACTAATTCTTATAGTCTGTTTAGTAAAGGTATTAGTTATATAAGTCTATACTTCTTATATTTTAATGCTTTATTCTTTTTGCATTTAATGCATTCTAAAAGAATATTCTTAACCTTATTTTAAATTCCTGGAATCTAGAAGTGTCTGTTAATCCGTTCTATAGTTTTCTTAACTTCTTAATATTTATGTATTTTAGCTGAATATTAGTTTTTAATCAGCTCTGCCTATAGTTTATCTAGTATATAAATTATTTCTTAGTCCAAATTCTAAAGTAGTTATCTATTATTAAATTCTTTTATTTATTTTTCTTAAGTGTTTTTGATAATGACTACTGATTTAATATCTATTTATAAGCTTCCTAAGGATCCGTCTTATTTTTACTTAAGTATTATATTATATATCTTTAGTATATCTTTTATATAGTCTGCTTATTAACTAAGTGTGTTAGCTACAGTATTTTCTTTTCCTAATTTATAAAGTATTTAGAAATTAAAAGTTAATAGTAATTTCTATTATCTGATTTATTATTAATTTAACTTCTTTATTGTTATAAATACTGTTAGATTTTTATGATTTAAATATATAATAATCTAATACTTAGCTCCTTTTAAGTAATATTTTTATTTTTTAAATGCTTAAACGATTGCTAATAACTCTTTATTATAAATATTATAGTTTAACTTAGTAGTTATAAGTTTGTGAGATAGAAAATCTACTAGGTGTTTATATTTATTATTTTATACTTATAGTAAGATAGCTCCTATAGCTCTGTTTAATACATCTATATATATCTCTATTTAAAGTCCTAAATTAAATATTTTTAATATTAGTGGTTTTTTAAATCTTTGCTTTAGCTTTATAAAAGCTGTATTCTCTTTATTTATTTACTTAAATTATTAATTTTTCTTAAATAATTCTGTTAAGGGTGCTGTAATTCTTAAATAGCCCTTAATAAATTACCTATAGAATCTTATAAATCTAAGGAAAGAATAAACTTCTTTTGTATTTATTAGTATTAGCTATAATAGAATATTTTTAGCTTTATTCAAGTTAACTGCTATTCTATTTCTAGATATAATATATTCTAGAAACTTAACTTTCTTCCTGTAGAACACATATTTTCCTGTTTAAATATATAAGTTATATTCCTTAAGCTTTTATAGTATTTTTTTAATATACTTAATATATTCTTCTAGTGTCCTATTTGTGTATACTAGGATATTATTAAAATATACTAATATAAAGATATTTAGATATTCCCTTAGAATATAATTAATAATAGCTTGGAATATTACTGGTGCGTTAGTAAGTCCTATAAGCATAATTATATATTTATATAATTTATAGCTTATTTTAAAAGCTGTCAGCCATTCGTACCCTTTAGCTATTTATATTTAATAGTATCTATCTTTAATGTTAAACAGACTAAACCATTTGGCCCCTCTAAGTTTATATATAAGTTCTAATATTAAGAGTATTAGATAGCAATTCTTGACTATTATTTTATTTAATTATTAATAGTCTATATAAAGTCATAGTTTTCTGTTTTTCTTTAGTATAAATAATACTAGTGATGTAACTTCGCTTTTACTTTCTTATAAATATCTTTTTTTAATATTATTATTCAGATATTATCACAACTCCTTTTATTATTTAATGAATATTTGATATAATAGTGCTGGTTTCGGTTTCTCTTCTTCCTTAAGTATAATCTTATAGTTCTAATTCTTATATTCTGGTATTTAGTTTTCCTGTTCTTTTATAAACTATTTCCTGAATTCCTCCTGGTATTCATTCGGCATAATAAACGTGGTATTATAAAGAGTTACTTTTTTTATCTATATTATAGCTTTCGTTTATCTATAGTAGTTTTTCCTAGTTTCTATAAACTTTATTCTCTAGTTAATTAGTAGGTTTTATTATGCTAGCTAGTTTTATCCTAATATAAAATCCTTACTACCTAAATCCATAATTTTAATACAGCAGTTATCTGTGTATCCTGCTGCCTTAATAGTTATATTCTCTATTTTAAGATTAATTAGACCTTTTTTAAATATTACTGGATTATTATCTACGCGTACTACTCTTACAGGTTTTTTAAAAACTTTAGTTAAGATATAATATCTCTATATTTATTTATTTAATATAAGTGTTTTACTAGCTCTACTATCTATAAGTGCTTACGTCTAAAAGCTATTAATATATATATTTATATATAGCTTATTTTCATTTCTTTACTTAAGTCGTGTATAGTTAAGTGATAACTTCTATATTTTAACCTTAAATTAGTTCTCTAGCGGTATAGTTATTGCTTACTAGTCTTCTAGTTTTTTATTTATTACTAACTCCTAATTAGTAGTTACTTTCTTAATGTTTCTTTCTTAAGTCTATGAATAGGGCATTATTAGAGTTGATACTGTTTTTATAATAGTACTTTATACTCTTTTTTTACTTCTTTTCCATAATTTCAGCACTTCTATCCTAAGAAACATTCTTTAGTTATTAGTTTAGTATGTAATTCTGTAGCTAACTATCTATTTTAGTAGTATTTAGCTTAGTAATATTAGTATTCTAATTAACACTTATCCTAGTCTAACTGTTTATGTTTCTTGGTCTTTAGGTTCTAAAGTTCTTCTTTGGAATCCATATAAATCAGTTCTTACTATGTGTTAAGTTCTTATTTTTGTGCTATCTATTTTAGTACTTATTTTATTATTAGTTTTTTAACTTATACAACATAAGCTGCCTATTTATATTCTTGTTTAGTATACGTTTTTTTTTTATATATTTAGCACTTTTTTTATATGGTTCTCTCGGCAGCTTCTTTGTCTTATACTTATAAAATAAATAAAATAAGTTCTTCTTCTGGTTTTTTATTCTAGTCCCATTTTAACTCTAGATATCTAACAGGGTGGTAATAGGTTATATAACTTATAAGTAGTATTAGTTTTTATCTATAAATCTTATTTATCCATATGGCTAGTTTCTGTTTACTAAGTTTTTTATATTATTTATTACTAGCTACTTATAGTACTTATTAGTACTTATATATTCTATCTCCTAAAGTAACCTCCTAGTGCTTAGTGATATAATATTTTTTTATATAATATTCTAATCTATAAATTTAGTAGTATCCCTAGCTTACTTACTGTTTAATTATTATAGATATTAGCTTTTTGCCTTTTATTGTCTCTTAATCCTGTTATTATTTAAATTTCTAATTTCCTACTCTAAAGGGTCCTCTCTCCTGTTAAATTATCTTATAGAATTTATTAACTTCTTCTATAAAGCTAGCCTAGTGTTATTTAATAGCAGCTTCTTATATAATAGTAATTATATTATTAGTCTATCCTACTAAATAATTTTTAACCTGCTAATATAGTATTTTGTATTCTTATTTAAAATATGTATATTTTCTATAGATCTAGTATTACTTTTTCTAGATTTATTATATAATAACCTCTTTAGTTATCTAGTCCTTAGCTAGTTCTATTTAGACTATAATAATCTTAACTAGTGCCTTAGTTTAGACATAAGCCTGTTTAATATCTACTTTCTATTATTTATAGTCTTTAATAAAGTGTTTCTCTTTTTTGCAATTAAGACATACTCTTTATATATATTAATTTATTTATTTCTTAGTTTATTTATCTTATTTTTGCTTATTAATCTATACGTTTTTAATTAACACTTAGTTAATTTCCATTATATTATAAGTTTAGTTATTCTTTTTATTCTTTTATAATATATGGATTACTGGCCTAGTATTATTTTTCTTTTCCTATTTCCTTTAGTACTAATAGTTATTAATAGTTACTACTTATTTAATAATTCCCAGAAGCATGCTAGGTTATTTTCTTTAGAAAATTTTATTCTTAATTCTATCTTTTAGTTCTATATAGTATATTATAACTAGGGGTTAATCTGCCTAGTTTAGTTGAAATTAGATTTGCTTAAACTTTACTATATAGTTAGCTACTAACATATATTATTTAAGTTATTAGAGTTTTTAAATTACTTCTATTTCTTTATTAATTTCTCTAAAGACTATAATTATTTCTTTTTTAAAACTCTTATAGTTCTTAAAAGTTCTCTAGATATTACTATTACAGTTCATGAGTCCCGTAGGTCCTAAATTAGGGTCTCTTTTAACCAGATAATTCTTTATAAGTGGTTTAAACTATTTTATAGCCTTTTCTATTATATTTATACCAGCTACCAGAATCTGATCTTAATTAGTCATAAATAAAAATTAATTAAACTAATAGTAGAGGTTTATTATAGCTATAAAAGTTTTAAGTTTATCTCTATTACTATTAAACTTTATAGGAGGTTATATTTTAGCTATTTTTTTCCTACTAGTTTTACCTACTATTACTTATTATTATAGGTTAACTAAAGCGTTATATAACTTTATAATAGTTATTTCTTATTCTTAGATAATTTACTATACACTCTTACTTTCTTCTAATATACTTCTAGTAGTTAATAAAGATTCTGTTATGACTTCTTCCTTACTACTACTTTCTTCTAATAAGTAAAGTTCTTATTTGTTTTTATAGTAGATTATTATAGACTATAATTAGAAATTTATTATTAGAATCAATCTAACGTCCTCTCCTATACTTTAAAAGGGTAGTTATAATATTATGAGTTGCCTTTACTTAATAGTACGTTTCACATTAGCAACTCTACCTTAATTAATATTCTAATAGAACTTTAGTCCCTTCTATATTTAGAATAGATAGCCTTAGGTTTAATAGGTAAGAGTTTATGCTTTATTATAAAATAAAAAGAGAAATATATAATAGATTTAATAAAATAGTATTAAACTATTTTACTTAAGTTTAAGTCTAAAATCGAGATCTTATCTTTATATTAAGACTTAAACTTAAGTGAAATAGTTTAATATTATCTTATTAAATCTATTATATACCCCTCTTTTTATCTTGCGATAAAGTATAAACTCTTATTTATTAAACCTAGGGCTATCTATTTCAGATACGGAAGGAACTAAAGTTTTATTAGAATATTAGTTAAGGTAAAGTTACTAATATGAAACGTACTATTAAGTAAAGGCAACTTATAATAACTAAGCTAATTTATTTAAGCTGTTTATTAATAGTCTATTTATAAATTAGTCTTATAGCTAGTTAGGTCTATACTAGATATATTAATAGCTTATATTATATATATAATAGTATAAACACTTATAAAACTAGTTTTTTCTTTTAGTATATTATAAGATTTTCTTTATACTACTTTTAGTAACTATTTTACTAAACTAAGCTAAGCTTTAAATAAGAGTAATTTTTATAACTTTATTAAGTAATAATTTTATAAGCTGCCTATATATAGCTTTACTCTTTTATAATCTATATAATTTAAAATATTTATATATGTATAATATAATTAATATAGCTTAGCTATTTTTTTTACTAGTATATATAAAATACTATTATCTTATGCACTGCCGGAATCTGCCCCCTAGAGAGCATCTGAGGTAGACTAATAAGAGGCTACTAATATAAAAAAGTCCTTAGTACTTTAAACACTAATATTTTCTACGTGTATAAGGTAGTTTATTAATATAATTAATTCACAACCCTCCTATAGCTCCGCGTAGGAGAATTAACGATAATTTTATTAATAAAATTAATAAGCCTTTAATATTAAAAAGAGAATAAAAATCTAGCCTTTCTGATACTAGTATAGTATTTAATTAGAAGCTATTACCTATTAAGAACCTAAACGACCATAGTATCCTAAACTTACCGGAAGAAGTAAATAAAGAGAGTTTTATCTAACTATTTTAGCTATTTTTCCCTAATAAGCTAGTTAATAAGCTTTATGTGTATACTAATTATAATATAAAGCTAATACGCGCTGGAAAGCTGCCCTAGGAGACTAATAGTAATTAGCGGGATTTAAAATATAGATAGAGACTTTAGAAGCCTGTATATAGAGAAAAGCTATACGCTTATTTTACTACACTTATACACATAAGAATACACAAAGAAGCTAGGATAAAGCATTACTAGAGAAATAAGCATAGTTTTAGAGTAAAACACTACGTTAGAGACTATATCTTAAGAATTTAATTTAAATAAATAGATCGCTATTTCTACTGTACAAGCCCAAAAAAGAAAGGCTAGGAACTATTTAAAATTATATTTAAAAGAGTTTAGAAGCTTTCTGAATATCTAAGGGCTTATTCTTAGTAATACTAGTAGCTAGAAAAGTACTTAGCTATTAATAAGTCCATGCAGAGATTTACAGGCTGTTCTAAAAAAATTACTATAATTCCCTATAAGGCTAATACAGTAGGATATAAGAATTAGATATTAGATAATAATAGCTATATATATGATTAGCTCTTTTATAGTAAATGTACGGTAAAAAAAAAAGGTCTCTATTAATTAGATCTTTCTTAGATAGCTAAAGGCTTTATATTTATTAAATTTATAATATTACACCTTACTCAGTCACTCAAACGTAGTAAACATATTCTATTACTTAATAATCTATTTACTACTATCAAGCTGTTAGAGAAGCTTAGGGAGGAGGGAATAGAAGTTATAGAAACTATTTAGACTATAAAAATGTCTCAAAAAGAAAAGAAAAAAAAGCAGGTATAAAAAAAAATAACTTCTTAAGAAAATACCTAAAATTCAACCCCAGACGAGAACTCTCAGGGAGAATCTTAGAGAGAATCTTAAAGAGAATCTTAAAGAAAATCTTAGGAAGAATCTTAGAGAGAATCTTAAAAAGAATCTCAGGATTATATCTTAGAGTCAGCTCTAAAAGGCAAGAACACTAAGAATAAAAAAAAAGTCTATATATAAGGATTTTAATAAAGAGCTTATTAATGTACGACTATATAATATAAATAAGATTAAATAAGGTACGATTTTCTTTAAAGTCTCTAAAAAGAAGACTATTAGCTAATTTACATAGCGTGATAATAATATAGTTTTATTTACAATTACTATTAATAATAATAAGTTAATACTACATACTCTCCTTAGGTTAATCTACTAACTAATTAGTGGGTAAAACTATAGTACGTATGAGAAAGCGCTTATTTAAGAGTAGAACTAAGATAATATAAACCTAAAAGGCCTTTAGAGATCTCATTAAAAAAGAGCTGCCTATTCCTAAGCTTATTAACTTATATAATCGCTTTATGAATACTGTTAATAGATTTAATCAGTTAAAATCTTACTATAGGACCCTTTAAGCTTATAGGAAGACTTAGAAGAGTCTCTTCCACTTACTACTAGATATTATATTAGTAAATAGCTTTAAGCTATTACTATATGCAAAGAAAATAAAGGACTCTAGCTACTAGGAATACCTATTAAAGCTAGTCTTCTAGCTTTAGAAGAGATTAGTAAAGGCTATTAACCTTAATTCTAGTAGGCCTCATACGACAGAGATAAATTACCAGCTAACTACTAATCATGTTTTAATAAAGCTCTATCCTTAAGGGAAAGCAAAAACGTGTGTATCTTATATAACTAAGGGATAATATACTCAGAGTAGGAAAAGAACTATACTTAGAGAACTAACAGATAGCAACCTCAATAGGCAGCTGAAGAGACTAAATAGAATATTATATAGTTATTTAATCTGCTGGTAAGCTTTCTGTAATCTCTTATAGCTATGCTAGTAGAAGCACTTACAGACTATACAGCTCTTAGTAAATTAGATAGATATAAGTTTACTATAACATTAAGAAATCAGCGTATATAGAGTTCTATATATATTCTAATAGCTTTATATATGAAATCGAGCTCTCAGGGGGCATTTTTATCGCTAGTTTTACTAATTATCTCTCATACAAAACCTGTAACTTTAGTGTTTAAAGTGCTAAGAACTTTCTTATATCAGCAGCCTCCTATTAGCCTACCTCAGGTGCCCCCTGGGGGGCAGATTCCGGCGGTGCATAGGATATCTTTAACTATTTATAAAAAGTAAGAGAAAAGTATAGTAGTATTCTCTATATAGTTAATACCTTATATTAACTAAGGTAATAAAACTGTCCTATCACGTGTTGTTATGTTATTACATATAGACACATTACTTAAGTCTGAAAGAGATTAAATAAAGAAAATAAATAAATTAAAAGTAAAGTTTAGAGATAAGGCATTCAAATCCCTTAACATCCTTAAATTTATTAATATGTATAACCACTTTATGAATGGTGTTGACTAGCTAATAGGGGCTGTTTTATTACCTTAGTCAGCACGAGGTGTTGACCGTGCAGGGAATAATTATTCAATGCAGCAGCTTTTCTTAACTCTGTTAAGCAAGGTAGAGATAGCACAGGCTAGTTACATATCTTCTTAGCATGTAATATCCGTAACACCTAGCTAACGAGCTAATTAATAAGATTATTTACGTAGCTAAACTCTAATGTGCTTCGTATTGAGAAGTCTAATTTCCCTCTTACTAAGAATTTCCAAAACTCCCGTGGCTGAGTCTCGGCATGCCATGTCATCATCAAAAACTTCCGGCCTGGTCTAGGAGGAAAATCTTGACAGCGTATGCAACACTTGCTATATCGCGAAATCAAGCGCCGTTTTATCTCTTGGTCTTTTTCCAGATATACATGTGACATATCTGTCGATGCAACTGCATGCTACAGCAATAAGTGGGTGGTGAAGGGGAGCATACGTCAACGCTCAGGGTAGAGCATATGGGAATGCTCTCTACGCAGCAGCATCTGAGGGCGACAAGGAGACGGTGAAGATGCTGCTTGACCGAGGAGCAGACATCAACGCTCAGGGTGGAAGATATGGGAATGCTCTCCAAGCAGCTGCATGCAAGGGCGACAAGGAGACGGCGAAGATGCTGCTTGACCGAGGAGCAAACGTCAACGCTCAGGGTGGAGGATATGGGAATGCTCTCTACACAGCTGCATACAAGGGCGACAAGGAGACGGTGAAGATGCTGCTCGACCGAGGAGCAGACGTCAATGCTCAGGGTGGAGAATATGGGAATGCTCTCCAAGCAGCTGCATCGGAGGGCGACAAGGAGACGGTGAAGATGCTGCTTGACCGAGGAGCAGACGTCAACGCTCAGGGTGGATTTTATGGGAATGCTCTCCAAGCAGCTGCATCTGAGGGCGACAAGGAGATGGTGAAGATGCTGCTGGACCGAGGAGCATCAGTTGACATACAACCATTGTTATCTGATAGGTCTTCCTTGCTTCACGCGGCGATCTCATCTGGAAATCTTCCGGTTCTGGATATTCTACTCAACGCTGGTGCAGGAGTCCATATCAGCACCTTCGACGCTTCAGGGCAGACACCACTACACGTTGCAGTAGATAAGCGAGCTTCTCCTATCATCGGGCTACTTCTCAAACATAAAGCGCCAACTGACGTGGAAGATTTCAGTGGTAATACTCCATTTCGGCTTGCTGTTCAGAAAAGAGATTACCAAACTGTTCTACGACTATTCCCAATGAGCACCTCAGACCATTCCACATTAACCGCTTCAAACTGGAGGTCGCTACTGCTAGGATATCATGGATGCCACATTGAAATGGCCGCTGGTGATATTCCCCCGATTAAAAAGGTGGACAATTTTGGACAAGGTGTTTATAGGTCTTATCCTTTGTATGCTTCCACGGTCGAGCTACCTGCTGGGAATAATGATTTTATGGGAGATGTCTGCACACCACGCATATTGTAGGTATTTCTTGTGAGATTCATGGTTACATTGCTGATCTTTACATGGATAGCATCCTTGGAAATGGTACTCTATTATCGCAGTCCTTACCTGGGATCCGATGTCGGTGGTGGCGTAAGGTGAAGAATGACCGGTTACGAGATAACCTGATATAAAAGGTTCAATCAATGGCAGCCCCTAGCTTCGCAACCGTAAAGCAAACTCATTCGAAAGACTGTAAGTACCTTTTGCATTGAGTACTTCTCTCAATATTGGAATTATTTATGGGAAGATACTAAATAACACAAAATAGGTTTTCTTGAATGCTGCTTTACTATCTCCTGCTTTGCTTTACCAGAACCTGAAGGCTTCGAATAGCCAAGGTTATCAAACTCTTTGAAGCTTGATATGAGAAGGCTTGAGAAGAGAGTCGGAATTCTCTGGCTCATGGTCAAACCTCAGGCCTGGCGAGCTGAAGTGAAGCCAAATGCGCCGGCTCTTGAATCAAGAGTATTCTTTAGCACTACTGAGTACGCACAAGTGCCCGATACCGCAGCCGACCTCTTCGTTCCTTTAGTGCAGCAGCTCGAGACACAATGGGACCATAACTTAGAAGTAGCATCAAGACGTCTTGCTGCCAAGGTGAGAAAGGTAGATTCCTTTTCCTAGATTCTGTTGACTATTTATAGCGCACAGAGCTATTGAGATCAAAAGGCAATAATCAGAGCGTGATTCAAGATCTGTTAAGCGACGCAGAACTATTAGATCTACTAAGTAGAAGTCTGCAAGAGCAAGTAGCTGAACTAAGAAAATTCGTGGACATTTACCTTAGTGGTTTGTGGTCTATACTGCATGAGAAAGGCTCTAAAAAGGCAAAGGAAGAAGGCCAGAGCCTTATGGTTAAGAGAAAGAGCTTGAACGAGGGGTGCTCAGAGAGGCTGGGCACTTTAGTAGAGTTATCCCAAAATCTCATACAACTAGTCAGCTACATGATATATCTGTGTCGAGGAACACTTTACTAACATAGCTTTAGGAATTTAACCTGACTTCAATTGCGGAAGCACAAAAGTCTACGTCTATAAATAGGAGTATGAAGCGTCTCAGTTGGATAACGGTAAATGTAGACTTATCCTTTACTGGACCCATTACTAACAACCATTCCAATAGTTTGTTTTCCTTCCGCTCATGTTCATATCGGTATAGTTATTTCGCCTGCGTGTATTTATACAGGGCGAGTCTCTAATTATTAAACAGAGCTTATTCGGAATAAACGTTGATGTCTTGGGATCCAATCCCGCTTGGTGGCTGTACATCCCGTTTGCTACAGTTACTACTTCTATGACACTAATAATATGGTTAATTTTTAAGCTGAATAAAGATGTAGGCCCTACGGATTAACGCCCCATTACTCTTATACTTTGCTAACACAGTAGCATAGCTGGAAGAGAATATAGAGCATGTATTCAACCGTGTCACAGGCCGACGGAGACAAGAGGATATTGAGATAGCGTTGCCACAGGGTGTATCACCAAGGATGAGGACAGTACCGTTTTTCGCTTTTGGCAAAACCAAAGACAAAAGATCTTGAGACGGGTCCCATGTTACGGTGTGTTGGAAATTGTGGATCTCTTCTATGTATGTTAATGTTAGTTCAATCTAGAAACACGTTTGCGGGAGGATCCGCAACGTGTTATCCTTTATGGGTTCAAGAGAGGAAAGACTCCGAAATGTCCTTGTGATGTTCCTGTCAACCTCAAAGCTGGTACAAGCCTAAAGCGTAGTCCTTAATGCGTGTAGGTTACAAGTCTCAATCTAGCTCAGGGCTAGCGAGTTATATGTTGAGATCGTTATTATCCCAGTTTCTTTTAAAAAGCCTCCCTAACATAGATGGTAGGGCGTATTCCTCGAGAGGACGCAGTAAGTAGCGCGGGAATGGAACGGCAAGGTCATATAATGCGGCTCCACCACTAAGAGCCCGCTCTTCTACGGACTTCCACCACATGTACTTAGAAGAGCGGTTCTACGTTCACTTTGTGAGGGAATACTAATAGAACACCTTAGTAAGCGCCTTACCAAGATTGGCCAAGCGCCGAGAAATACACCAAAATTTCACTATAACCTTTACACCACCTCACTCCCTTCTACGAAAGGACTGAAGTGGTGTACCTGGGCATATGTCTTGCATAGCAGTGTCAGGTCTATTCTCCAATTATTAGGCAGAGCCATGACCCTCCGCCGAGATCTGGGATAATTAGCGGTATTTATCGGCGCATACACTAGCAGGGAGGATGGCCGACCCGCACCAGCTATACACACGTGGATGTTTCGAGGACAGATTGCGGAGACTTTTAATTATTGAAAAGAGTAGGGTATTTATCTCGGACATTCTTTTATTCGATTCCCGGTCGTTCGCTTAGCTAGTTCCCGCTGCAAGGCGGTCCGTGCTGACTACCGAACGTCGCGCCGGAGCCCTGATGGCGACCGTAACCCCTAGGCGCGACCCATCAACACCGCCTCCGGCTCCAGCCAGAGGACGCACGAGGAAGCCGAGCGCAAGGTACTCGAGGCTCAACAGTCACTACGAACACGTACAACGGCACCGCGAACGGTACAAACGAGAAATGGAGCGGTACACTTGCAGCTGTCGCAGGACGAAGGACGCACGAACGCGCCGCCATCGACGCACGATGAGCTGCCGCCGTTTCCCACCGGATGCGCGTCCCTCTCTCCCGAACGAGAGGGAGTGAGCACCTGGCTAGGAGAGCTAGTGGAGCTCATTGCGAGCCTGAAGGAGACGATCACGCAGCAGAGCGGCATCATCACGAACCAAAACAGCGTCATCGAGAGCATCAAGGGCGACCTCATAGCAATCAAAGCGGAACAGCAGTATCTCAAGGACCAAAATGCTGAGCTCCAAGAGTCGATTGGCTCTCTCCGAGCGCAACTCGACACCCTCTCCGTATCCCCGCCCTCTACACAGACATGGGCGACGGTCGCGGCCAGCGGCGGCCCGGCTAGGCCGAGGACGACTCCATCGCGTACGGCAAGCTCTAGAAGCACAGGCAGTGAGAACAGCAGGCAGTTGGTGATGTCAGTCGCGCAAGAGAAGGAACGGCAGAGAAGGTGGCCAGCACGGAGGTAGCCAAACAGACCATCGAGCAGGGCACGAGCGGGGTCGCGAGGCTCGCCGGGGCTGCAATCAAGGACTTCCGGGTGTGGCGAGCGAACGAAAGCGCAAGTGCAAGCGCGAGTGTGATTAAGTTCTCAGTGGAGAAGGACAGAGAAGCGGCATTCCGGCAGACGACGGCAAAATGGCTAGAACCACACATGCCAGGAGCAAGACTGGTCGGACCCAAGTGGTACCCAGTCAAGGCGGACTGGATTGAAGTTTCTCTAGCAATAGATGTGGACAGCAGAAAAGTGAGCAGGTCAGCGATGGAACGCTTCGGAGCGGAGAACAGAGTGGAGGTATACACAATGTAATGGCTCAGACGACCAAGGCCCAGTGGCCAGCACGCGTCTATAGTCATCAAGGTGGCAACAAAGGAGAAAGCGGAGAAGCTGCTACGGTCGGACAGCGTGACGTGAGGCGGAGGCGGAATCATGGTATCGCAGTTCAAAGACCAACGCACGCTGGTAGCGTGCTTCAAGTGCAGGAGGCTTAGGCACAGGGTGAGAGACTGCATGCAGCCAGAAATATGCGGTATGTGCGGACGAGAGAGCTATCTATAGTATAAGACAGTCAACCTGTACTGCGTGAACTACCAAGGCCCATATTGGTCGTCAAATTAAAAGTGCCTAGAGTACGAGAAAGAGAAGAACAGGATCCTCACACGTCAGCGTCATGAATAAGAAGCTGAGAATCCTTTAGGTGAATATGAACAGAGGCAGGAAAGCGCAGCACGCCCTCCACAACAATCCAGCACTTACAGACTTTCACTTCATTCTTAGCCAGGAGCCGGGGTGCTTCCTCGCGGATAGAGAGGTAGTACTACACGGCACGAACCCACGCTAGGCAAAATTCGTCCCGTCTAGTAGACAACAAAGCCCTTACTTGCTCTACGCGCTAAGAGTCCCTCTTAGCCCTCCTAAGCTAAACACAAAACCTGAGCCAAACACAAAACTTTTTATGCACATCGACTTCAAAGCCTAACTATCAACAATGTAGGATTACAGAGACGCCCACGATATTAAAGATCAGATTCAGCAAGCCCTAGAGGCTTATAATTGCGGTAGATTTAAATCCCTGCACGCTACCGCCTATAATTATTACTTTCTATATCCTCGCCTGCACGCGCGCTTCAATAACAGACCCTTAAAGATTAGGCAACCTAGCACCAATAAACGCCTGAATAAGGAGCAAGAAGCTGCTCTCCGGCTCTATATCAAGCGCTGTAACAATCTAGGCTTCTTAGCTTTACCGCATATAATACACAACGCAGCTACTTATATTCTGAAGTCCTCAAACCCTGACCCTGCCCTGCTTGTCAAACCCTTTAGACACAACTAAGTTCAACGCTAGCTTACTTACAATCCTGATATTAAGAAGGTAAAGTAAAAGCCAAAGGATAAGAATCATATAAACGCGGAGAAACACAATAAGATTATTAAACACTTCAAGAAATTCAAGCGTGTGGTGGATGAGAAGGGTATATATAAAGAAGATATAGGGAATTTTAACGAAACAGGCTTTTGTATTAGCTATAGTGGAAATCAGATGATTATAACTCTAGAAGCTAGAGGTAAAGAGAAGAATAGAAAAAACTATACTATTACAATAGAGACAATCCGCGATTTGTTGATGTTAGTTAAGGTAATCTTAGCTAGTAGAGTAGTAATTCTGCTACTTCTTTTTTTTAAGACTAAATAACACTTTTTTTAATAGTATAACTATACGTTTATTTCTAATAATTACATGGCGTTTCTAAATCTAGCTATAATAATAACAAATTAACGCTAAATTAAATACAATACTTTCATAAACATAGTATAAAAACCTAAGTTAATATATAGTAACTTCTTATATTTAATAAATTTAGTAGCTATATAATAAAGTAGTTTTTTAGTACTATAACAAGTACCTTAAATATATATATATATATTAATATTATATACTAGCTACTTTTTTCGGTATTTAATATATTAGCTTTTTAGTGTTTTAAATATTATTATAAGTAGAGTATTAAAATAATTATATAAATAAATTATATAAACTTTAATAAAATAGAGTTTTTATATAAAGTATAATTAGCTATAAAAAGTAATTAGTTAGTTAACTAAATATTAGATAAGCTACTATAGTTTACTTATTTTAGTTATTTATAACTTAATTAATTTTATACTAAATTAGATAATTAATATATTAAATAAAATATTTTAAAAAAAGCTTTTAAAGTTTTTTATTAATATAATATAGTAATTTTATTTTTATAAAATAAGTAGTAGTAAAATTACTAAGCATTTTAGCTTTACATATTTTATAGTTAATACTATTATTTAATATTTACAAAAATAGTTTTTATTAATATATATTAAAGTTTTTTAAACTAAAAAGCTTTTAAAGCTTAATAAATATACAAAAAAACGTTTTATTTAATATATAAACTAGAACTTATTTTAAACTATTAAAATACTAAGTATACTATTAAAAACTTAGTACTAAATTTATGTTAATAGTATAAGAAATTACTTTATTAAAAATAAAATATATACTTTTTAGTTTTAATATAAGTTTTAGCTTTTTTTTATATATAAAAAAACTTGTATTTAATTTACTAAAATATATTAATATTAAAAAAATGTAATATATTTAATAAGTAAGTATTTTACTTTATTAAGTTTTTACTACTTTACAAACTAATAATAACTTAATGTTAATAGTTATTATAAAAATATTTAAATAGTAAATAGTTAACTTATTTCTTAGCTTTTTTATATATATAAAAAGTATACTTAGTTTTTTTATAGTATTTATAGTACTTTTACTATAGTATGTTAACTTTAGTATATTTTTTTAATTTAGTACTTTTTATCTTTAATTTACTTATTAGCCTTATTTTAAATAGTTATTTTTAAGCTCTTTACTTTTATTAGTGTTTTTTACTTTTAAGTATACTTTTTTTATACTTTTTATATTATATTATAGTTTCATTTGCTTTTTAAAGCTTAGTAACTTATACTTTTAGTAATATAACTAAATATATAATTTATTTAATACTTTTTACAAGTTAGTAAAGTAATTTAATAATTAAATTAAATAAACTATTTTAATATTTTTAAATTTAATTGTAAATTAAGATTATTTAAAGGATTAATTTAATAGTAGTTTTTAGTATTTTTAACTTTTATAAAGTGTATTTTTTTTAAAAAAAAAATTGTATTTAAAGCTTAGTATTAAGCTTTAAAAGTACTATATTTAAGTTAAATAAAATTAAACTAGTATTTTAAAAACTTATATAAATATTACTTTTATAATTACGTTTTAATAAGTTACTTTAAATACTAGTAAAAACTTAAGCTTTATAATATAGTAAATATAATTATAATTTAAATTTTTAACTTAGTATTTATATATATTTTTTAAAAGTAAAAAATAGCTTATAATAAGTAGCTAAGGTAAATGCAATATATAAAATAGTATATAAAGTATAATAATATTCCTTTTTTTATAAGCTACTAAAAATTAAATAAATTATAGTTTTTATAACTATTAATTATTAGTAAATAACATGTACTTATATTATAAATTTTTATATACTTATTAAGGTACTATAACTACTTAATACTAAGTTTATTAGTTATTTAACTATTATTACTTAGTAAAATAGTTTAATTTTATAGTATATTATTACTTTTATACTATATAAAGAAGTAGAACTTTTTTATAAAAATAATAAATAGTAGAATTATTTATTTTTAAGTATTAACACTTTAAATTACTATAACTTACTTATAATTAATTAGTTATATAACTTTATATTAATTATATTTATTAAAGCTTATAATAACTTTACTACTTAAAATACCATTTATTTAAAAGCTAGTTTTATTAAAGTTATAAACATTTTTTTACTAATACTATACTTTTCTATTATATAGTATATAAGTTTAAACTATAGCTTAATAATTTTAGAATTTTTACATAAAACTTTTTAGTAGTTATACTTTTAATTATAAACTATTTTAACTTCTAAAGTTTACTATATAAAGTTTTTAATTACTTAATTTTAATTTAGCTTGTAAAATATATAGTAAGTAGTTAATTAACTATATTTTTTATAATATTAAGTTTAAAAAAAAAATCTTTATAAATTTAAGTTAAATATATACTAAATAATAACTAATTCTTTTAACTTTATAAACTTTTTTAAATTAAACTTATAATTATATTATAAAAAGGTTTTAGCATGTTATTATTTTAGTATTTTTTAGTTAATATTATATACTTTTATAGTACGTTACTTGCTTTAAAATTAGTTTTAATTAATTACTAAAATAACTAAAGCTATTTTACTTTTTTAATAAACTAATTAAGTATAGTATTATTAATATATTATAGTTAAAAGCTAATAAGTCGTATTTTTTTTATAAAGGTAAGTACTTGCTTATTTAAAATACTTATTTATAAAATATATTAGTATATATAAGCATTATAAAGTAAGTACTTACTAATTTTAGTACTAGTATATATACTTATTTTAGCTAAATAATAAATAGTTTACTAGCTTTTTTACTTACTAATATAAATAAAGTTTATTAAATTTAATAAATAGAGTTTTAGTACATAAAAAGTAAATATAAAAACTAATTAATAAAATAGTAAAAACTATATTATTTAATGGTTTTTTAACTTAAAAACAACTTCTTAATTTTAGAGTAACTATAATAAGTTAAAAGTAATTATAAGCTATTTAATACTTTATACTTATAATAACTTTTTTGTGTATATAATAAATACTTATATATAATATATTAAATACTATAAAAAATATTTAATAAAATTTGGATTTAACTTAATTTTATTTATTTCTATTTATTTACTAAGCTTTACTTATTATGTATACTTGTACTATTTTCTATAATTTCTAAACGTAATATAAAGTATTTTCTTTTTTAACTTTATTTATTACTAGTTTGTTTTAGTTTTTTTATACTTTCCTTTTTATAAAAGTACTCTTTTAGTTAAAGTTACTACTTTAGTATAGTTTATAATACTATTTTCTGTTTTTAAGCTTTTAGTTTAAAAATTCTTTTAATTCTTTTATAAATTATATAAAAATAACTAGTTTTTTATATAAAAAGCTAAGTTATAAGTTTTTTTTTTTTTTTTTTACTTAGAATTCTAAAAATAACTCAAGTAAAATTATTTTTAATATAAACTTACTATTAAGTAAAAAAAGTTTAAAAGTATAACTTTTTAATACTATTACTTTATTTTTATTATTAGAAAGTAAATTAAGTTTGTTTAATAAATTTTACTTTTAGCTATTATTTTAAATATATTAATTAAAATATAAAGTCTAATTTTATTATATTATAATTTAAGTAAAAATATTTAAATTATAAATTTTTTTTTTTAATAGTTAAAGTATACTTAAAATAAGCTATTTATTTACTATTACTATAAAAAAGAATTTTGTACTTATAAGTATTATTTTTGCTAAAAACTAACTTAAATAGATTTTAGAAAAAAAAATACTTTCTTAAAAGTTAGCTTCTATTAATAAAGTCTAAGTAATAAAAAAAAGAATAGAATTATTAAAATTATTTAAATTACATACTATAACTTATAGTATTATTTTCTTTAAAGTTTATTAGCTTTTTTTTTTTTTTGTTTTAAATAGAATATTTTCTAGTTATTTTTTTTTAAATTAGGTCTAGAACTTAGGTTTTACTAGTTTCTTTTATAATACTAATTAATTAGTTTTAAATACTTTTTTAAATTTCTAATTAGTTTTTATATATTATTTTTAGGTCTATATTTAGTTTATTTAACTAGATATTTCTACTAACATTTAAACTTTTAATAATCTAGTATTTTCTAAACTTTTTACTAAGTATAGTTTTCTTTAAATTTAATTCTTATTTTTAGGTTAGTATTTAACAGTATTATTTTAAGTAATAAAATATAAAATATCAAGTAAATTCTTATATTTTTAAGTAGTTATAATTTATAATTTATAGATTTAGTTTATTATTTAACTTTAAATAGTTTTATTTAAATATAATTTAGTTTTTGTAATAACTTTTTTGTTTATAAATATTTTTATAAAATAAAAACTTTATTTACTTTTTTAATAGTTAGTTTTTTAAGCTTAAGTTTATTCTTTTATTACTTATTAAAGTTTTTTTTTACGTAATTACTTATACTATTTTTTAGTATATAAGTTAAAGTTTCTTAACTTTAACTTTTACTTATTTTAATATATTTTCTAGTTTTTATAGTTTTTAATAAGTTATTAGCTTATAACTATAATTAGTAAAAAATAGTAATTTTTTTATAGTTAATAACTTTATAAAGTTATATATAAACTTAACTATTAGTAGTAAGTTAAATATTTTATAGTTTATTAATATATATTTAAAGTTTTTAATAAGTGAGCCGCATGAATAAGCGAGCTGCGTACCTTAAAACTTACTAAAAAATCAAGAATTCGCACATGAATATCTCAATAACCACTTAATAAATAATTCTAGAAATTTAACAGGTAATTGATAGTGCTTTGAAATGAATGCCATTGAATTTTCGGGACCTAGTAATTAATAGTTATTAAGATAGTAGTATTTTGGCCCCTAAAATTGACTTTTTCTTAAATTTCTTAAATATCTGAATAAGGATTAATTACTAGCTTCCGAAAATTTAATGGCATTCATTTCAAAGCACTATCAATTACCTGTTAAATTTCTAGAATTATTTATTAAGTAGTTATTAAGATATTTATATGTGAATTCTTAATTTTTTAGTAAGTTTTAAGATACGCAACTCGCTTATTCATGTAGCTCACTTATTAAATACATTATAAGTATTATTTTAGTATTTAGTTTATTTATTTATTTATAAATAGTAACTATTAAAAAATAGTTTTTTATTTTTAACTTTTTTATAAACGCTTTTTAGAATATTAATATAAATAATTTATTTTTATTTATAATATATTTTATTAGTAATTTGTACTTTACTATAAGTATTTTAGTAATATTATTTATTAACTTATTTATATTAAGCTTTTTATAAGTTAATTTAAAGTATATATACTTTATTAGTTAGTTTATAATTGCTAATATAATATTATACTAGTATTTTTAGTATATTATTAATAACAGTAGCTTTATAATAAAGTTTATTATAATTAATTTTTATAGTTTATTAGCTAAAAAATTAGTTACATTAACTTATATTTTTTATTTTTTAATATTTTTTTTATATTGTATATATTTAGCTAAAATAGTATAAATTTCTTTTTAAATTTTAGGAATTTAAAAGTTTCTGTTAATAAATTCTATAATTTTTTTAATTTCTTAGTATATATGTATTTTTATTAAGTATTAATTTTTAATTAATATTATTTATAAATTATTAAGTATATAAATAGTTTTATTTTCATACTATTTTAAACGTTTTTAATTAAATTTTCTAATTTACTTTTTTTATGTATTTTTTAAAATAATTATTGCCTTTATATATAAATGCGTATATTTTAGTAATTTATTTTCTTATACTTTTAATATTAAGTTATAAATTTTTAGTATATTTTTTATATAATTAATTTATTAACTAAGTATATTAGTTACTTTATTTTCTTTTTTTTATGAAGTATTTTATAACTAAAAGTTACTAAAAATTCTAACTATTAAACTTATTATTAATTTAACTTTTTAGTTATTATAAAAGCCATTAAATTCTTATAATATAAATATATAGTAATTTAGTATTTTACTTTTTTTTAAGTAGGTTTTTTAATTTTTAAATACTTAAACTATTACTAAAAGTTTTTTATTATAAATTTTTATTAGTAATTTTAAATTAAATATTTTTAATATTAGTAGTCTTATACATTACTTTTTAAGATTTTTAAATACCTAATTTTCATATTTTTTTTTTTTAAAGTTTTGTTAAAAGTACTATAACTTTTAAATACTTTTTAATAAATTATTAATAGAATTTTATAAAACTTAAAAAAAAATTTTATCTTTATTAAAGTTAACTAACATTAATTTTTTTATTAAAATTAACTATTATTTTATTTTAAAATATTACGTAGTTTAAAAATTCAACTTTTATTTAATAAAATACATACTTTTTTATTTAAATATAAAGTTTATATTTTTTAATTTTTTTGTACTTTTCTTATGTATTTTATATATTTTACTTGTATTTTATTAATATATACTAATGTATTATTTAAATATACTATAATAAATATATTTATATATTTTTATAGTATCTAGTTAATAATTGTTTAAAATGTTACTAGTATATTTATTAGTTTAAATAATATAACTAGATATTTAAATAGTTTGTATTTTATTTTATAAACTATTATTTATTTATATTTTTATATTATTTAAATTTAATAGTATCTATTTTTAATATTAAATAAACTAAACTATTTAGCATTTTATAACTTAATTATAAACTTTATTATTAATAGTATAAAGTAACAATTTTTTATTATTATATTATTTAAGTGTTTGTAATTAATATAAAATCGTAATTTTTCATTTTTTTATATAAAAAGTATAGGTAATGCTATTTTACTTTTATTTATTTTAATATAACTCTTTTTATTATTATTTTTAATACATTATTATAACTTTTTATACTAATAAATTAAGAGTTAATATAATAATTTTGGTTTCATATTAGTTTGAAGTTTTAGTTTAATTTTATAGTTTAATTTTTAGTATTCTAGTAACTTGTTTTTAGCTTTCTTAAAAAACTATTTTCTAATTTTTTTCTGTATTTTTTTAGTATTTTAAAGATATTTTTATTACTTGCTATTTTCTTTACTTATATATCTATTATTATAGTAACTATCTGTGACATAAAAGTCTTCTAAGAAAGTCTTTTTTATAATTTTTTTTTATATTATATATTTATATATTGGCCTCGCGCTAGCGCATAAGCTCTTACTTTAAATATTTTAATTTATAACTTATTATATTCTTCCTTTTTTTACGTAACGTTTTAAATTATTATCTGGTATTATACTTAGTAATTAATTAATACTTTTTATTAAATACTTAACTCTCTGCTTATAGTACTACCGTAATATTATATTACGTTTTTACTAATTTCTTATAATAGATAACCTGGACTTTATTGAAATTCTTAAAGACCTTATTTCTTAACTTATAACTCTAAAGGTAAGTAATGAATTACTTATAGATATCTTAATAAAATAAAAAACCTAATATAAAGAGAGTATAGAAGTTTTTTATATTAAGCTTAATAAAATAAAGTAAGTGTTTACTAGTTTAACTTTTATTATTACTATCTTTCCTGTTAAAGAAAGTCTAGCTCTTATTACTAGTTTATCTAAAAGTAGTTTAAGTTTTATAATTCTAACTCTACTTATAATTATAATTAGTACTTATCTCTAAGTTTCTTAAACTACAGTCAGGAACGTAAAATTGACTATTATACTAGAATTTATTATATTACTAATAATAATTAAATCTGACTATTTGTTTAACTCTTTAATGTTTACTAGAAAATAAAAGAATCTACATATCTTTATTAGAAAACTTAATTATAAGCTTGAAAATAATATTAATTAATATTCTACTAAACGCTTTTAATTTCTATATATATATTTAAAACTAGAGAAGAACCTGGTAACACTTGTGAACCCTTTTATAAATAAGAATATATACTTAGTAGAATAATTAATTATTTTTCTGTAAGCTATATACAGAGATCTAAATAGAAAACTTATTATCTTAAATAAACTTAATTTATTTTATTAAGAATAAAAGAGTTTTATTACTTACTTTATTAAATTTTATAAACTAGCTGCTAATATTAGACTAAATAAAATTAATCTAATTACTTAGTTAAAAAAGTTATTAAATAATAATCTCTATTAAATAATAGTAGATATTAAAATTTTTAATATATTAAATAACTACGCTAACCTAATATTCTTATATAATAATAATTTTTAGTATCTTCCTTTACTGTGTCTTGCTAGACTGTAACTTATATTATAAAAAGATTCTAATATTATAGAAATTAATATTTTTAATTATATTTTTATTAAATTAGCTAAGCCAAAAGCCTAAAAGCATAATAGCTAATATTTTAAGTATAATAAATATAGTTATATTTCCTGAAACTGCTCTATTCTCTTGCTAGAACTCTAATTTATAAGCTTATTCTAACTCTAATAAGTAACCTACTTCTATTCTTTCTCTAAATTTAAATCTTTTTATAAATAAAAATATTTCTAAACTCCTTAAGCTAGCCTACTAAAAGCTCTATCCTAGTGTTAAATTACTTTTTAGGATGTTTCTAATATTAGATTTCTATTAACCTTTAGACCTCTCACCCAGTAACTAATTCTTAGAACTATTAAGTAAATATTTCTTATATTATTTAATAAAATAGCTCGTCCTACTCTGTTACTGCTTTAATTAATACTAGAGTAACTAATATAAGTTATATTAGTAGATTTCTAGTTAGTATTTAGAAACTCTATTTCTTATTACTCCTAAACGTTCTATATCCTACTGGTTTTAATAGTAAATATCTTAAAAGAAATTATATCTTATATACTACTAGTATAACTCTCTACTATATAAATTATATTAAGAAAATTTATCTCTTTATAATAGTTATAAGAAACTATAAATTAATTTTTAGCTAACTTTAAATAAGAAAGGATAAGATTAATTTTAACTATAACTTATAAAAGCTACTTTTTAATACTTTTTATTACCAAGCCTATTACCTATACTTGTCTTAATTTCTAATTTATTTAAAAGAAAATATTACCTATCTAAAAGACCTTTTAGTAAATCTTTTATTAAAAGGCTTTTATTTTAATACTATTTATATATAGTACTTATAGATTTACTTTCTAAAGTTATTACTAACTATTTAGACTTAACATAATAACTAGTTAGCTAAAATAAACTATTAATTATAAGAACCTAATACCTATTTAGAGGATCTTTTAGTAAACTGTTTTCTAAAAAGCTTTTATTTAGAATCTGAATTTATATCTAAATCTAATATTAAACTAAATAGAGATTTTATGAGAAAGCCTTTCTCTTAAAGCTCTAAATTTTTTTTAGTAAAGGCTTTACTAGAAAGCCCTTATAAGAATTCTAAACTAAGTATAAATATCTATCTAATTAGGGCAGCCTTTTTATATAAATAGCCCAGAAATATAAATACGAAATCTTTACTATTTTAATAGCTAATATTAATAAAGTCTTAATTCTAAAAACCTATACTAATTTAGCTATTAAGGTTTTAAGGGAGTATTATAATATTCTTTAAATATTCTTACGTAAGAAAGCTAATAGACTACTTAAATATTATCTATATAACTATAAGATTATCCTTAAGAAAGAAAAGTAACCTGGATTTAAACCTTTTTATAGAATATCCTAAAATAAACTAAAAGTTTTTAGAAAGTATTTTAATGACTATTTTATTAAAAAATTTATTAGAGTAAGTTTATCTCCCGTAGCTGTACTAGTTATCTTTATAAAGAAACTTAATAAAAATTTTTAATTTTATATAAACTATTAAGCTCTAAACGCTATTACTATTAAAAACTATTATTTAATTTCTTTAATCCAAGAAACTTTGTCCCGTCTTAGTAAGATAAAGTAGTTTATAAAGCTAGATATTATCTTAGCTTTTAACTATTTTTATGTAATAAAGAAAAATAAATAGTTAACTACCTTCTAGACTTAATATAGCCTATTTAAATATCTTATTATGCTATTTAGACTAGCTAATATACTAAGTATATTCTAACACTATATAAATAATGTTGTTTAATTATTTCTTAATATATTTTATATAGCTTACCTTAACAATATTCTAATCTATAGTAATTCTTTATATAAATATTAATAATATATAAAATAAGTTTTAAAAGCCCTAGATAAAGCTGGCCTGTAACTTAATATTAATAAATATAAGTTCCACTAAAAATAAGTTACTTATCTTAGGTATATAATTTTAACAAGAGAAATTAGCATAGACCTAAATAAAATAAAGAATATTCTTAACTAGAAATTTTTTAAGAACGTAAAGGATATAAGAGTATTTCTAGAATTTATTAACTTTTATTAATAATTTATTAATAATTTTTTTTGTATTACGTCCCTGCTTATAGCCTTAATAAAAAAGAATATTTAATTTAAATTTAATAACGTTTATTAAAAAGTGTTTAAATACTTAAAATATGTATTTATAACTACTCTAGTTTTCTAACACTTTAATTCTAAGTTACTAATTATTATAGAAGCTAACTTTTTAGACTACATAATTACTAGAGTCCTTTTTTAGAAAAATAAATAAAATAAACTAAGATTTATAGTCTACTTTTCTAAGAAACTAAATCTTACTAAATATAACTATAAGATATATGATAAGAAACTACTAGCTATTATATATTACTTTAAATAATAGAGACCTAAATTAGAAAGTGCTGTATTCCTAATTTAAGTACTAAATAACTATAAAAATCTTTAGTACTTTATTATAATAAAGTAACTTAGCTATTAATAAGCTTACTAGACTAAATACTTATTCTAATTTAACTTTACTATTACGTACTAATTAGGTAAGTAGAATAGAAAACTAGATACTCTTACTTACTATATATAGAATATTTTAGCTTAAGAAGAAGTCTAAAGAGTGTAATAATAAATACTCTTTTACTCTAAACTATTTAATAATACTTTAGAATTAAACTTAACTAAAACAGATAGGTTAATTTAACAGATCATTAATAATAAATACCTAAATAATAAGTTTATTTAGGAAATTCTGTTATTAATATAGGATAAAACCCAACACTCTAAGAAACTTTCTTTAAGTAAATATAAAAACTAAAAAAACTAGTTATACTATTATAACTAGCTAGTAATACTAAATAATAATAAACTTAAGATTAAACTTTTTTAAATTATGCACGATTCTCCTACTGGCGGCTACTTTAATTATAGAAAAACTTTTAAAATTCTACAACACAAATACTACTAGCTTTAGATATTTAAAATAATATGTTAATATATATCTTATTACTATATCTATTAAAGATTAAAGACTTTTTATAAAAAGTATTATAGCCTCCTAAAACCTCTCCCTGTTCTTAAAAGAAAATAGAAGGATATTTTTATAGACTTTATTACTAACCTTTCAGAATCTAAAGACTATACTAATATTATAGTTATAATTAATTACTTTATAAAATACTAATATCTGATTCCTTATAGTAAGATAATTACTATAGATATTACTTATTTCTTTTACTAGCACGTATAGATAGACTACGGTCTTCTAAAAATAATTATATTAAACTAAAAAACATAATTTATCTCTACCTTCTATAATAAACTCTGTAAATAACTATAAATTAAATTCTAATTATCTTCTGTATATTACCTAGAAACTAATGACTAAATAAAAGGAGCTAATAGTATAATAGAATAAGTTCTATATATATATATATAAACTATTAGTAAGATAACTAGGTAAACTAGCTCCTCTTAGTATAGTTTAAAGCTAATAATACTATATTTAAATTTATAAAAGTTTTACTGTTTCTAGCTAATATAGGCTAATATTTCTAAATAGGTTTTAAACTTTTTATAAGAATTTAAAGATGTTTTTACTAAGTATTATAAGCTTTAGAAGTTAACTATATAGTAGAAAAAATAGCTAATATCTAATAACTAATTTAAGAAAAGATAATTTAGGCCTAAGCTCTCTAAAAAGAATATATAAACCAAAAATAATTATTTATATCTAATTATTAGATAGGAGATATGGTCTAGTTTAATATATAAAATATTTAAATAAAATAATTTTCTAAAAAGCTAGACTTAAAGGCTTTAGGGAAATATTATATTTCTTAAATAATTTTTCTATACACGTACCAGCTTAAACTTTCTGAATTCTTAAATATATATCTAGTTTTTTATGTATCATTGCTTTAGCCTGTTATGTCTAAATTTAAATACTTTTTAAATTAATAAAACCCGCTACATGAACCTATTAAAGTTAATAGAGAAACTAAATACTATATTAAATAAATTAAAAAACTGTGTCTAAATTACAGGCAGAAACGCTATAAATATCTAGTTAAATAAACTAAATATAATAATTTAATATAGGAATCTATAAGCGACCTTTAAGATATAGCTATTATAAAAAAATTTAATTTCAAAAACCTAGACTAACCTAGACCTAATATTTAATATAAATATTTCTTATAGGAGCTTAGATCTAAAGGGGGGGTACTATTATAATAATTATCTATAATATAAAAGCCTTCTAAGAAAGCTTTTTTTATAAGCCTTTTTTTTATATTATATATTTATATATTAGCTTCGTGCTAGAGTATAAGCCCTCACTTTAAATATTTTAGCTTATAATTTATTATATTTTTTCTTTCTTCACGTAATATCTTAAATTATTATTTGGTATTATATTTAGTAATTAATTAATATTTTTTATTAAGTACTTAACCTTCTACTTATAGCACCACTATAATATCTATTTTTAATAATAGATAGTATTTACTATAAATATTTTTTTACTAGTATTCTATAGTTTTATTTCTTTAATTTATAGTAGAATTTTAGTATACTAGCTAGTTTTATTTTAATATAAAATTTTTACTACTTAAACCTATTATTTTAATATAATAGTTATTTAAGTAACTTACTAATTTTATAGTTATATTTTTTATTTTAAAATTAATTATTTTCTACTAAACGTTATTAAACTATTATTAATATATTTTATTTATATAGGCTTATTTAAAACTTTAGATAATTTATATTAGTTTTTAACTTATTTATTTAATATTAATAATTTGCTAGCCTTTATTATTTATAGGTACTAAAATATTTTTACTATTAATATATAGATTTATATATAACTTATTATTATTTATATATATTTATTATATAATTATATTATTAACTTTTTAATATTAGTTATTAAGTAATTTAATTTTAATTTACTAATCTATTTATTTTTTATTTATTTTTAGTTTTTTAAAAGTAAACACTTTCTTTTTTAATTATTTCATAAATTAGGTATTTATTTAGTTAGTATTTTTTTATTAATAATAATGTATATTTTCTTTATATTTACTTTCTATAATTTTAGTATTTTTATTTTAAGAAATATTTTAAAATTGTAAGCCTTTATATAGTTTTATTACTAGTTATTTATTATAATATTATTTTACTTAATAGTATTTATATTTAAGCTAGTATTTATTTTATGTTAGTTTTTTATAAATATTTATACTTAAATCTTAGGTTTTTTTTAAGATTATAAAAATTAATTTTATATTTTTGTTAATTTATTATTTATTTCTTAATTATGTTAGTATATATTAAATTTTAGGTTTTTTAACTTCTATTAAGTATTTCACTTACTTATAATTTTTTTATAGTTTTATAAGTTACAAACCTAATATTTTTATATATACTTTTTTTCTACTATATTATTATTTTAAACTTATAATACTAATAATAGTATTATTATTATTATTATTATTATTATTATTATTATTATTATTATTATTATTAGTTTATTAAGCTTATTTTAACTTTCTAGTATAATATTTTATATTCTTATTTTAAATAAAATATACTTTTATAAATTTATTACTTTTTTATTATACTTTTTATATAATTTGTTTTTATATAACTTATTTTTTTTAAAAAACATTATAACTATTATAATTTTATTAAGTATTTTAGTTTAAATATAAGTTTTTTTAATATTAAGGTTTTTTATTTATATTTTTTTATAAAGTATTTTTATTTTCTATACTTTAAGTAAGCTTTTTTTATATATTATTTTACTTATTTTTTTATTTTTTTATATGTTAGTTAAATTCCTTTTTTAAAAAATACTTTATTTACTATCTAATTTATTAAATTATATGTTTTTGTGTGTTTTTTATTAGTTAAATAATTATTTAAGTTTTTTTCTTTTTTTTATATTAGTATTAGTAATTATTAATAATAATTATTTTCTTAATAATTTTAAATAACATGTTTAGTTACTTTTATTATAATTTTGTTTTTAACTCAATTTTTTAATTTATTATAGTATATTATAATTAATAGTTAATTTTTATAATTTAATTTTAATTAAAACTATTTAAATTTTACTATATATTTAGCTACTAATTTCCTTTATTTAAAAGATTATAATTTTTAAATTATATTTACTTTTTTATTAATTTCTTTAAATTTAATTGTTATTTTCTTTTTAAAATTATATAGCTTTTAAAAACTTACTTAATATTTAAACTATAGTTTTTTAATTTATTTTTACTTAAATTTAGTTTATTATTATTAAAATAGTTTTTTTACTAAATGTTTAATTTATTATATAATATTTTTTAGTTATATTTATTTTTTCTATTAAAATTTTATTTTAGTTTATTATAAATAATAATTAGTTAAATTAATGGTATTATATTTTATAAGTGAGCTGCGCACCCAAGCGAGCTGCGCATCTTAGAATTCACTAAAATATCGAAATTTTCCACCTTAATATCTCAACAACCACTTAATGATAAATTCTAAAAATTGAAATTTGAGCTTTTATATACACATTACAGCTTTCATGAGAGTTGCATAAACATTGGTTGAGTAGTTTCCGAGATATAGCGATTTAGGAGCCAAAACGAAGCCAAATCGCTATATCTCAGAAACTACTCAACCAATGTTTATGCAACTCTCATGAAAGCTGTAATGTGTATATGAAAGCTCAAATTTCAATTTTTAGAATTTATCATTAAGTGGTTGTTGAGATATTAAGGTGGAAAATTTCGATATTTTGGTGAATTCTAAGATGCGCAGCTCGCTTGGGTGCGCAGCTTACTTATAGAATATAATAGAGATTTTATCTAAGGCCATATGGCTAAAAGCTAAGTTATTTAAGATATTCTTAAATCTATTAACACTCTTCTTTTACTTGTTTGTGAAAGATGAATTATTACTGTTAAAAAGAATAAAGCATATTTTTCTTTATTTCAGGGCTTTATATTAAGCTGTTTCTTATTAATAATATAGTTAAGCTAAAGTGTGGACAAACTTAATATAGCTATTATTATTTTTAAAAGGCTTAAAAAGTATTTAGGTAATAATAGTCTACTCTTAAACTTTAAACTTAATTTTTAGTAGGGTTAATACTTTAGTTAGAGTCTTTCCACTAAGCTACCTAACTATCTTAATTATATTAATTAAATTATAGAAGTTATAAATAGTCTTATTTAATAGTTTCTTATATAATTTTTAATAGGTTACGTTAATCTTCTGCTTAGTATTTTTATATAACTAGTATAACTTAGTTCTTTTAACCTTAGTAATAAAGTAAAAGCTTATATAATATATTTAATTTTTATATTCTTTTTATTTATTATAAGGCACTTTAAGCTTAGGGTTATTTTAGAATTCTTTTAGCTAATTATTATTAAGCTTAATAGATATATATTAATCTCATAATAAATCTATTCTTATAATAAATTTAATAAAAAGATTTTATAAAGAACTTCTAAAATAAATGCTCTAGTAATTATACGTAATATATATTAGTATATAGTATTTTTATATATATTATTAAAATAGCTTATAGTCTGATTCTGCTCTTCTAAAGTAAAGTTATTTATAAATTTAATAATATCAGCATAAAACAAAAGATACTAAGGGATAATAATTAAGTAGATTAATTATTAATACTTTTATTTAAAGCTTATTATAGCTGGTATAGCTTTAGTATTATTTTAAATCCCATAATAAACCCTAATCATATAAATATATTATGGTATTTTATATATGGAAAAGTTTTATCTTTTAGAATATTAACACTCCCTATTATATAAATAAAGTTATAGAAGAATAGCTGATTTAGTATATTATCTTTTTATTTAACGTATAGTATATTACAGCATGCTAATATCTTAAGCTTAAAAATATTTTAAATACTTATAAAATTATCTTAAAACACCTCCTGACGGATACTAATAGCTAAAATATATAAAATAATATAGAATATAAAGAGTTTTTTAAGGCGGAAAGCAAATTTCTTTCTATAAAATATAAAATATTAGTAATATAAATTATAGTATAAATATAGTACTTAGCTTACGGGCTACTATCTTTTTCTTTATTTTTAATATATTCTAAATTTATATTTACTATAATTATACTCTATTAAGGGTCTTCTTCGCTGCGAATAACTATAATATTAATATTTTTAAATAAGAGAGCTTTATTACTATTTTTAGTACTAATACTTTTTATAAAAGTTTTTAGTCTTATAGCTATAACTACCCTAAATAAAAGAAAAAATAAAATTTAGACTTAAATAAAGTTATATAAAGACTTTATATTATTAATCTAAAGAGTATAAAGAATAGTGTAAAGATTCTAAACATATATAGTATACTTTTTCTTTTTTAATTTATTAAGCTTAAGACTTAAAATCTATTTCTCTAGCCATTAGTCCACCTTTACATAAGGAGTGATATAATAAAAATATATATTATAAATATTAGTTAGAATATTACTATCTATTTTATAGTATATAAGGTTTATATAATATATGCTAATTTATTTCCAATAGCTCTATATTAAGCTCTTCTTTTTAATTTAGAAATGTTTTTTCTATTAGTAGAGGTATACTTTAAACACTTTTAAATTACATTTACATAACTAGTTATCTAAATTTATTTTTATTTTCTTTTTAATTTTTAGACAGTACCTAGTTTATAGCTATTAGAAAAGTATAATAATAAGTAGATAAAAGATATATAATCTTATCTCTCCCAGAATTCACCTTCCCTTTTCTATAGTTTTTAGGTGTGAGGAGTATAGTTTAGTTTTACTAATTCTTCCTTTTCTAATTTAATAATATCTTTTAGTATCTTCTTAGCTTTAGAATCTAAATTTAAGTCTAATTTTATATCTAATTTTATATCTAATTCTGTATCTAATTTTGTATCTAATTCTGTATCTAATTCTGTATCTAATTTTATATCTAATTCTATACTTAAGTTAGAACCCAAATCTATACTAATATCCAGTTTAATATTTATATCTAGATTAGTATCTAGATTTAAGTATGAATCTAAGTTTAAATCTGAGCTTAAATTAAAACTTAACTCCAAATCCAAGTCTATACTTTTAAGGGGTTATAAGTATAGATTTTAAATAATAGTAATAATAAATAATACTTCTCTTCTCTTTATCTTTAGAGTAGAAGTAATTATATTAGTTATTTTACTACTATTTTTTATTAACAAGCTAGCCTAATAGGTAGGTAAGTAATTAAAATTATAAAAAAAAACTAAATCAGCAGAAAAAGAAAGTAGATAAGATTAAAGTTAGTAAAAAGAAAAAGAGTAAAAAAAGAATAAATAAGCTAGCCCTTTAAATAAATACTAGCTCTTAAATAACTTTATAAGCTATACTATAACTAGTTTAATATAAATACTAATAAGTATTACTAAAGACCTATTTTAACCCCTTTAAGATAATAAGTTAATAGTAGGGATAATAGATATATTAAGTAAACAAAGCCTTTTTAAAGTAGTAATATAATAGAATCTAAGTAAAATAAAAACGTTGCTAAAAGTAGTAACTAAAAACTTTAAAAAAGAATACAATCCCACCACCACATGTATTTAACTAGTTATAATATTTTTTATAAGTTAGTAAACTACTTTAATTAAAAATTATAATATATTAACTATTAATAACTATAGCTTAATAAATTATAACTAAATCTATTTATAGTAAAACTGAACTATTACTAGCTATTTTAGCTATTTAGTAAAATTAAATTTAGACTATATAATATATAGTAGCAACTTATAAAGTTAATAAAACTATACTTAAATAGTAAATTAATAGAATTAGTTTATAATATAATTATAAGCCTAATTTAAAGAAACTTATAAAGCTATAAAAAGAGAGTTATTATTTTATATATTTTAGACTTAGATTTACGAAAATTTACGCCTAAACTTATTTATGTAAAAGAAATAACTAACTATTTACTAGCTAAGTAATATAAGTTAATAGTTAATAATACCTAGCTACATAACTTTATTAAAAAAACTAAAGAAATTAAAATAAAATATAATAAAAAGTATAACTATTAGTGTATTTATTATAAGAATTCTATTATTATATAGCTATAGTTTAACTTTATATATAACTTTAAGATAAAGTAAAGTATTACTAATAAAAATATATATAAATTTAATAAAATAAGCTTCTAAATAAGTATTTTATTAACTACTAAAGTTATTATAAACTTTAAGTAATATAGTTAACCTAAAGCTATATAGTTAGGTAATAAAAAATAGGTTATAGTTATTTAAAGTATAAATAATTAAGACTAGCTAATTCTACTATTTATTATTTTTACTATACTTTATTATTTATTTTACTAGTATAAGAATTTACTACTAAGCTAGGCAATTTTAATAAGTAAAAATAACTAAATAATAAATATAATAAGTATTAATTAATTAAAGTATTTTTAATATGTACACAAAGAATAGAACTATAAGTATTAATTATCTATTAATTTTAAATAGCTATAAAAGCCACAAGTTTCTTAAATTTTAGCTACTTTATAAAAAGAGAAATATTCTTATACTTTATATACTAGTAAATGTGTTATATCTATTATAGTCTTTAAATATAAGCTATTTTACACCTCTTAAGTAAGCCTATAAATAGGAAGTTAATAAGCTAGTAAGAAATTATATTTTCTATATTACTAAACTTAACTTTTTACTACTTTTTAAAGTAGCTTATTTAGCCTTAATTACTAAAAATAATATATATAGATAATTTCGAGATATAGACTTTATTTTATTTAAGCTAAATATTAGACTATAAATACTTAAACTACTTATAAAAGTAACTTTATAAAAACTCTAAATATTTAATAATATTATTAAATTAAATAGTTAGTATACTTACTTATATAGATATATTAAGCAGTAATAAAATAACTTATTTATATTAATTTTAGAATTACTAAACTAGCTTATAAAAAGTGTATTAATAATATTATATATTAGTATTTTAATATACTTATAGCTAGCTACTTTATAACAGGCTAATAAAGTTATATTAAAGTATAAAAAGTATAAAAAAAAGTATATATAAAAACTAAAAACCTTATTATAAATAAAAAGTGTAGTTATATTAACTTAAGCTAATATTAATATATAGATAAAAGTAGAATTAAATTCTAGTAAAAAATATATAACTAATAGTTTATAATAATTTAAATACTAAAATACTAAAGTTAACATAAACGTTAGTAGGCTGAGTATAGTGAAGTATATTATATATTTATTTTAGAATTTTAAGTCACTAGTAGCTACTTATAGAAAGCTATAATATATATTTTTATTTATTTTTAAGCCTAGAATAGTTACTAAAACTCCTATTTAGAAATAGAATACTAAACTCTAACTTTATGTAAACTCTATATTTAGTTTTATTTCTTTATTATTAGCCTCTACTAGTAATAGCCGGCTTTAGTAATATAAGCTAAATTTATATTATTAATAAAATTAATATAACCAGCTAGGCAGTAGATAATCTAGAAAAAGTAATAGAAATCTTTAAACTAAATTATAACTTATTTAGTATAAATAGCAGATAGATTAATAGCTAAAACTAATTAAACTAATACTAAAACTAATACCTAGAAACACTTATTTTTAAAAATATTAACTAAGAAAGCTTTTATGGCTTCTTGTAAAGCGTTAAGAGCTATAGTCTAAAACTAGAAATTATTATTAAAATTTCTAGTAATTTTATAGACTAGTCACTGGAATAGAAAATGCTTTAATAAATATTTTTAGTAATATTAATACTATTTAATCTCGTGTAGCGCACTAGCTATAAATTGTTAATATAATATTAAAAATAAAAATAAAAATAAAAAATAAAAAAAGGGAATAAAATAAAAATTAGAAAAATATATTACCAGTTTTACGCCTATAATAATTACTAAGGGGCTTAAGATATAAAGATAATAGAATTTAAGATTTATTACTAGCTAAAGCTACAAGAGACTGTTTAATACATATTTAAAATAAAAAAACTATAAAATATTAATTAGAATTAACTAATACTTAGATTAATATTAAGAATTAATCTATAAAAGCAACAGTCTTGCGTGTTACTTTACTAGAAAGATTTTTATAAGGCTTATTAAAAGTGATTATCTTATATACTACTTTACTAGAAAGATTTTTACAAGGCTTATTAAAACTAGTAGGTAAAGTATTAGTTATAATTAACTAATATTAAAACTAATATTAAAAACTAATTTATAGAAATAATAGTTTGTATGCTATAGTCTTACGTAATGCTTTATAAAAAAAAATTTTAAAACTTATTAAAACTAGTAAGCGTAATTTGTTTTATATTAAAAAGATTTTTATAAGCCTTATTAAAACTAGTAAGTATAGCCTAATCTATACTAGAAAAATCTTTATAAGGCTTATTAAAACTAGTAAGTAAAGTATTAATTATAATTAATTAATACTAAAACTAATACTAAAAACTAACTTATGGAAGTAACGGTCTTATATGGTGCTTTACTAAAAAGATTTTTATAAAATTTATTAGAATTAGTAAATATAGCTTACTTTATACTAAAAAGATTTTTATAAGATTTATTAAAATTAGTAGACGTAACCTGCTCTGTGCTTAAAAGATTTTTATAAAACTTATTAAAGCTAGTAAGCATAACCTACTCTATACTAGCTATAGTTAAAGTATTAAATAAGTATTAGTTAAAGTAAAATAATTAATAATAGAAGTAAGTAATAAAGTAGGCGTTAAAATTTATAACGCATTAGAATTAAAAACACGTAAAGATAAAAATAAAGATAAGTAAAAAAGAAATTTTAGTAAAGTACAAGCATATAATTAGCTACTTAGTATATAGATTATTTATTTATTTAATTTTATTTTATTATCTCACTAACTCGCTAACCTTGCTAAAATAATTTTTATAAGTTTATACTTTACGTAAACTAATACCTAGACTAATACTATATTTTAGTAATATCTTATTTACTAGCTATTTATTATGCTTTTAAAATATTTTATAAAACCTACCTCTATAACATCACTAAACAAATATTAAAATAATAATAATAAATATTCAAATAATACGTATACTGCTAAAGAGAGGAATAGGTATAATAATTTAGAAAATAAAAAGCTAGTATTAGCATGTAATAAAAACACAATAAACAAATTCATCTCAAAATATTAAATAAAATATATGAAGGATTATATGGCTGAAATTAATACTACTAAAAAGAAAAATAAAAAGACTATAACTAAAAATCTAAAGTAAAAAATAAAGACTAAGGCTATTAAGAAACTATAAGTAAATAAAATATTAATCTTAGTATTAGTCACTAATATTAGTAGGTTTAAAGATAGTATTTATTAAACTTAGAAAATAAAGTTATATAATTCTAATAAAAATTATCCTACTTAATTTTCTATCCTTAGTAATAATGAGGCAGGTGATAATAATAAGATAAAATTAATCACTAATATAAAAAAACAACTCTAAGTACTTAAGAATTTAGTTATAGTAGATTCTATAATATAATAGCATATAGTATAATACTTTTAGAGTATAATATTAAAAAGTATTATTAAAAAATTAAGATAGCTTTTTACTTAGATAGATTTTAGATATATAATAAAGCTTATAAGCATATCATGATTTAAAATTAGCATATATTTTCTTAATTTCAGACTAATACTAAGACTAATATCTATTTAGAAATATCTAATAATAATAATATAAGCTAAGCGTTTTAACTGAGTTAACTAAGTATAAAGAAATATAAATCTTAAAGATATTTCTAATAAAAAAAAGTCAGCCATGCTACTTAGCATCTACCATAGAGTAAGATATTAGTCTAGATATTAGTATATTACTAATAGAATTTAAATTCTAGTTTTAAAAGTTTTATATACTCTAGCTATTAAACACGGTGTCTTAATACTTAAAGTAGATTTAATTAATAACTACCTAATTCTATCCTTTTATAGCTTATTTAGTTATTTAGAATATATTATTATAGCAGTAATAGCTACAGCATAATCTTATAGCTATTATTTTAAGTCTGAAATTTAGTTAGTATTTACTCTAAAATACTTTAGCCTTTTAGGTGCCTTTTAGTCTAATATAATTAGAAATTTACTAAAGAGTTTTACTTTAAGAATTTTAATAAAAATAATACTAAGTACTTACTTAATTAGCTTTTAGATAATACTAATTTTATACTAAAAGATATTAGTACGTAAATTAAGCTGCTTAATAGTTTTAAATAAAAGTAAATATAAAATAGCATATCCCTAGGTATTAGTTAGTATTAATTAGTATTAATTTACTAGTCTATATATATATTTACTTCTCTTTAAATCTAAATACTGTATTAGAAGCCGTAACTTGGTATTAAAGTTACTTATTAATATTAATCTATCTTATATGTATTATGTTACTCTTTTTTTATCTTAATTTTTAAAAGTTAAAACTATTTATAAATAACATACTCTAAAGAGACTTGTAGTGTGAAATAGCTATATAAGTTAATTTAGAAATAAAAATTTTCTTATCTAATATACCTAGCATAGCCTGTTTAACGGTAATATTTTAAGACTTATAAATAATAATAGTATAAATAACTACTAAAAAGAATTAAGTCTATAAGTATATAACTTTTCCATGCTAGAAATTCTAATAATAATAGAAAATTAGTACTATACTTTTCCTGCTTAAGGTCCTGTATAGTAATGGCTTATTATAATTATTAAAAGTAATAAATAACACTAAAAAAGCTTTCTTTTAAAAATTTATAGTATTATTAAATTATATAATATTATTTAATACACCTAGAGCACCGTTTACTAGGCTTTTTTTTATTTATATATTATCTATAAGCATAACCTATAAGCTAATACTTAAAGAAAATAAGGACTTTAGATTTCTAGTTTTTTTTATAGTAGACTTTTTAGCCTTTATGCTCTTATAACTAGCTATAATAGCTATTATAAGCTAGCTAGAATTTTATAACTAGTAGTAATTTAACTTTTAAATCTATACCCTTTTAGCATAAATATAGATTACGTTTTAGAATAAACTAATATTATCTATAAAAAGCGTTAATTAAATCCTGGTAGTAAATAAAAGCTAGTTTTAAATTATAATTTTTTCAACACGACGATAGCTAAGCGTGTTATGAAAAGTCTTCTAATTATAACCCTACTATCATATTATAATATTAAAGATAATAGTTTTTTTAAATTATTAATATAGCTACTGCCTAAATGCCTTACTTATATTCTAAGATATATAAGTATTATACAGAGGCCTTATATTTATAGATGGAAGTTAAAAGAAGTTTTTAGCTAAAATAATACTTAAGCTATTAAAAGAAAGATAACTAGATAATAGGAAGATTTCCTTATACTATAAATTAACCTAAACTAATATCTTTAAGCTAACTATAGATTTTTCGTTTATAATTAGATAATAAATATTATTAAACGTAGCTTAAAGAGCCTAAAGGGCTTATAGAGACAACTTAATAAACTCTATACCCTTAATTAGAATATAAAATAGTATATTTAGTATCTTACTAGAAATATTATAAACAGCATAACCTATAGGTACTACTTAAATTATTAGAGAATAATATCTATAAATAATAGTTAAATTATTAAGCTTAGTAGAAGTAAATTTTATAATGTGTATTTTTTTAAATCCTATTTCTCTATCTAGGTTAACTAGTTACTATAAGAAATCTTTTTTAGTTAAGAGTAACTAATAGGAGTTTATAATAAGTCTATTAAATAACTTATATTTTTTTATAAAGGTTTTATATATGCTTGTGATTTAAATAATAAGGTTAATAAAATAATCAGTCTTTTATTACTTCTAGTACGTAAAGAGATTAAGATTATAGATATTAATATTAGAGAGCGGTAGAGTATGGATAAGGTTAATAACTATAATAACAGTATATAATATAAAATAGATTATAAGACGTAGCTTACGGAGCTACGTATAAAAGCTATAGACAGAATATATATAAAGTTCTAGAAATAAAGAGGCCCACATAGCCTATATAGAAACTTTATATAATATTTAATTTAAATAAGCTTAAGAGTAATGGTTCTTATAGGATTATATTATAATAATACTTCTCTTCTTACAGCCGTAGTCTCTATAGTTGTCTTAGGAGCTAGGCTTTTTAAAATATTACTAATAGAATACTTAAATTATATCTATAATATTCTCTATCTAGTAAGTAGGAGTCTTAGTTAACTTATTATATCTAGTCTATTTAACTATATACTTCAGTTATAGGGTGCTATTACGGCTATAGGAGTTCTAGTAAGAGTTAATAATCTCTTTAATAAACTACTTCTACTTATTATTAGTTTTTATTAGCAGAGGGGGCAATATCTGCTAGTAAAATAGTAAATTAGTTATTATAAAATAAAATAAGCTAACATAAAACACGTTATAATAGCGGAATTTATTTAGTAATTTAAGATAGTAAGTATATAATAATATAGTCTCTATAACTTAGAATAGGCCTAGATTTTTTTAATTTAGTTTTTTTATAGAGCGTAAGGTCTTGATATTCTAAGTATCTAGTTATATAAAATCTTTTATATAAAATAAGTAGGCAGGACAGCGGTGTATGTTTATCTAGTTTTTATAATAAGCTTATATAGTTAACAGTTTAGCACATAGGTAGTCTATAATTTCTTATATTTTAATTATAAGCTTTTTAAAGTCTTAGTCTTATATAAAGCGGGTAGTAGCTAATGGTTTAAATTCAACTCTTAAGTAAAAGCCGTTATTTACAAAGAATAGAAAAATAGTAGTGCTTTTTAAGTAAGTAGAGTTTAAAATAAACTTAGCTAATAGTAGTTATTTAAACTAGTTATTTTATAAATAGCTAATATATAACTATAGGTACTATTTAAGGACTGTATTAGTTTATTCTAATTAGCTATTAGTCTTAAAATAGTATATAGTTAACAGTAGGATTATAATCTTCAGCTAGTAATTTAAGTACTTCTAGAATTCAAAAATAAACTAAAGTCTACAGTTAGAGAGGATAGTACTTAGTAAACTATAAAGCTTTTATATATATATTAGAAATAAATAAATAGCGTTTTTAGTATTATAGCATGTTCAGTAGAGAATTAGGTACTTTATTTTTATTAAATAGTAGATTATAGTTATTACAGCATTATAATAGCTATTTAGTAATAAATAGATAATAAAGTCTATAAATATATTCTTCCAAGCACGGTCTAAAATAGGTAGTAGTTTTAGAACTTTTTAATAAACTTTTTTTAATAGAATAGTATGGTAGTAGATATAGTAGTTATAAAGCTAGCAAGTAATAAAGTTATACATACAGGGCTAGTAGTATTCATAGAATAGTAATTTATATATCTTATTATAGCCTATATAGCTAGTAATAGGGCTCTTATAGTAGAAATAAAGTAGTTTAGCTTTTAGCTTATCTATATTAGATATATAGAGCTTTTTTTTTATACTATAAATATCTATCTATCTTAGCACACTCAGCTAGTGTTAGGTATTCATTCTTATAATTTCTATTCTATAAATTAGTTAGTATAGAGTTAATTATAGAATTAATATAATAGCCTTTTTAGAATAAAGTCTAAATCCTTAGTAGTAGTAGGTTTTTAGTTTATTTAAATTCTAAAGCAGTAGTAGGTCTAATAGTAGTAATAATAAAAATAAAAATAAAAATAAAAATAAATTTAGTAAATAATAATAGTTTAGCGGCGCATTAGCGGAGCTGGTTATAAATTATTATAATAATTCTATAAGCCGAAATCTCTAATAGATTAAAAAAATAGACTAATTTTTTTTTATAGTTAGTTATAGCAGGTAAAGCAGTAGCTAGAAGCAATTCTAGATTTTCTTATTTTAAAATAGTCTAGCTTTAATAGCGGAGCCTTTTATCCCCCTTCTATAATAAATTAGCTAATTTTTTAATTAAAGAGTCTAACTTTACGCCTTACTTTCCAGGATAATATATAATCTTAAAGTTAAAGTAAAATAGAAATTCAGACTAGCAGGCTTAATAGTAGTTTAGTAACTTTATTATTATAAAGTACTTTAGATTATAATAGTTTATAATTACTATAATTAGTGAGGCGTATCTCTTAAGTTCTGGCTACTATTTTTTAAAGTAGTAAATAATTACTAGTAGTTTCTTATTATAAATCTTATAGTTACACTCTATTATTAAGTGCTTTTTTAAGAAGAATATAATAGACTATAAAATACTATTATCTCCGTATTATAATAGTATTCCCGCAGAAACGTAGTTAGAGGTGTTTGTTTTAATAATAACTTTTTTTTTCTAATTAAATAGCGCTAGAATAGGCGCTGTAGTAAATACTATTTTTAGTCTCTAAAAAACTTTCTTATAACTATTATCCTAGTTAAATAGTGTATCCTTCCACGTTAAGCGGACTAGTAGAGTAATAATATAAAAAAATCCTTATATAAAGTAGTAATAGAAGTTTATAAAGCTAATAAATACTTATATGTCTATAATATAAGTTAGTATTACTTAGCTAGCTATTATCTTAATTTTTTTTAGATCCATACAGATACCATTACAGCCTATAATCAGGCCTAGAAATTAGGTTTTAGTTATAAAGAATTTATACTTTTCCGCTTTTACGTGTAGGCCTGCCTCTTGTAGGCTTTTTAGTATTAAATAAAAGTATTCTTTATATTTAGTATAAATATAGCTATAAACTAGAATATTATCTATATAAATAGTATAAAAGCAGTCTAGGTATTCTTATAAAATATTATTTATATACTACTAGAAGGTTATGGGGGCACCTATTAACCCAAATAGTATTACTAGTATCTTATATAAACTAAAATAGGTTTAGAATACTATAAGCTATTTTTAGCTAGTTTTAATATAGAAGTTATTAAAAGCCTATAAGATATTAATCTTAAAAAAGTATTATATTTCCTTTAAATTATTTAGTAGTTTCTTAGTTAGTAGTAGTGAATAATAGTTTTTTACTATAATCTTATTTAGTATATAATAGTTAATACAGAATCAGAGTTCTTTATCTGTTTTTTTTATAAATAGGATTAGAAATATAGTTAAGAAGCTACTAGAGTAAATAAATCTTTTCTAAAGATTCTTATTAAGCTATTTCTAAAGCACTTATAGCTTTATATAAAATATTAAATATAAATAGCTAAAGAGTAGGGTTTTTCCTTCTATTAGCTAAATATTATAATTATATAAGTAATACAGTAATAAGTTTTTAGCTTTTTTTAATAAAAAGAACTAACAGAACTAGGATAGAAATTTCCGGGTATTAGACAGGAGATTTTTCTATAAGTCTATACTCTTAATTATAATAAAAGCTTACTTAATATCCTTTATAAAGATAGTAAATAAGTAGTAGCTGCTATAATAAGTGTATATAGTATAGGCTTTTAAGAATATAAAATAAATATTTAGCTTCCTACAGTCCTCCTAGTTATGGCAGGATTTAGAAATTAATTTCTATAGAATAGAAGTAACTCTATAGGTCTGTACTAGAATAAATAAGATTCTATAATAGTTATAATAAAATAAGCTATTAAATATAAGAATATTTATAGCCTAGTTAATCTGAGAGTTATAATACTATAGCTAGTATACTCCTAGTATAATAAAATATAACCCTAAGATAGTTATAAACAGGTAAATTATTTTAGTATAGTTATTAATATAAAGCCTTATAGTAATATATAAGGTAACAGGTCTACCGTAGAACTTAGTTCTATTTATAATATAAAGATAGAATAGTCTTTTTAGCTGTTCTAGTTAAAAGCCTATAGAAATAGTTTAATTTTAGTTAACGAAGTCTTCTTTAGCTCTGTTATTAATAAGGCTATAAATAGTAACAATATAGCTAGTAAGCTACGTTAGGTATTTAGTAGTAATAGAAGTTAATTTAGTAAATAGTATAAGAATATAGAACTATAAATTAAGCTCTTCCTTAATTAATATCTTATAAACGGTAATGGCGGAGATTTTATAAGAGTATAATTCTAAAGCCAAAACATAACTTAGCTATAGCTTAAGATTTTTACTAAACTATATAATAGAAAATACAACAGAGTATAGGAGCAAGCAGAAGAGTAAATAAAAAATAAAAATAATAAACTAAATAGTATATAAGTAAAGATACTTCAGAACTAGCAGATATTAGAGTAGAGATAGTAAATAATAAAATAACTTTTTAAGTTATAATAATAGCATTTACAGCGTTCCTTATAGCTCTAGCTTAAGAAATTTAATTAATAGTAATAGCTTAAATTTATAAGTTTAGTAATAAAAGTAACAGAGACAGCTATTAGTAGAAAAATAATATACTTTTAAATTATAAGCTAAAGATTATAGGTTTTATAGCTATTTATAGAAGTAACTAAGTCATAATAGCAGCAGCAGTTCTTAAGATCTTATAAATAATAAACTAGTAAATAATACTAGTAGTTTAATAGTAAATTATAAAATAGTATATTTTATAATTCCTTAAAGACAGTATTCTCTAGGAAGGTTAGTAGGGAGTCTTTAAATAAGCTAGATTTAAAAGCTAACTATTAAAATTCCACTAGGAAGACACTAAATTCTTAGTTCTTTTAATAAAGTTTAAATAAATCTTATTAGGTATTATAGGCTTAATTTAGGTCTCTATAGGCTTACTTTAAGATTTCTAGTATTATAAAATAGTCTAGTAAATAACAGATATTATTAATAATATATAAAAAACTTACTTATATAGCGTATTTTTAAGTCATCTATTTACATAAGCCATATAAGATTTAGTAGTAGGAAAATAGTCTTAATTTATAGTTATCTTTATATAGATTTATACTGTAAAGTATCTAAGGTTATTTTAATTACTATTAAACCTATTAGAGTTAGGTAAGCATTCAGAAAAGATACAAATTAAAAACAAAATAAAGATAAATAAAGATAGGATAGTTATAAACAGTTTAGTTTTAATCAAAACAGTAATAGAAATAGGGATAGAGATAGAAGTAAAAATAGTAAAAATAATAAAAATAATAAAAATAGTAAAGGCAGTAGGTATTAGGCTTCTAAACTATAGCTATATATATAAGTCTATAATCTACTCTTAGGCTTTTTATAGCTTTTTTTTCTAATAATTATAAATTCCCTTAAGTATTATAACTTACTCGTAAAGGTTTATTATCTCTATCATAGTAATAATAAGTTACTATAGTTAGTTTTTATAAATACTATAAAAAACTATAATATAGTCTAGCTATTCTTATAGTTATTCTTATATAGATTATAGGAATTTATCTTTATTTTATAAGACTAGCAGGAGTTACGGAGCTGATATATAGAAATAAAGCTACATAATATTAAAAAATAACAAAGTATAGACAAGATTAGTAACTATAATAATAGTATATAATATAAAGTAAATTATAAGACGTAGCTTATAAAGCTACGTATAAAGACTATAGATAGAATATATATAAAATTCTAGAAATAAAAGGGCCCGCACGGCCTATACGGAGACTCTATATAGTATTTAATTTAAATAAGCTTAGAGATAATAGTTTCTATAAAATTACACTATAATAATTAATTTAAAATTACTAATTTATTACGCGATTTTTAAGATAATTTTCTAAGTTTTTTTTTTTAACTAGAATATTCTATGTATCTAGTTAATAAACGGCTAATTTCTTTTAAAATAGCTTAAAATTATTTTCTTTTTTATTAATGTTTTTAAGATTAGAATTATCCTCTTCAGCAGGCATTTCTTTCTCTTTATATAAATTATTTTATAGATAAGTATAGTTAGACTTATAATACTAGTAAGTTTCTTTATACATAATAAATATTCTACTCTTAAATAAAAGAATTTTACTTATTTTTTAAAATAGATAATAAAATATAAGTTTAACACGAGCAAACTGCGCTGGGTTATAGGTAAAATAATATTAAAATATAAAGTTTAAAACTTTTAGCTTAGCCTAAAATCTCTTCTTCATATCCCTAGTATAGTTATATTTAAGAAGGAAGTTATAAAAAGAAAGATTAAATAAATTAAAATAATTCTTATACTTCTAAAGAAAACTGTTACTATAATTAAAAATTCTATTATCTTTATTATCTTTTTTTATAAAATAGTATATATTTAGCTGGTTCTTCTCTAGTTAATAATTAATATTAAGTATCTAATAAGAGTAATAAACTAAAAATAGATTAAAAAGAAAATAGGTAATCTCTTAGGTAGACTAGTCTTACTTATTAATAAGTCTATTTATTATTTTTATAACGAAGAAGTGTAGCGGCCTCTTAGAATTAAGTTTTAATAAAATTCTAGTAATTATAATCTTATAGTCTTTAAACTATTATTCTTATTTAGTAGTATACTTTCTACTGTATACTATTACACTAACTATATTTATATATAGTTAAATATTAGTATTAGCAAGCCATTTTATTAGAAGTATTTAATAATATATATTTAATTAAGAGTAGTTACGTGTAGGATAAAACTAATAGTATAATTTACTCTTATCTTAAGAAATAATAAAGAATTTAGTAAATAACTAGGAAGTAGAAAATTAGCATTTAATTTACTTTATTCTTTTATTAAACTTTAAGCAATATACTGTTATGTAATAGTGGATTTAAATTCTAGTTAAAATTAAAAATAATTACTTAAAGTCTTAGGTTATATTAAAAGAGGCGAGTGAAAGAAACGACTTTTTATTAATAATATTCTATAATTAGAGCTAAGAATATATAGCAGAAATATATACTCTTTAAAATCTAGTAAATTTAGCTAAAGTTTTGTGGTTATTCTTATTAAAAAGTTTCTTATCAGGATCCGACGTGTCTCTATAGTAGTATATACTATAATTATAAGTACTATTATAATTCTACTATTTAAAATAATCTTAGCTATTAATAATACTAAACTTAGGGATAAGCATCTCATCCTTAAAAGCTTAGAAATAATAATAATAATAATAGGTAATAATATAGGGATTATCTTGAATATTATTATATATAATTTTAATCCTGGCGGCGGGAGTAGCATTCTTCTATTTATTATATTAAAAAAGATATTATATTAAGTTATCTTAATAGTAATTAGCTATAGAAAAAGTAATAAATAAGCTTAGACTCCTTAGTTACTATATCTAATAAAGTATTAGTCTTAGTATTAGTCCCAGTATTAGTCTTAGTATTAGTTATAGTAAATAGTAAAATAGAATTATATATTATAGCTTTAAGATTTCTACTTTTACCTACTTAAAAAGGGCGTATTTTATGAAGGGATCTAGTAAAACACATAACTAAGTTTAGTATAGCTATAGACTAGAAATTGTTATCCTTAAAAGTACTCTAAAACTTATTAATAGAGATCCCTTTATTATTAAATATCTTTAATATAAAGAAACCAGACTTTATATTTATTTATTTTTATATAATTATATTAAATGTTACGTAGCGAAAGTGCGGATATTACGTTATATAACTATCCTTATATAGTAATATATACTTAATATAAGACTTATAGTTAATATATTATTAGCAAGGCTTTATGTACTTTCTTATATTTATAAAAAAGTATATTAGAAAAGCCCTACTTAGTAACGCTTTACTACAGTTAAACTCTAATAAAAAAGTATATTAAATAGATATTATAAATAATAAGACTAAGGCTTTAGCTTAACGTTGTAGAATTTCTAACTTTTATATATTAAAAACTAAATCTAGAATTATAGTAACTTAAGGAGTAGGATTATTCTTACTATTATTCTTACTACTATTCTTACTACTATTCTTACTATTATTTTTACTATTGTCTTTACTATTATCCTTATAGGGTATATTTATATTATTATTTAAATTTTTAGTAGTCTAATCATAAACAGAACCTCCTTACGTAGTATTTATAAACTATTCTTATTAAATAAACACAGAAAATAGTTTATTTACTTTAATAGTAGGTAAATTACTATTAACGTAATTATTATTAAAAAGAGCACTTAAGGCTTTATTATTAATAGTAATATTTTTATAGCTATTATAATTTTACTGTAAAAAGTATAGCTAATACTAAACTATCCAACACCGTATATAATAGTTATTCTAAAACTATTAATTAATGTATTTATAATTATCACGAGAAGAGTAGGGTAGCTTAAAGAGTATAATATTAAAATCTTAAAGTAAAAAAAATAATAAACTAAAAATCTTCCTAATATTATATAAAAAGTGGTAAATATGCCTTGTATATTTGTATTAGGCACCTTAATATTAGCGGACTTTTATAAAGATATGTACTTAAGTAATTAGTATTTTTTTTATAAAGGAAAGTTTTAGAAGCTTTTTAAATCATAAGCTAAAGCCTATCTTATTATTATAACTAAATAAGAGCATAAAATTAGAATCTTAAGAGCTATCTTTAAGTCTTAAGTATATAGCCCTATCTTTATAATAAATAAAGTACTTTCTATCTATAAGCTTTATATTAAACTAGTATTTATTATAAGTTCTATAGGTCTCTATTATAGGCTTATTAAGGCAGGTATAAAATCTCTTAATTAGTTATTAATCTATAAAGCAAAAAATAAGGTTATTTAAGAAGATATTACTTAAAAGATCTATAAAAGAGTTAGGTAGCAGCAGGTTATAAGATAAACCTATATTAGAAAGTATAAATAGAGTAGAAAACAGAAACTTATTAATTATACTATTTTAAAATATAGATATTAACTGTAAAGGCTGATTTAGCTCTATATTCTAAAATATAAATATTAATTATAAAGACTAATTTAGATTAGTATCTTAAGATAGTAAGATTAATTAAAAAGACTAATTTAACTTATCCTAGCGTCTTATTAAGGATAAAATAGATAATATAAGTAAAACTTTATTACCTGCCTAATACTTAATATAATATTATTTCTAAACTTTAGCTTAAGTATAACAGGTGTTAACTTAAGCTAGAGTATTATTATTATTTAATTTATCTAATAAATAACAAAAATAACTGCGCTGCTATTATAAAGATAAGAGACTATATAATATAATTAAAAAACTTTAAGATACAAAAGGCAGACCTAAAAGTATTAAATTTTATATAAATATAACTACTTTTAGTAAAAGGTGTTATATAAGTATAATTATTTATAACAAGAGTATAAAACAGTAAGAAGGAGAATATGAAAATAATATAACTTTATATTTACACTAAATAACTAATTAACTATAAAGTTCTTAAGAAATTAAGTATAAGTATATATATAAATAGTATATTCTTATTTCTATAGTATAAATATGTAGCTTTTTAAGTACTATAGTTTATTTTATTAGTAGTAGTATTTTTAGTATTACCATATCAGTTATAAAGAAAAGGCAGATCTATTAGTAAAGTATAGTATATATTCTAATATAATATAAGTTATATAAAAGAAGTTATATAAGAAAGGTATTAATTAAAACATTATAATATTAATTATAAAAAGTTTAATGTAACTTTAGTATTCCTCTAGCGCAGAATAACCGGAACTTGAATATATAATATTATATTTTTTTAACTAACTAAAATGCGAGAATTTTTGGTGTAACTTTAGTAAAGTTTTAAATTAAAAATTTCTTTTTTATTTAAATAAAAAGAAGCTTCACTACGCTTAGCAATAATTTAAGATAAAAAATTTTTTATACTTTTTAATTTAAAAGTAAAATTAAATACTGTTTAAATAAAAATAACTAAAGTAGTTATATTATTAATAAAGTTTATACTTTTAGAAATAAATAAAACTAAATTATAAATAGTAAATAATAAATTAAAAATATTTTAAGGTATTATTTAAAGTACGCAAATATAAATTAAATAAGTTATTATAAAAACTAATTTTTATATTATTTAATTATTATTAAGTTTAATTATTTTTAGAATTATTTTTATTAATACTTAAGTACTTTTTAAGTGCTTTTTTAATAGCTTTATACTTTATATAGTTTTTAATAAAAATAGTTAATATAGTATAAAGTTTATAGCTATAAAAAAGAATCTAATTAATACTTATAAAGTATACTATAAAGTTGTACTAAAAAACAGCTTAAAAGTATAAAATTTAGTATTATACTTTTAGGAAATAAAAAAAGAAGTTTAAAAACAGTTAAAAATACAGCTTTTTAAAAAAAAACGTATAAGAAAATAAAAGTAATAAGCAATTAAATTATAAATTAAGAAAAGTAGAAACAATTAGTATGTTTATAGTATAATTTAATAAAAAAAATAAAGTAAATTTAATTTTTAAGTAAATTAGCTTTTTAAGTAATATATATAGTTATATACTTAATATAATTTTTAATTACTAATTAAAAATTAGTACATTTATTAAAGTAGGTAAAATAGTATTAAACAAGTACTTAAAAAATAGTTATTAAAATAGTAATAAAGTTAGGACTATAAATAAATAAAATATTAACAAAAAAAATTAATAAGTTACTTTAAACTTTAGTAGCAAAGTTTAAGCTTAAAAAAACTACTAAATAAAAAGTAAAAGAGTTTTTAAAGTTAATACTATATACAAAAAAAGAATTAAAAAGTATAGTTTATTAATAACTTAAATTAAGTTTTATAATAACTTATAAAGTTAAAAAACTAGAAATTAAAGTAAAGCTTTATTAGCATCTAAATTTTAATAATAAGTTAAAGCTATTTTTAAAGTATTTTAAAAATTAATATATAAACTTTTTAAAAAGTACTTAACTAATAATAAAATACTTAAAAGAGCTATAAAAAAAAAATTACTAAAAAAATAAAAAATACTTAAAAAAAAGCTATATTAAAAAAAACTGTACTAGCTTAAAACTTTAGTAAATTAAAATAAGTTAGTTATAACAGATTACTTTTAGAATAAATAAATACTATTTTTTACAAAACTTAATAAAAACGTTATTTTTTAATTTTAAAAAGGCTTTGAAAAACTATTATTAAAATAATTTAATAGTATATTAACTAAAAGTTTATTAAATTTTATTAAAACTAGTATTAAAATTTATAGTTTTTAATGCAAAAAAATTGTAATTTTTAATTAATAAATAATGCTTAGTAAATTAATAAGTTATAATACAAAATATAAACTTACTACTAAATTTTAATAAATTTTTAAAAAACTTTGTTAACTACTTTATTTTATTACTAATTAATTTCTTTTTAGAATATAACTAAATTAAACTTAACTTTTAGTTGAAAAATATTATAGTATTTACAATACTTTTAAAACTTGTATATTAATATAATTTTTTATAAAAAGCTATACATTTTATAGCTAAATTTTTTTAAGTTATTATAAATATATATTAAAAACTTTTTTTTATTAGTATATGCTATATTTTAATAATATTAAAACTAAGACCTAAAAATAAATTATAATAGCAAAACACTAGAACTAAAACTTTAAAAATATATTACTAAGTATAATATAAACTTTAATAAAGTTTTTATAAATATTAAGTACATAAAATATATAATTTTTAGAGCTAAATTATATTTCTACTTTTTATTAATAATTATAGTTAAGTATTAGGTAAATATAAGAAGTTACTATTTAAAAACTAGTAAAGTTAAAAAAAAAAACTTTTATAACCTACTTATAAAAACTAAAAAAAAGTTTAAATGTTTATTAAAGTCTGTATATATTACTAAATTTAAATTAAAAAATTTACTGTTGTTATTAAACTACTTTTTAAACCTTTTTACAAAAACGTTAAATTTAAATAAAAAAGGTCTTAATATATAGCTATAACATACTTTAAAAAGTATTTTACTTTTACTTTTATATTAGTTTTAATTAACTATTTTAAGTCTTTTTAATTTATAGTTAAAACTAATATATAAATACTTATTATTTAGCTAAATTAAAATACTACTAATTTACTTAATATACTTATTACTTAATAGCTAGTAGTTTTAAATATATAAAATTTTAATATTAAATATATATTTAGTAAAAAGAATTTGGTTACTAATATGTTTTTAAAAAGACTAAAACTAAAATACTAAAAACTACTTAGCAAATCTAAAAACAACATAAAATAATTTATTAATATATATTTAAACTATATTTAATTAATAGTTAAAAATAGTAAAAATTACTTTTAAAATTTAGTATATACTACTTTTATAATAAAAATCGTATTTAAAAAAAAACTACTAAATAATTTGTATTTAAAAAAGTTATAAAAAATAGTATAATAGTTTACTTAACTTTATTAACTTACTAGCTTTATAGAAAAGACATTTACTATATTAAAAAAAAAGTCTAGAAATTTATTATTTAAAAACACGTTTTGTTTTAACATACTTTTAGTAAATAACTTTTTTAATAAGTTGTTAATAATTTAGTATAAAAGTAATAAATTATTAAAACTATATATAATAAGTTAAAGTACTAAAAAAAAACTTTAAAAGTATATATAAAATTAATACTACTAGCTTTACATATATAATGAAATTCAAAAATATATTAAAACTTATATAGTTTACTAACTATACTCTAATTTCTAAATAGAAAAAAAATAAAATTTAACTTAAAGTATAAATATTATTTAAAAATAAACAACTATTAATATAGTACATATACTAAAAAAAAAGTAAAAAGTAGTATTTTATAATTATTTAATACTATACTAGTTAGTAAACAAAAATAAGACTTTTTTTAAAAAATTATTTAAAATTAGTAGCTAAGTTTTTAAAAGAATGTATTTTTTATTAATAAGAACCTTTACTATAAATAAGTATTAATAAAAGTCTAAAAAATAAAAAATTAGTAAAAAACTTTATTTATTAGTATTAGTTTAGTAGTAATAAAGTTATAGCAAGTTTTTATTACTTATAAAGCTAAAAAGTTATTAAATAAATATATAAGCTAATTATAATAAAACTAAAAAAAAAAAATAGTAATTAAGTTACTAACTTTTTATAAATTTATAAATAAACTAAATAACTATTAAGTATACTATAAATAAAATGCTAGTATTTTTTATTTATAAATAAAAGTATATTCTTTTAATTAAACTTTATATTTAACTTAGTAAGTACTTTTATAAAATAAAGTTACTAATACTTTTTTACTACTTACTATATAAGCAAAATAATTTCAAAAATATAAATACTAATTAAAAAAAGTTATAAATTATGCTATTTAGTTTTAATTTTAAAATAAAAAGTACTTTAATAACTTAAAAAATGTTTAAATAAAGTATTTAAAATATTTTTAATAACTTATATATGTTATACTTTATAAAGCTAACTTTTAAGTACTAAAACTTATTTTATATTTTTAAAGTTAGTAAAAAAAATTAGTATTAACTTACTAAATTTAATAAAACTATTTTTTAAAGCTAAATACTAAAAAAACTATTTATAACTTTTTTATTAGTAATAAGTAGCTAATTTCAATACTATAATAAGATATTAAAAAAAAGAAAAAAGTTAATAAGTAAATTTTACAAATAATATACTAAAAAATACCATTTTTAATATATAATTAAAAGTAAAAGTAAATATAATTTTAAATTAAAGTATTATTAATAGTAATATATTTCTTAATAACAGCAACAATAAAACTAATATAGTAAAAAATAGTTATTTAAATAAAATAAGAAAAATATGTTTTTATTATTACTATAACTTTACTAATAAACGTTTATATTAGCTGGTTTTACTAATTTAATAATATTTACAAAAACTTATTAAAAACACATAATAGACGGCTTTGTATTATATAGTAGTAGTAGTAGTAGTAGTAGTAATACTTTTAAAGTACTTTTAGTTTAATTTAATTAAGTATAGAAAAGTTTAAAAATAAAATAAAAATAAAATACTTAATTTTTATTTATAAAATATGCTTAACTAAAAAGTAGTTAGGTTTTTAAATAAAATAAAAAAAAGAATGTAGTTAAAAACTATTTATATTTTTTTAATTTAATTTCGTTTTATTAAAAAAAGGTAATATTTAGTAATTATATAAAAAAAAGTATAAAAGTTTTACTTAAAGGCTTTTTAGTAAAGAAAATTGTTAATAATTTTTTTTTCTTAAATTTATATTATAAGAGTTTAATAGCAAAGAAAATACATATATAAAAATAAAAAAGTAAATTCTAGGTATTTAAAAGTTTATAAAAAAATTAGAAACTAAAGCTAAATACTTATTAAAAGTACTAAAAAAGTAAAATAAAAAACGTTAAACTAAGTTAAAACCTTATTATAACTACTAACTAAAATCTTTAAAAAAAATATTAATTTATATACAAAAGAGTTAATACTTAAAAACTTATTTATTAAGTAGTAATATTAACAATACTACTAGTACTATTATTATTCTTTTTATTATAGTATAAATACACATAATAGTAGTAAAACTTACTTAATATATTATTTCTATTTTTTTAAGTAATTTTAACTTATGTTTATTACTACATTTTTTTTAAAAAAGTTTCAAGAACTTAGTTTACTTATAGAAATAAAAAAAGTGTTAAAAGTAGTTATTAAAATAGTAGTAAAACTAGATAAAGTATATAAATAATAATAAAGTATAAAAGAAAGCTAAATAAAGCTAAAACTTTATTTATTAAAAAAAAAACTAGTTTTTTTAGATAATAATAGAATATAGTTAGAGTTTAACTATATATTATAAATTTATTTACTTTAAGTAAATGTGTTTTAAAGCCCTTAATAAAGTATAGTTTTTAAAGAGTTATTAAAAACAAAATAAGAAAGCTTTAAAAAAGTTAGTATAAAACTTAAAAAAAGCTTAAAAATATTATTAAAAAAATTGAATTATTATTAGTAGCATTATATTTATAAATTTTATAACTTATAAAAATAAGTTAGTAAAAACAAAAATAAGAACATTAAAAATAAATTAAAAACTTATAATTTATAAAGTAAAATAGTAAATTACTATTATATTAATAGTTTATATAAGTACTACTACTTATTAAAGTTCTATTTTAGTAAAACTAACAACAATTTATAAAAACTTTATTAGAGTTTTTATTTATATAGTGTTTATACATAATATTTAATAGCTTATTAGTTATTTTATTAAAGTTATTAGAAAGTATTATATAGTTTTAAATACTTTTTAACTAATATTAAGTAAAAATATTTGAACTTATATTATAAATTATTTACTTAGTTTTAAAGCTAAAATAGATTTAAATAATAATACTTTTTAAAGTAAAACTAAAAAGGCTCTTAACACTTAAGTTCTTTATAATATTTTTTAATTAAATAATAGTAGTAAAAAGAACAAAGCTAAAAAAAAATTAGTAATACTAAAAATTATAAAGAAACAACTAGAGTTTATAGAAAAAAAGTAATATTAATAATATAGTTAGTATATTAATAACTAAAAAGGTAGTTAGTAAAGCTAAAAAAGTACTAAAAAGAAAAAATACTTATACTAGCAAATAATAAGAAATTAGGTAAATAAAGTTTAAAAATAATAGTATAATAATATATTAATATTACTAAAATCATTATTACTTTTTTAACTACTACTAAAAGTACTACTAATGAATATAAAACTTATACTATAATTAATAGCAGCTATTATAAAAGTAGAGTAAAAAAGAAAATTATAGTTTAAAAAAAAAAGTAAAAAGAGTATAAAAAGAAAAAAAGTTAAAAAAGTAAAAAAAGGTAAATAAAAGCTTAGAAGTAAAGTATTTAGGTTTAAAAAATAAATTAAAAAAAAAGCTAAGTCCTATTTATAAACTTAAATAAAGTACTAAAATTATAGTATATAATAATAGCTTTATAATATTATTATTATCTAATAATAGTTGTTTTAGTATTATATTACTATCAATAAAAAAAGTAACATAATAAAGTTTTAAAAAAAAAGGCCAATTATTAGTTAATAAAAGCTTTTTTTTAAATTTATATTATAATAGCAAAGTAAAAAAAAAAAAAAAAAAAATTAAATTAAATAAAATATAGTTTAAGAACTAAAAGTTAAACACTAGTTAAAAAGAAAATAAAAATAAAAATAAAAAATAAAAACAAAAACAAAAATTAAAAAATTAAAAAAAAAATTAGAAAAAAAATTTAAAAAAAAAATTTAAAAAAAAAATTTAAAAAAAAAAAAAAATTAAAAAAAAATTTAAAATAAAAAATAAAAAAAAAAAAAAAAAAAAAAAAAAATAAAATAAAATAAAATAAAATAAAATAAAATAAAATAAAAGAAAAGAAAATAAAATAAAAGAAAATAAAAAAAAAAGCTATACTAAAATTTTATTAAAATAATAAATTAAACTAGTAAAAAAAACTTAAAGCTATAGTGTTAAATTACTTTTATTTTAATAACTAACTATAAAGTACTTTATTTAAAACCCTTTTAAGTAAAAGTAATAAAAATTATTATTAAAGTTATTATACTATAAATATTTATAGTACTAATAGTACTTTTTACTTAATATATTATTATTACTTTTAGAAAATAAATTTTAAAAAAGTATTAGTAAAGTAGTTTATATATAAAATTAATAAACTATTAAAAATATAAGTTAGAGTACTAATAAAACTAAAAAAAAAAAAAATATAAAGAAAATATTAAGCTATGTAAAAAAACTAGCTACATTAAATTTTTTTAAGTAATTATTAAAAAATTAAGTTTATATAAATAATATAAATATACTAATAAAATTTAAGCAAGTATTATATAACTACTTAATTATAGTAATTTTGTTTTAAAAACCTCTAGTTAAAATAGTTAAATAAAACTTTAAAAGAACTTAGTAAAAGCTTAAAAAAGTTTTAAAAATACTACTAAAAATATTATACTATAGTTAGCTTTATTACTACGTGTAAAAATATAATTACTAAAAGTTAATTAATAAAAAAAATTAAAAGTATTAATAATAAATTAAAAGTTTATGTAAAGTAAATTAAAAAATAAGCTTTTATTATATTAGTAACTTATATAAATTTAATACTTTACTTAAATACTATTTTAAATTACTTAATAACTATTTATAAAAAGTTTATATAAATTTTTACTAGTTTATTTATAGTATATTATTTAAGCTCTTATTACTATTATTTTTATTAAAATTATTAGAGTAAGTTATATAATATTAAATACTTTTTACATAAAAATAAATAAGATTATTTAAGTATATACTATAAAGTATTTAATTTTTATTTAAATTTAAAAAGCTGTTAACAAATAGTATTAGTATTAATAAATTTATTAGTATTTTATATATTTTATTTAAAATATTTCTTAATTAAATTTTAGTAATAGCACTAATAATATTATGAAAAGTATATAACATCAGGAAAAAAATTTATAGCTAAAAATTTTATATTCATGCTATTCTAGTATTTCTGGTATTTTTAAGTATTTAGTAGTATTTAGCTGCTAAACGTAATTTCTCTTATAACTCTACTACAAAGTACAGCTAATTATAACTATATTTAAGTATTTAGTAGTATTTAATAGTATTTAGTAGCTAAGCATAACTTCTCTTATAACTTTACTATAAAGTATAGCTAATTATAACTTTAACTATAAGTATACAGTAAGATACTATTAAATGCTATTAAATGCTATAATATAAACTTTAGTAGAGTATAAATAATAGTTGATAGCCGTAATTCATTATCTACTATCTTCTATCCTTTTCTATTATTTGTATTATTACATACTCTGGTTATTGCTAAGCATAGCAAAGCTTCTTTCTATTTAAATTTGGGAGGGGGAGGGGAGGGTTTGGTTTAAACGACTGCTGAGATTATGCTGAGGTTTCTCGCGCTCTCATTGGCAAACATCACGTGATCAGATTCCGGTTATTCCGCGCTGGAGGAACACCAAAACTCTCGTGCTGCTTCTCTTGCGCTGCTTCTCTTATGCTGCTTCTCTCGTGCTGCTTCTCTCGCGCTGCTTCTCTCGCGCTGCTTCTCTCGCGCTGCTTCTCTCGCGCTGCTTCTCTCGCGCTGCTTCTCTGACGCTGCTTCTTGACGATGCTTCTTTGACGATGCTTCTTTGACGATGCTTCTCTTATGCTGCTTCTCTTATGCTGCTTCTCTTATGCTGCTTCTCTCGCGCTGCTTCTCTCGCGCTGCTTCTCTGACGCTGCTTCTCTGACGCTGCTTCTTGCACGCTGCTTCTTGCACGCTGCTTCTTGCACGCTGCTTCTTGCACGCTGCTTCTTACACACTACTTCTTGTACTACTTCTCTCAGGCTGCTTCTGGGATGCCGCTTTTCGCACGCTACTTTTCTGATGCTACTTCTCTGGCGCCGCTTCTCTATATTCTTGCTAGGAAGGCCCATGTACAGACCGGAGATAAACAGGTTATACTAGAATTCGAAAGTTTAGGTGGTTGGCACAGAGAGGAGGAAAGCGAATAGAGCTTATATAGTATTTTATTGCCTTGTATAGTAAATTAGTGGTAGCTAGTAATTTAGAACTATAGTTTGAAATGTACGTACTACGTGTAGAAGTGAACTAGATATGTAGTGTGCTTTTAAAAGTATTAAATTTATAAAATGCGTGCAATTAATAAATCGTGTAAATAGCACAAATAGCGTAAATAGCACAAATAACAATACAAGCTTTAGAGGATATAATCGCGCATTTTGTAGTATCTTATAAGATAGTATTACGTCTAGCGGCTTAATGCCGCTTTGGAGTTGAGACTATAAGCTATAAAGTAGAGTACACAAAATGCGTAAATAGTTATAAAATTATTACAAGTTGCTAACTTACTAACGTAATGTTATACTGGTAACCAGTCGTCTAACTGATTGTATAACGTCAATCAGTTCCCTCACTTCCAGATCGGATAGCTCGTTAGACTTAGTGGATAAGGGGTTTAGCTCAGTTAAGGTAGGAAGAAGCGATACGGTAAGTTGAGGTTTAACAGGATAGTATTGAACTAATTCACTTGAGGTATGAATCTCAATTTTAGAGTAACTACGAAGAATCAAAAGTAACCGTGAGCCGTCCAACGCCTCATACTTATAGCAGATCCTTCGTGCGTATATTGTATACCATTTGGAAGTATGTTGGATACTGCCAGAGGCTGTTAGAGTTGTCAGAGCTTCTGGCTCCTTCTGACATCTCTGGCTGCCAAGCCTCTTGTTATGTGACAGGATGCTCTGAATCTCCCCACATGGTTCCATATCTCTGCCCTCGCTTCTTGGCCCGCATCTTGGCCTGTGCCAACGTGTCCCATGCTTGCTTACAATTCTTCCTTTCAAGTTCGAACATACGTTTCTATTCTAGAGCTTCATTGGCCGTTGCCGCCAGTTCCCTCAGCTCTTCGGGTGCGGTTACCTTCTTGACTGAATTGTTAGTCATCCTGTTACCGTTCGTAACACTATCCCCTCCTTCTAAGTCTTCGTCTTGGAAGATAGTTTCTCCCTTCTATAAGCAGTATAAAGGCAGCAGGTCTTCTGCCCTGTGTTCCAGGCTATAAGACTCTCAGCTTTCTTTCTTTCCTACCTAGCTTTCTAACAATGACACGTCTTGAGTCGTCTCTAATACGTGCTTGCCGCCTAGCTTCTTAGATCCGTAATGAACCCCGTCACATGCTGACACCTTATTCGAACTGTTCTTATTAAGGTAATAATTGCCTTATGAACCTAAGCTCTAATCGTTGTTTAGCCTGCAATAATCGCAATGTAAAGTGTAATCTAATTATTTTGTAACTAGAGTAGGACCGTCTTAACTGTGATAAAGCGAAACTCTGTTATCAGCTTAAAAGAGCTAAGGAGAATGCTCTTAAGACCTATTCTTATACCCTCTGACTCCGTCATAAGCTCGCAAAGGTTAATTCAAAGGAGAAGGAAATGTTTAACCGCGAGATGACTTCAATTCATGAAGTCCAGGCTTTTGAAGAGGAAGAAGTTTATTCCCGGGGTTAAGAAATTCGCATACTATAATCTATAGTTTGAACTTCTTCCAAGCCTATTATTTTGCCCTTCTTGTCTTTTGGCTTTAACTGGAATGCCCTGCAGTTACTTTATCTCTAGAATACGACCTTAGCGCAAACCCTTTCTGGTTTGTCTAATAGTACTAGTTAATTAGCTCTAAACTGTTCCTTAGGTTCCTAATTAGTTCCCATATATCATCCTTAAGTCCGTAATTTTTCTATCTAATTAGATACTTCCACTAATACCTAAACCTCCGGTAGTCTAAGATCTGTTAGACTTCATACTCAGTAGTATCTTCCTTAAGTTTAAGTCTTATCTATAGTTTAACATCTTATAGTGCTGGTTCTAACCTTAAAATATGAAAAACTAGGTAGATTCTTATGTCCTTAGGTAGTTGTAATTTATAATTCACAGGTCCTGTTTATCTTTTAACCTTAAATAGTCTTAATTTAATGTGATCCAGTTTTCTTGATGGTCGTTTCATTTCTAGATTTTTTTATAATAGGAAAACTTTATCCCCCTCCTCAAAAATTAGTCCCTTAATCTTAAATTTGTCTTTCCGTTATTTGTTAAGGCCTCCTTTCTAGGTAATTCTTTATATAATTTCCTAGTAAAGTCATTACAATTCCTTAACTCTTATTCTTACTACTTCTAATATTTTATTTAGTTTCTATAGTTCTTAATAAGCCGTAGGCTTATAACTGTAATTTATAAAGAATAGTAATTTTCCTATTATTAATAACTTTACAGAGTTATATGTAAACTCAGCTAATAGTAATAAGTCAATCTAATTATCTTACTATTCATTAACGTATATTTATAGATATTATTCTAGTGTCTGATTTATCCGTTCTGTCTGTCTATTTATCTATAAGTAAAATACTATTAAGAGACGATATTCAGCTCCTAGCTTTTCTATAAACATTTTCTAGAATATTAAGGTAAATAATTTGTCTCTGTCCGTAATAAATTCTCATAGTAGCTTATATTATGTAATTAATAGTCTAATAAGTATAGTTACTAATTTATCCGCTTTAATCTCTATTTATATTAATTTAAAGTATGCGTATTTCGTGAGTTAGTTTACTATAACTAATATCATATCATACTATTAGCCTTAAAAGGTGGTTATTGTTAGTATTCCCGTAATAAAGTCTATTATAACTAATTCCTATAGTAGGTCTAGTAAAGAAATTAGTTATATAAGTCTATATTTCTTATATCTTAATGCTTTATTCTTTTTGCATTTAATATATTCTAAAAAAATAGTTCTAACCTTTTTTTATATTCCAGGAATCTAAAAATGCCTGTTAATTCGTTCTATAGTTTTCTTAATTCCTTAATGTCTGTGCATTTTAGCTGAGTGTTAGTTTTTAATAAGTTTAGTCTATAATACATTTAATACATAAATTATTCTCTAGTCTAAGTTCTATTATAATTATTTATTATTAAAATCCCTTATTTATTTTTCCTAAGTGTTTTTAATAATGACTACTGTTTTAATATTTATTTATAAGCTTTCTAAAGATCTATCTAATCTTTATTTAAGTATTATATTATAAATTTCTAGTATATCTCTTATGTAGTCTGCTTGTTAGCTAAGTGCATTAGTCACTATATTTTCTTTTCTAAATTTATAAAGTATTTAAAAGTTAAAGGTTAAAACTAGTTCCTACTATTTAACTTATTATTAATTTAATTTCTTAGTTATTATAAATGCCGTCAGGTTCTTATGATCTGAATATATAATAATCTAGTATTTAATTTCTTTTAAGTAGTATCTCTATTTTTTAAATGCTTAAACTATTTCTAATAGTTTCTTATTATAAATATCATAATTCAACTCGGCTGTTATTAATTTATGAGATAGAAAATCTACTAGGTATTTATATTTATTATTTTATATTTATAATAGAATAGCTTTTATAGCTCTATCTAATACATCTGCATATATCTCTATTTAAAGTTATAAATTAAATATTTTTAATATTAGTAGTTATTAGAATATTTCTTTTAATATCCTGAAAGCGTTTTTTTTGTATTATTTCTACTTAAATTATTACTCTTTCTTAAGTAATTCCATTAAGGGTGATGTGATTTTTAAGTAGTTCTTAATAAATTATCAGCAAAAACCTGTAAATCTAAGGAAAGAATAAACTTCTTTTATATTTATTAGTATTAGCTAAGATAGAATATCTTTAGCTTTTTTTAAGTTAACTATTATTTTATTTTAAGATATTAAGTATTCTAAGAACTTAACTTCTACTCTATAGAATATATATTTTTCTGTTTAAATATATAGTTAATAATTATTTAAAATATTATTGGTGTGTTAGTAAGTTTAAATAGTATAATCAGGTATTTAAATAGTCTATATCTATTTTAAATACTATTATCTATTCGTGTTTCTCTGCTATTTATATTTAATAGTATCTATTTTTAATATTAAAGAGACTAAACTATTTAGCTCCTCTAAGTTTATTTATAAGTTCTAATATTAATAGTATTAGGCAATAATTTTTTACTATAGCTTTATTAAGATATCTATAATTAATATATAATTATAGCTTACTATTTTTTTTTAGTATAAAGAGTATTAGTAATGCTATTTTACTCTTACTTATTTAAATATATTTCTTTTTCAAATTATCATTCAGATACCGTCATAACTCTTTTTATTAATTAATAAATAGCTAGTATAGTGGTTCTAGTTTTAAATCTATTTCTTTCTTAAGCATAATTTTATAGTTCTAGTCCTAGTATTCTAGTAACTAGTTTTAAGCTTTCTTAAAGAACTATTCTTTAAATTCTTCCTAATATTCTTTTAGCACAATAAATGTGGTATCGTGAAGTATTATTTTCTTTATTTATATTATAACTTATTATTTTTGTCTGTAGTAGTTGTTTCTAATTTCTATAGTTTTTTTTTTCTAATTAATAGTTAGGTTCTATTATGCTAACTAGTTCTATCCTAAGATAAAATTCTTACTACTATAACGGTACATGCAGGCACATGTAGGATTACGTGCAGGATCACATGCAGGATCACATGCGGGATTATATACAGGATCACATGCGGGACGCGTCAGCCGGCTCTATTAATATATATAAGCTTCATCACTCGAACAACCAAGCCTTTAGTTTAGTTGTTCTCGTTAATAGATCAGTTAGGTTCTGCACACCATGCCGACGTGATATTACAACTAAACTACAGCGTCACTACGCCGGAGACGGCCGGGAGAATATCTTCGAACGAAAAGGATTGATCACACCACACGACCACGGCCACGCCAGCGTTCGTCAACAAAAGGATCTCTCCTCATCAAGGAATCAAGGACAAGGAATCAAGGAATCAAGGAATCAAGGAATCAAGGAATCAAGGAATCAAGGAATCAAGGAATCAAGGAATCAAGGAATCAAGGAATCAAGGAATCAAGGAATCAAGGAATCAAGGAATCAAGGAATCAAGGAATCAAGGAATCAAGGACAAGGAATCAAGGTATCAAGGTCACTGTTTTTTCTCCTATTAAAATGCTACAAGCCAGAGCCGAACACCGATCAATGGCAACACCAACTAATTCTCTTGAGGCCCTGTGAGCTGAGTACTAGAGCGCACTTACTACACTACAACGCGAGCTTGAATCCCTACGCAACCAGGTCAACGAACTACGCGCTGCTGCCGCCAGCTAGAGCCAGCACCATCAATCACCTCCTACGTACACCAGCTGCCCACGCTAACAACTCCCTGAGCTATCAAGGTTTGATGGGAAGCCTCATCACTTTCGAACCTGGCTACCTATAATAAGGGCAAAGATTTGAGTTGATGGAGAAGCTATAGGCGACTCAATCGCACGGTTCTACTACGTGTACGGCAACCTGGAGATGAACGTTCAAGCGATGGTTTTGCCTCAGCTAGCAGAAGCTGAGACCCATAGCGTATGGGAGTACAACACGATCCTTGAACAACTTGCGCGTGTGTTTGAGAACCCCAATCAACAACAGGAAGCTGAGGATACCCTATATAATATTCAACAGGGAGACAAGGAGTTACTGTTAAGCTACATCGCCAAATTCGAGCGCCTCATCTACGAAGCTGGAGCTCAGGCTTGGCCGGACTCTATCAAGATATCTACACTTAGAAATGGCCTTAACCTATCAACGCGTAGAGCCCTGTCGATACAGCTATCAGTCCCATCATCCTACAACGCCTTCCTCCGTACGATACAGCAACTATCACGACGTCAGGTCACATTCGCTCACGATCACACTGCCAATTACTATACTGACAGGATGGATGTGAGCGCAGTTGCTAAGGCAGGGAGCACTCTACATCAAGGAACTGACGCTCTAGAGCTTGGAGCAGTCAGCGCCTTCGACCACGACAATGCGCCACATGTCTCTGTCAGCCAACGTGATCGCTGGCGAAAGAATGGCGTATGCGTACGCTGCGGATTAGCAACTCACTGGGTCTCTGAGTGCGCTCAGCGTCCTACTGTATCACGGACAGCTGCCGTCAACTTATCTGATAGCGAAGATGAGATGGGACTAGCTTTCTAGGCTCTCACTGATTAATCAACACCCTATTGATATCAGCTCGAGCTTCAAAGGGGAGTAATGTGACGGTACATGCAGGCACATGCAGGATTACATGCAGGATTACATGCAGGATTACATGCGGGATCACATGCAGGATCACATGCGGGACGCGTCAGCCGGCTCTATCAATATATATAAGCCTCATCACTCGAATAACCAAGCCTTCAGTTTAGTTGTTCTCGTCAATAGATCAGTTAGGTTCTGCACACCATGCCGACGTGACAACTACCTAGATTTATAATTTTAATATAATAGTTATCCGTGTAATCTGCTACATAAATAGTTATATTCTATATTTTAAGATTAATTAAATTTTTTCTAAATGCTGCTAGATTATTATTTATGTGTCTTACTTATATAAGTTTATTTAAAACTCTAGTTAGTATCTAGTATTTCTATATTTACTTATTTAATATAAGTGTTTTACTAGCTTTACTATATATAAGCGCTAGTATCTAATTACTATTAATATATATATTTACGTATAGCTTATTCTTATGTTTTCTTTAGTTTAGTTATATATATATAAACGTTATGTTTCTTTTAATCTTTAGTTCTTAACTCTCTAGTAGCTTAGTTATAGTCTACTAGCTTTTTAGTTTTTTGTTTATAGCTAATTCCTAAGTAGTAGTTACTTTCTTAGTGTTTTTTTATTAGGTTTGTAAATTAAACATCTCTAGAGTTAACATACTTCCTTATTAAGTATTATATATATATTTTTAGTTTATTTTTTATGATTCTAACATTTCTATCTTAAGAAACACTCTTAATATGTGAGTTTTTTATGTGAATCTATAGCTAACTATTCTTTCTAGTAGTATTTAATTTAGTATTATTAATATCCTATCTAGCACTTATCTCATAATAACTACTTATATTAATCTAAGTTTAGATCTTATAATTTATCTTCTAAATCTATATTAACTAATTCTTGTTCTAAACTAAGTTTCTTTTTATTTACTAGTTATTATAATACTTTTCTTATCCTTAGTTTTTTAATATATATGGCGTGTTTATTTTATTTATAATTTACTCCTATATAGTTAGATACTATATATATCTAGTATTCTTTTTTTATTATTCTATTTACGGCGTTGTTATTTTGTACTTATAGTATTAATAAAAGAGTTTCTTTTTTTTTTTTTAATTCTATCTTAGTTCTAGATATCTAACAGGGTGATAATACGTTGTATTAATTATAACTAATATAAATATCTATTTATAAATCTTATTTATTTATATAGCTAATTTTTGTTTACTTAGTTTTCTATACTACTTATTTCCTGCTAATTATAGTGCTTATTAGTATTTATATATCCCATTCTTTAAAATAACTTTTTAGTGTTTAGTAATATAGTATTCTTTTAAATAGTACTTTAATTTATATATCTAATAATATTCTTAGTGTACTTACTATATAATTATTATAGATATAAGTTCCTTACCTTTTTCTGTTTTATAATTCTTTTTTTTCTAAACTTTTGGTTTTCTTTCTGAAAGGGTCCACCTTCCTACTTTATAATCTTATAGAATTATTATATTTTTATTTTAGTTTTAGTATTATATTATCAAACTGCTGTTTCTTATATTATGGTAATTATATTATAAAGTTATCTTACTAGATAATTTTTAACTTATTAATATAATATTTTATATTCTTACTTAAGATATATATAACTCCTGTAGATTTAATATTATTTTTTCTAGATTTATTATATAATAGTCTTTTTTGTGATTATATCTTTTACTTATTTTATTTAAATTATAGCTATTTTAATTTCTTTCTGTGCCTTAGTCTAAACATAAGCTTTTTTAATATCTAATTATTATTATTTATAATCTTTAATAAAGTGTTTCTGTTTACTATATTCTAAGTAGGTTTTATATGTGTAGTGTTTTATTTATTTTTTAACTCACTTTCCTTACTCTTTTCTAATAAATATTTACTTAATATTAATATCTATTTCGTTATAGATTTAGTTATTTTTTTTATTTTTTTTAGGTACGTAGATTACTAATTTTCCATATATCTTTTTCTTTTACTCTTATTAATACTAGTAGTTATTAATAGTTACTATTTATTTAATAATTTCTAGTAAGGTACTTAGCTGTTTTCTTTTAGAAATCTTATTCTTAATTCTATTTTTTAGTTTTTTATAGTATATTATAATCAGTAGCTAGTCTACCTAATTAAGTCGTAATTAAATTTATTTAAACTCTACTATATAATTAGCTACTAATATTTATTACTTAAGTTATTAAAACTTTTAAATTACTTTAGTCTCCTTATTAATTTCTCTGAAGATAATAATTATTTCTTATTTAAAGTATTTATAATTTTTAAAGGCTTATAATATGTTATTATTATAATTAGCTAATTTTATTATTCCTAGGTTAAAGTCTCTATTAGCTAAGTAATTTCTTACTAGTAGTTTAAACTATTATATAGCTCTACTTATTATATTTATACCCACTACTAAAATCCAATCCTAATTAGTTAGAAATAATTTTTAGTTAAAATAATAGTAGAGGTCTATTACTAGTATAAAGATCTTAAGTTTATCTTAATTACTATTAAACTTTTTAGAAGACTGTATCTTTGCTGTTTCTTTTTCTTAATTTATTCTAATCTATTATTATAGGTTTATTAAGGTATTACGTAATTCTATAATAGCTATTCCTTATTCTTAGATAATTTATTATATACTTTTAGTTCCTCTAGATGTATTTTTAGTTGTAGATAAAGATCTTACTATAACTTCTTCTTTACTACTACTTTCTTCTAACAAGTAAAGTTCTTATTTATTCTTATAATAGATTATTATAGACTTTTAATAATTAGTTATTAGAATCTATCTAACAGCTTTTCCTACTGTCTTAAGATGGTAATTATAATATTATAAGTTATTAACTTACTAACATAATATTATACTAGTAACTAGTTATTTAACTAATTATATAACGTTAATTAGTTCTCTTACTTTTAGATTAGATAGCTTATTAGACTTAGTAAATAAGAGATTTAGCTTAATTAAAATAAGAAGAAGCAATACAGTAAGTTAAGATTTAATAAAATAGTATTAAACTAATTTACTTAAGGTATAAATCCTAATTTTAGAGTAACTATAAAGAATTAAAAGTAACTATAAGTTATCTAATGCCTTATACTTATAGCAGATCCTTTATACGTATATTATATACTATTTAAAAGTATATTAGATACTACTAGAGACTGTTAGAGTTATTAGAGCTTCTAGCTTCTTCTAATATCTCTAGCTACTAAGTTTTTTATTATATAATAGGATGCTCTAAATCTTTCTATTTGATTCTATATCTTTACTTTTATTTTTTAGCTTATATTTTAGCCTATGCCAACGCATCCTATACTCGCTTATAATTCTTTCTTTTAAGTTTAAATATATGTTTTTATTTTAGAGCTTTATTAGCTATTACTGCTAGTTCTCTTAGCTCTTTAGATATAGTTATCTTCTTAACTAAATTATTAGTTATCTTATTATTATTTATAATAAAAATACTATTAAATGCTATAAAAATACTACTAATTTTTTTCCTAACGCAAAGTAAAAAAGGTCAAAAAAGTATTAAAGTTTTTAAAAAAAGTATATTAATATTATATTATATTTAGCTATTAAAAAAGTATATAGGTATAGCACACAAATTAAGTAAAAAATATAAAAAAAGAATTTTCTTTATTAAATACTAAGAAACTAAGTAAATAAAAAGTATAAGTATTTATTTAAAAAAGTATTAATACTACTAACTTCTTAAAGAAAAGTACTTGTAATAATTACTATTAAAGTTATTATTACTTTTTTAAGTACTTTTTAGTATATTATTACTTTTTATAAGTTTAGTAAAAAAGCTTTATATTAATTATAAAATAAGAAAAGTAGGCAAAGTAGTTATAAACTAGAAAAAGTTTAGAAAAAAATAATAAAAGTAAAGTTTAAGTTTTATTTAAAGAAATAAAAAGTTTAAAAAGTAATTAAAAATAAGTAAAAATTATATTAAAATATTAAGATAAAAAAATTATAAAAAAACAAATTATTATTTTTAAAAAAGAAAAGAAATTTAGCTTTACTTTTTAATAGATATTTAATAGTTTAGTTTTTTTTTATATAATAGCTTAATAAAACTAAGCTATTAAATAAAAAAAGTATATAGTAAAGTAAAGTATTTAATAAATATTTAGTTACGTGCTATTATAGTTTTATTTACTTTTATAAAGAATTTTAATAAAAAAAATTAACTAATAAATTAACAACTCAATTAACTACTAACAAATTTAATAATTATTTATTTTATTTTATTTATTTACATTAAGCAAAAGTATTAAAGTTATATAAAGTTTTTATTTACTTTACTATATTATAATATAATATAAATAATTAAAACTAATAGAAACTAAGTAGTTATAATAAACTTAAGTATAGTTTAAATTATAAGTAAAAGAATTTACTATATAAAGAAACATTTCTTTTAGTGTTAAATAGTTAGTTTTTATACTTATTATCTTTTTACTTTTAATATTTTTGGAAATAAGTTATATAATACATTAGTTAAGTTATTACTCCTTATATGTTTATATTATTAAAATAACTTATATTAATATAAACTATATAGTATATATAATTACTAAAGTTTTTTATATAGTTGTAAAGAAAAGGGGTTGTTTAATAAACTAGACTACTAATAAAAAATAGCAGAATCTAAGATAACTTAAGAAAAATAGAATTAAAATACTTACTAAATAAATATTACAAGAGTAAGTAGAAAGAATAGTTTAAAAATAAACTAAAGTTATTTATTTATAATATAATCCTTTACTCTTCTTTTAAAAGAAAATTGTCATCTTTTTTATTATTTTTTCTATTTTTTACTAATTTAGACTAAACTAAGGTTAGAATTTCTAATTAAGGAATTTCTAGTATAGTTAAACAGTAAAGGCATTTAAGTAGTATAAAATAATACTTTTATAATTTTTAATTAGAAAAATCTAAAAGTACTCTATAGTTCTATAGTAATAACTATTAGAATATAGTAATAAATATAAAATTAATTTAATTTAGCCTGTTTTAGCTTAGTTAGCCTTAAACTTACCTTAAATAATTAAAAAGATTTTATTTTATTATAATAGAGTTTCTTTTTTTTAAAAGCAAGACCTTATGTGTTAAAGTGAAAATAAATAAAAGAAATCTAATAAAAATAAATAATAAGAGAGTAGTATATTAGCCTAAATTTATTAACTAAAAAATTATTATTTCTTATCTAATTAATATAAAAGCTTTATTTTTTTAAATTTTTTTTACTTACTTTACTTTACTTTACTTTACTTTACTTTACTTTAACCTTTTTTTAAATTTAATTTTTTAGATAACTTTTTACTAAGTGTGGCTTAAAGTATTTTAGGTTTAATTAACTCTTTTAATTTTCTTTTAAATAAATTAATACTTAATATTTTTTAATAATATTAGCTTATATTTTCTTTACTTTACTATTTTAAGACTACTCTAGAGTATTTTTAAATAGCTATTTTAGGCCTTTTTAGTATAGTCTAGAATTTTTAAGTTATACTTAGTAGAGTTTAAAACATAGTATGTTTAACTAAGCTTAAGTAAGCTAAATTAAGTATAATTAGTAATATTAATTTTTACTTAACTTATTTCCATAACCTTATAAGTACTATTAACTTAAGTAAGTAGTTTAATCTTATTTTATATTACTTTTCTCTAAATAAAGACTATTATTTTTTTAAAAACTAAGCTATATTAACAAGAGCTTAGTTATATATAAAGACTAGAATCTAATTTACTACTATATTAAGTATTGTAATAAGTGCTAGAATTATTACTAGATAAGTAATTTAAACTATTTTAAGCTTAAAAATATTAATTTAATAGTTACTAGAAAGTATAAATAGTAACTTAGCTAAAACTATAGTACTTTTATTTAGTTATAATAGTACTAATTAGCCTACCTTTAATACCTCTAGCCTAAATAAAAATAATAAGTAATAGATATCTTTATATTTAGAAAAGGTTTTTTTAATAGCTTAAATATAATTTTTTTTTTTTTTACTAGTTTAGAGCTACTAAGGCTAACTTATAGTAGTAAAACTAAAAATAAATATACTAATAACACGTTAATCCTACTTTACTTTAGTAAACTATTCTTTAATAATACTAGTATTTTAGGCCTTAAAAAAAGTAAGTAAAAAATATATATAGCTATTAAATATTAGCTTAGATAGCTTATAATTAATTTAACTTTTTTTAAAAAAAAATAAAAGATAAGTCTTTTCTAAGTTCTTTTTAATTACTTTTAATTAATTTAAATATCTTTAAGTTAAGCCTAGTATATCTAACGTTAAGAAAAGTTTTTTAAAACTATTTAATTTAGTTACTAGCAAGGCTTTTTTAGGTAAAGTAAAGAATCTAAAAGATTTTAAAAAGAAATATAACTTCTTATATTTTAGTAGCTTTTTTTTTGTTCTAAAAAGGCCTAATAAGCTTCTTTTGTTTTTTAGTTTATTTAGAAAGTAAGTTTAAAGTAATTATAAAATATTTTAAGTTAATATAATTTTCCTTAAATTTTCTAGTATTATAGAATATAGTCTATATTTTTCTAAACTAATTTAGTTCTAGTAAGAGTCTTCTTAGATATTTTTAATATAAAATTTAATTAGCTATATTAGTTAAAGCTAAATACCTATTAACTATAGTAATTAAATTTTAATTATATTAGTTTAGGTTACTTTATGCTCTTTTTATATTAAATCTAGTTATTAACATTTTTTAAAGTAGTTTAGCCTAAACTAGGTTATTATTATACTATTTTAAACTTTCTAAAGTAATATTTTTTTTATATAGTTAAGCTAACTTTTTTTATACTACTCTTTTTTTTAGAAAGTTATTTTTAATTATTTAAGTTTAGTCTAGCCTTAAAAGCTTTTATAGCTCTTTTTAAAATGTTTTCTATAAATAGTTACTAGTTATTTTCTTTTCTATAGCTTTTCTAATATATTTTATATAGCTAGAATTTTTTTTTAAATTCTTTCTACTATATAGTCAACCTCCTGTATATCTAGTCTTTTTTAGGTTATAATATATTTTAGTATAAGTTATAATTTTAGTAAAATATGTTTTATAAAATAAGGTTCTAGCAAGCTTATATAAAAAACTAAGTAAATTTAAAAATTTTATAGAAAATTTAGCTTATAAATTTAAAATCTATAAATTTAGATAATTTTATAAAATTTAAGGTATTTATTATTAAAGTTTTTATTTAAATAAAAGGTTATAATATTTTAAGTATTTAGTATTACTTTATTTCTAACATTAAATTAAATAGGCTTGTGCTTTTTATTATACTATTTTTATTAATATTCTTAAACTCTTTATAATTACTTAGTTCTATATAAATCTAGTATAATCTAGAGATATTATTTAGTGCTTAAAGTAATTTCTTAGTTAGTATTATTTCTTTAAGTATTATTACTATAAGTAAGTCTTCTCTATATATAGCTTAAAATAAGCTTATTTTTATAAACTTATATACTATATTATTATATATATATTCTGCTTATAAAAGTAGTTTACTCTAGTTATTTTATTTATAGTTATAATAAATATAGAGATATTACTTTAAAGTTTAATTTTAGAACTTAATTTACCTACTTATTTAAGAATAGAATATAGTTAATAGAAAGTGCTATATTTTTAAAAACTACATAAAAATACTTAAATAAATAAAAATAAATATACTTTTTTAGTTTAACACTATTAATAATAGTAGACTATAGAGTTAAATAACGTTTTATAAAAAAACATATTTATTAGTTCTATAACTTTTAGATTAGCCTAAATTAGTATATAATAAGTTATTTTAAAAAAATTATTTACTATTATAAAAATACTCTTATAAACTCTTTTATTTAACTTACTTAGTAAAAGTTCTATAATTAGATTTATTAAAATATCTTACTAAATCGTCTTAGAAATTATTAAAGACTGTAATTATTTATAATATATATACTTTATAAACATTACTTTTACATAAACTTAGTAAATAAAAATATAGTTTTTTATATATTAGTATATACTTAGCTAATAAAACTTTTACTAAACTAAGTTTAAGGTTTTGCTAAAGTTAGAGTGTTCTACTAAAAGTTTATTATAATATATTTAAAATACTTAAAATCTTACTCTAAAATATATATATATATATATATATTAGTATATAAGTAACTTTTCTTATACTCTTACTTATTAGTATAGCTATTTAAACTTATTTAAAAACTTTTTAAACTATTCTAGTTTAACCTACTTAACATGCTAGTTACTTTTTATTTTTTTAATAACTATTTTTATTAAAAAGTTATCTAAATAGTGTAACTCTTTTATATTTTATATTATTTTAAGTTTTTTTAAATCTATATTCTAGATAGTAGCTATAACTTTAGCTTTTTTTTAGGCTATTTTAGAATAAAATAGTATTTTCTATTTCCTACTTTTTTAATAGGCTTTAACTTAGCTTAAGTTTATATAATAATTCTTAAAAAAGTTTACCTTAAATACTAAGGTTTTTTTCTAAACTTTTTATTCTACTAAATTTATAATCTAGTTTTTGTAAAAATACATTTACTAAATTCATTCTATTTAAATAGTATATAATATAAAAGTTAAAAAGCGTAAACTATTTTATTTACTTAACTTATTATTAAGATAAGACTTTAGTAAATATAAATTCTTAGAAGTTAATATAATTAGTAAAAAGCTCTACAATTTAAAAACTCTTTTTTAAGTAGTATTTCTAATATTTAAAAGACTCTATAATTACTAGTAGCTTAGTATTATAGGTATTATAATTACGTTCTACTAGATTTATTTTATGTAAAAAGAAAGTAACTAAGTGTTAATACTTTTTTCTTTTCTTATTAACTCTAAACTAATTTAAAATATTTAAGATTATAAATTTTAAAGTATTAGTTTTAACTTAAATAAAGTATTTTAGGTTAAAGTAAATTAAAAGAAATTCTTTTAAAAAATACTATTTAAATTAACAAAAAACTTCTAAAGTCTTATTATTAAAAACTAAAAGTAAAAATTCTTTTTTATTATTATTAATACTCTTCTATAGTTAATCTGTGAAATCTTTAAGTTAACTAGTATAAAAATATAGTAACTTTAGAAAATTTATTAATAAACCTCTTATAGTAGTTTATAAATTCAAAAAAAAATTAATATTTTATATACTTTTAAGAATTAGTTAATTTTAAATTAATTTAACACAGTCTTTCTCCATCTAAACTCTATTAACTAAAATAATAAATTTTAAGTATAAAATATGGTTAGTGTAAAAGTTATATTTAAAAAGTTTTATATATAGCTAGTATTTTTAGGGTATTTTTAAAGTATTTTTAGAACTATCTTAATATACTCTACGTGCTGCTATTTATTTTAAAAATAAATAAATATATTATTAAAATAGATAATATAGTAAATATTAAGTAAGTTTAATAAAATAAAGTTAATATAACTCTAGAATATAGTAAAGGCGTTTATAAACTTAAAATATATAATAATATATTTAAAGTAGTTATACTGTATTCTAAATATAGTTTTTTATTTATTCTTTATTTAGTTTTAGATTTAGTAATATATATTTTAGAAATTTAATTTTATAAAAATCTTAACTTACTTAAGCTAGTTTAGAGCTTTCTAAATTAATAAAAAAGAGTATCTATTTTTTATAGTAATTATATTTAGTTTCTAGTAGTTAACACAGAAATAAAGTGTTTAATTTTTAATTTTTTTTTAATAAAAAGAATTAGTACACTAGCTTTAGAAACTAAGTGTTTTATTTATTTTCTTTTAAGATTTTAATAAATATACTCTCTTAATACCTTAGTTTCTAAAGCTAAAAAACTGTAAAGTAAGCTATATAAAAAAAACTTTTTTAATTCTAGTTTAATTTCTAGCTTATATAAACTATAGTGAGGCAAAAGTAAAATATTTTATTCTAAAAAGATATTATTATACTTAAAAATGTATTAAGTGTAATCTAGGCTTATTTAGATTTTCTAAAAATATATAACATACTAACATAAAGTATAAATTATAGTCTAGATTTTAAAAAATCTTTATAAATTTATTTACTTTTTTTATAGTAATTTACATGTAAGGTTGTTGTTAAAAATAAAGATAAAATATTTTTTAAATAAAGTTTAAAACTAAGTTTTAGATCTTAAGTTAAGATATATTTAAAATAAAATTAAATCTAGTTATATTTCTTACTATAAATTTATTTTATTTTTTATAAGTTTAGTTAGTACTATTTTTAATACTATAGCGCATTTTAGTTTAGTTTAAAATAGCTAAAGTTTATTTATTTAAGGTTTTAATTACTTTTACTAAAAAGTTAGTAATTTTAAAGCTAGTTTTTATAGTAATTAACTAGCTTATAAAATTTACTTTAACACTACTATTAATTAAGGCTTAATAGGCTACTAATTTTTTTAATTTCTATATAACTTTTTTTTAGAGAAATTAAGGTGCTTTTAAGTTACTCTTATTTAATCAATTTTTTTTTTATATTTTAATAATTTATTCTTTTTAGTAACTAACCTAACTTATTAGTTTTAGGGGCTTATAACTTAGGGGTTTTTTTTTTTACTTACTTTTTTTAAAGCTTTAGATACTTATTCTTATAATATTTAGGCTAATAGTAATAATATTAAAAAAAAAATTTCTTATTACTCTAAGCTTTCTTTTTATTCTTTTTTCTACTTTTTTTTTTAGAGTGTTCTAAAACTTCTAACTTATATAAAATCTTATTTTATTTTTTTTATAATTTTTTTTTAAATTAGGAAAGGTTTTCTCTATATTAGATTTAGTTTTTTATTTTTTCCTTTCTAGGTTTTTGTATATTTCTACTTGTATAATGCATTAATATTAGTTTATAACACTCTTGAAATTAACTAGATTAGTTTAGTGTTGTGGTTAAAAATTTAATTTTAATTAAACTTTCTTATTAAAAGTAGAAAAGAACTTGTGTATATAATTTCTATTAGATTTATTTAAGAATTTATAAAAATTAATATTCTTTTATTACTTTTTAAAATATTAAGGACTTTAGTTAAAGTTTATTAATTCTGCCTTATATTTTTCATATATTAGTAGGTTTTCTACTTTTATTCCCAAAAATTACTTAAAGTATAAAGTAGTGTTTTCTTTATATAGATTTAAGAAAATTAAGTTAGTTTAGTACTCTAAAATAAAGTAAATAACTTAATTTTAGTAATATTAGAGTCTATTACTTAAGTAACAATAGGCATATTCTACTTAAAATTAAGAAATAGAAAATAAAGTAGTGTTATTAATATATTTCTTATATTCTTAAACCTAGACATTAAACTTATATTGTTTTTTATTATTATACTTAAGTAATAGATTTAGTTTAAAGAGTTATATAGTAAATATAAAAAAAATTAAGGTTTAGAAAAATAGTTTAAGCTACTATAGGCCTTACTAAGATAAAAAAAAGAAATTAAAAAGCTATAAATATAGCTTTATTATTTTTAGAAAAAAATAACTTTTAAAGCTTTTAACACTTTTTTTTATAGTTACTTAAGTTTATAATGTTTTTTCTATAATTTCTTACATTACTTAACTAAAGCTATTTTTTTTAATTTAGTATGGTTTATTTTAAAACTTGTCTTTTTTTATAGTACTTATAAACCTAGAGTTTAAGAAAGTAATAATAGTTACATAATATTAAGCTTATTAAGACTTTTTTTTAAAATAAAGGTTATAAGCTTTAAGTTATATTTCTCTAAATAATTACTACTATTTTAGTTTCTAAAGATTATAGAGTAGAAGATTATATTATAAAAAAAAGTTATTTAATAAACTAGACTATTAGCTAAGAGTAGTAGAGTCTAAGATAATTTAAAAAAAAAATAGAATTAAAATACTTACTAAATAAGTATTACAAAAGTAAATAAAAAAAGTTTAAAAATAAACTAAAGTTATTTATTTATAATATAATTTTCTATTCTCTTTTTAAGAAAGAATTATTATTATTTTTTATAGTTTTTCCTATTTTTTACTAATTTAGGCTAAACTAAAGTTTGGGTTTTTAATTAAGAAATTTTTAGTATAATTAAATAGTAAAGGCACTTAAGTAGTATAGAGTAATATTTTTATAATTTTTAACTAAAAATATCTAAAAGTATTATAGTCTTATAGTAATAACTACTAAAATATAGTAATAAATATAGAATTAGGCTAATTTAGCTTATTTTAGTTTAATTAACTTTAATTCTATTTCAAGTAATTAAGAAAATTTTATCTAGTTATAATACTAGTAATAATTAGTATACTACTTACTTTAAATAATTTACACTTTATTTTTATAAAATATAGTTGAGTTTACATAATATTTACTATATAAAAAGTAAGTAAAAAAAACTTTTTATATTAATTTATAATACTATAAGTATTTATAAATTATATAAATTATATAAGTAATACTAAGTTTAAATAATATAGCTTTAATACTAGCTCTTTTATAACTTAAATTATATAGTAATAATAAATATAAATTTTAAAGTTTTATTAAGTACTTTAAAAATTAAAAAGTAAAAATAATATTTAAATATATATATTTAGCATTAAAGTATAACTACTTGAAAAGTTTAATAGTATAAAAAAATATCTCAAAAAATATCTTACTAAAATAGAAATATATACTTAGTGTAATAAAAGTACATTTTTTAAAAATTAGAATAGAGTTTTTATAATAAGTATAAATATAAAAAAAATATTAACCATGTTTAAGCTTTTAGCTAAAAATTATATAAAAAAAATTTAATAAATAAAACCTAATAAATAAAATTAAAGTAGTTTTTAAAAAAGTTAATAAAATAAGAAATTTAGAACTTAAAATAAAGTAAATTAGTATTTGTTTACATAATTAAATTTTAATAATTATAGTTAAAAATTAACTAAAATAAAGTACTATTAATAATAGCTTATTATACTAAACTTAAAAAATAAGTTAAAAATTTATAACAACTTATAAAAGCTATAGTTAAAATTAATGATTAATAGTATAAAAAAAATTAAATATTAAAAAAAAAATTTAATATAATAAAGTTAAGTATATAACTTTATAAATTTCAACGTTAATAAAGTTTAAGTAAAAAAAAACTTTAAGTCTAAAAAGCTAAAAAAGTAACTTATAACTTAAGAATATAAAAAATAACTTAAAAAGAAAGTATTTTTAGAATATAAAAATATTAAATACTATATAAAAAATTACTTTAATAAGAAAAAAATTGTAATAATTAAATAAAAACTAAAATTACTTAGTAATAAAACTATTCGTATAAAATTTAAATGTAATAAATATTAAATTTATAAAAATAATAGTTACTATAAAAAAACTATAATATATACTACTAAAAAGTAAAAAGTATACTTACTAATAAAAATATAAAAAAACTCTATAAATAGTTATAAAAAAAATAGTATAAAGTAGTAAGTATTAAAATAAAAAACTTATTTATTAGCAAAATAAAATAAGTAAAAAAAAATTATTTAGTAAAATGGAATTAAATCTTAAACCTTTAGTATATAAAACTTTTAAAGTTATAATAATAATTATTAAATAAAAACTAAATAAAAATATATACTAAATTTATAAAGTAAATAGTTATATAAAAAACCTATTAATTAAAATATTAGAAAATAGTGTTAAAAAAATTAAATAAAAATAAAGTATAACTATAAAAGGTAGTAATTTTATAATATAACGGCCTTATAAAAAAAATAGCTACGTTTTTAATAAAAATTTAGTAAAAAAACTATATTAGTTAAAAGAAAAACACTATATTTTAGTTTAGTAAAAATAACTAAGTTTGTTAAAAAGTAGTAAAAGTAAATATAATAGAGTAAAAATACCTTTACTTATTATATAAATTATAAATTAAAAGGTATTTAATAAAGTCAAACTTTTTAAATATTAAATTTATAAATTTATAAATTATTTTAAAAAAGTTTGTAAATAAAGTGTTTATTTAATTTAAATAAAAACTTTTAAAAAAGAAAGTAAACAAAAAAGTAGTTAAAAAATAAAAACTTATTAACGTTAATTTTAGTAAAAAAACAAAAACCTTTAATAATTAAAAATACTAGTAAAGTTTTTAGCATTAGAAACTATATTAAATAATATATATACTAGAATGTAAATTCTACAAAAATAAAAAAACTTAGTATATTAATATATGTTTTATAAAAAGTGTTTTTTAAAATAAACATGCCTAGTATATAAAACTAAAGTAAAAAAAGAGTATTAATATAAGTTTTATACTAAATACTATTTTAATTAATACGTTATATATAAAAAAATAAGTAATTTTTTATAAAATGAAAATAGAATTAGAAACACTAAATACGTAAATTATTATTAAAAAACTAGTAGACTACTAATAAGCTTAAGCTAGTAATATAACTATTAAAACTTTTAAACTATAATAAGTATAGTAAAAACTATGATTTTATTTTAATATAAAAATAAACAGAAAATTTCTAAAAGTACTAGTAAATAGTAAAAATAAATAAAATAAAATAAAGTATTATACTAAAATAAAATATATTTAAAAAAATAAAACAAGTAAATAATAATATAGTAGCTTTTAAAAAAAAGTTTAATTAACTTAAAAACTATAATAGTAGAACTAAAAGTAGTAAAATATAAAAATAAACACTATATTAATATTTTAGGTATAAAAGAACTTAACAAAATTTTAAAATAAAATTAGTTTTTATTATATAATTTAATAATAAATTAGTAGTAAAAAATAATGGACTAATATAATTTAGTAAAAAAAGTAGTATAAATATAAAAACTAAAAGTATTAAAATAATGTTTTAAAATTAAGATATTTTATATAAAGTAATATAATAATTATAATAAAAACACTATAAAATATTAGAGTAGTATAAATTTAAAAATAAAAATTTAAGAATACTATTAAAGTCTAAATACTTAGAGAATATAGTAAATTTACAATCATTTTTAATAGAAATATAAAAAGTATATTACTAAAATATTAACTTTAAAACTATAAAATACTACTTAAAAATAAAGTTAAGTCAAAACTAAAACTTATTTATTTTTTATTATAAAAGTAATAAAAGAAACTAAAAACGTATATTAAAATAAATTTTTAAAAAAAATTATATATAACTAAGTAAAAGCTTAATAGCTTTACTAATATTATTTATATTAAAAAAAACTATAATTATGTATAGACTTTAGATAATTAAATAATATAATAAAAAAAATAGTTACTTATTACTAATAATTTAAAAACTTAAAAATAGACTTTAAAAAGTAAGCTAATTTAGTTTATTTAATATTTATAAAAATACTACTAAATTTAAGTTAAAATAAGCTATAAATAGCTAATAGTATTTAAATTAAAATATAAACTATTTAAGCACTAAATTATGTTATTTAAGTTAATAAATATACTAGCAATTTTTTTAACAGTTATTAACTGTATATTATATAAATACTTAAATGTATTTATAATTATATATTTTAATAATATGTTAGTATATATAAAGAAAATACTAAAAAAGTATAAAAAAACATATTAAAAAGTTTTGAAAAAGCTTTAAAAATATAATTTTTTAATATAACTAGAAAATGTAGATTTTATATTATAAAAACAAGATTTTTAAGCTATATTATATTAAGAGTAAAGATTTTAATAAATATAGAAAAGTTAATAAAATTTAGAAACTAGCTAATACTAATAATAGTTAAGAATATATAATTTTTTTAGTTTTATAAACTTTTATAAAAAGTTTATTAAAAAATACTTTAAAACTATAGTACTAGTTACTAAAGTAATAAAAAAATTAAATTTTAATAAAAGTAAAAATAGTAGTAAGTATTTAATAAACTTAAAAAAAAGTTTAAATAAGTACTAATATTAAAAATGTTTAACTTAAAATTACTTATAATTTTTAAAACAAATATGTTTAATTATACTATTAAAGTAGTTTATAGTTAAGTATAAAAATAAACGTTTTTACTTTATAAACTATTTATTAAAAAAATTATAAAAGCTAAATTAAATTACAATATATATAATGAAAAGTTACTAGTAAATATAATAGTATTTAAAAAATAATAAGTTAATTTTAAAAAGGTTAAATATTAACTAGTAGTATATATAAACTATAAAAATTTAATAAGCTTTATAATAGTAAAAAAACTTAACTAAAAATACATATATTAAGTAAAAATTTTAACTATTTATAACTTTAAAATATTTTATTAAAAAAAATTAAAAACTAGAGTAGCTAATACTTTTAGTTAATACTTAAATTACATAAAATAACGTAAACTAATAATTAATGTAGTATTATTATTAAAATTCAACAAATTACTAATATGCAACTATTTAAAAATAGTAATAATTATAAAAATTAAAAATTATTAAATAAAATAAATTATATAGCGTTTAAAGTAAAAACAAAAAAAAAATAACTTACTTTAAAAATAGTTTAAATATGTAAACAAACTTATATATATGTTAACATTTTTATACATAAAACTAATTTCAAAAAATTATAAAGCTATTATATATAAATACTAAAAAAGAAAAAACTATAAAATAAATTTTTAGAAACTACTATATTTAAGAATTAAAATAAAAAGTTAAAATTGTAGTTAAAAATTACCTAAATTATAATAGAAATAAACTAATATAATATAAGTTTTATAAACTTTTATAACTATTAAAAGTACTAAAATAACTATAATAATTAGTTTTAATAAACTTTATTACTAAATTACCTTTATTTAGTAAATTAAAAAATAATAAAAAGTATAATTATTATAAGTTACTAACTTACTAACGTAACTTATACTAGTAACTTTTTATTTTAACTAAATATATAACATTACTTAGTTTTATTATATTTAAATTAAATAGCTTATTAAACTTAGTAAAAATAAGTTTAATTAATAAAAATAGAAAAGTATTACAGTTGGTAATAAGCGAGAGTTTATTATAGATAATAATTATAAATAAAAGGTAATAAGCTAACTAAAAGAAAATTACTAGCTATTAATAAAAAAGCATATAAAAGAATATAAAGCTAGAATGAAAATAGAGTAGATACTTTAGAGAACTAAGCATAAAACAAAACTTCTAGCTAATATTATTAAGATAATTAATAAGACTAATAGTAGAGAAGATACGTAATATCTTATATATAGAGTTATAAGTATGATATAGATAATTAAAACTAATAGAAACTAAGCAGCCATAACAGACCTAAGTAGTAAATAAATTATAAGTAGAGAATTTACTATATAAAGGGCGTTCTCTTTAGCTTTTAGATAGTTTTCTTTTTTATACTTATCTTTACATTCTTAAGCGACTCTTTAGAATTCGTTATGTAATAAATTAGTTAGATTATACCTTACTATATCTTTATATTATTAGAATATTATGTTAGTAAGTATTTATATGATTTTATATTATTACTAAAACTTTAATACAGATTCTATTCATACTCACTATGTTAAAGAAATCTATATATTATTTTTATAGTATAATAATAAAGGCTACGTGTATTACCGTATGTAATAATCTTAAGTATATAAAAGCTAAAGAAAAGAACTCTCTAATAAACCCTTTACTAGACTCTTTTAAGTAATAGAAATTGTAGGATTTAAAAAATTTTAGAACCATAACACTATAAGTACTTATAGATTATATGAATAGTATATAATAATAATAAGCTTAAGTAGTATAGCCTTAGTACTAGTATTATCTATAGCCTAGATTATGTAATAGTAACAGGCATAGATTATAGAGCTATAATAGATAGTTTTTAAGTTTAAAAATTAAGTAAATACATAAATATATATATTAAGCACTAAAGTACAGCTATTTAAGAGGTTTAATAATATAAAAAAATATCTTAAGAGATTTTTTATAGAAATAGAGATATATACTTAGTTTAATAAAAACACCTTCTCTAAGGATTAAGACAGAATTTTGGTAGTAGAAATATATATAGAAGGTAGGGCTATAAACTAGTTTAAGCTTTTAATTAAGAATTATATAAAGAAAAAAAATAACACATCAGAAATAATAAATAAAACTAAAAAAGTATTTAGAAGTTATGATAACTTTATATAGTAAATTATAATAGTTTTTAAAGAAATTAATAAGGAACGCTCTGCAGAACGGAAGATACAAAACCTATAATAAAATAAATTAGTTTTAGTATATACTGTAGAATTCTGATAGCTATAGTCATAAATTAACTAGAATAATACACTATTAATAGTAGCTTATTATACTAAACTTAAGAACTAAGTTAAGAATAAGCTAGCTAGAAGAGATTAACTAAATAATTTTTAAGCTTTTATAGAGTCTATTATATATATAGATAATTAGCAGTACAAGTATAAACTAGAACGTAAAAAGAGTTAAATAATAACTATAAAAGAAAAAAAAGCATTAACATAATAAGAATAGACTTATAATGAAATAGATATTAATAAGATCTAAACTAAGAAGCTATTATAAAAAAAAGAGCTAAAAAAGTAGCTTATGACTTAAAAATACTATAAGTAACTTAATAAGAAAGCATGTTTAGAATATAATAACATCAGACACTTTATAAAAGAATATCTAGATAAGAGGTTAAAAATTATAATAGTATAGATAAAACCTAAGCCTACAGGATAAGACCTATAGTAAGAAAATAAGTTATTAATAAAAACTATTAAAAAAAGACTTAATAAAAATAAGTATTAGATCTGTGGATCCTAGGAATATTATAGAATAAACTATAAGTAAAAGTATTAGACAATAAAGTATAAACTTATAGACAGATTTTAATAATCTAAAAAGATATTACGAAAGACAGTAAAAACATAGTACTAAGTAGTAAATATAAATACTCAAACCTTTATACTCTAGAAGATTAGTAAAGAAAAATAATTATTCCAGAAAATTAAATCTTTAACGTATAAGGCTTTTAGAATTATAATAATAACTATCTAGTAATAGCTAAATAAAAATACGTGTTAGATCTATAGATTAGACTAATATAAAAATAAGAATTATAAAACTAAGTATTAGGAAATCATGCTAGGAGACAAGTTCTATAGTTTAAAAAACTAGTTAAAATAAGTAGTGTTTTTATAGTATAACGGCCTTACAGGAAGAGTAGTATCTTAATTTCTTATAAAGATCTAATAAAAGAAACTATATGTTTCCTAGAATACAGAAAAAGAACTAACTTAATAACAAGAAACTAAGCTAGAAAGTAAGGATAATAAATATAATAAAGTAAAAACACCTTTACCTACTATATAAATTAAAAATATTAAGATCTTTTAAAGACTGAAAAATTAAGAATACTAGATCTATAAGTTAGTTAACTATATAGGGAAAGTATATATATAGGTGATATATCTAATCCAAATGGGAAAACTAAAAGAATAAGAAGTATATAGAAAAGTAGTAAGAAAATAGGGACCAGATAGACGAATTCTAGACGCCCTAAACACTAAAGTTAATATAAATAATAAAGATAATTAGTAAGATCGCTTATATAGATAATAATACTAAAAAAAGTATATATTAGGATACGGATACTATAGAGAAGAGAAAAGAAAAATAGAATAATAAAAAAATAATCTATACTACCTAAAACTCTTTTATAAAGAATATTTCCTAGAATGGAAATGTTTCACGCACGGAGATAAAATCCAAGAAGAGTATAATAAATTTTTATATTTAGTATACTACTATAACTACTACCCTATATATATTAAATAAGAGTATTTTAATTTAAATAAGAATTAGAAATACAGCGTGTATGATTCTACAGTAAAAAACTAAATAACTACTAGTAAAAAGCTTAAGCTAATAATATAACTACTAAAACTCTTAAACTATAGTAAGTATAGCAAAAATTATGTTTTTACTTTAGTATAAGAGTAAACAGAAAACTTCTGAAAGCACTAGTAAATAATAAAATAAATAGAATATTTATTTTAAATTAATAAATTAAGTGAAATAATATATTATACTAAGATAAGATATATCTAGTAAGAGTAAGGTAAGTAGATAATAGCATAATAACCTTTAGAAAAAATCTAATTAACTTAAAGACTATAGTAATAGAGCTAGAAGTAACAGGCTATAAAGATATCTACTATATTAATATTCTAAATATAAAAAAGCTAGATATAATCTTAAGATAAGATTAACTCTCATTATATAATCTAATAATAAATTAGTAATAAAAAACTATTTAATAGCGTAATTTAGTAAGGAAAGTAGTATAAATATAGAAACTAAAAGTAAAAGAAAAATACTTTAGGATAGAAAAAATCTCATATAACGCTATACAACAATTATAATAATAATAATTATAAAATATTAGGGTAGTATAGATCCGGAAATAAGCTATAGACACTACAGAGACCTAAATATCTCTAGAATATAAAGAATTTATATACTTATTTAATAAGAATAAGGAGAATGCACTTCTAAAGTATTAATCTTAAGACTATAAAATACTAGTTAAGAATAAAAAAAGGCTTAAACTAGGACTAATATATCCTCTATTAAGAATACAGCAGGAAGAATTAAAATAGTATATTAAAAAAAATTTTAAGAAAGGATATATATGACTAAGTGAGAGCCTAATAGCTTTATTAATATTATTTATATTAAAAAAGAATAGGAAATTATAACTATATGTGGATTTTAAATAACTAAATTAAGCTATAATAAAAATTAATACCTATTACTATTAATTTAAGAGCTAATAAACAGACTCTATGGAGCTTAATAATTTAGTTTATTTAATATCTAAAAAAGATACTACAGGATTTAAATTAAGTAAAAATATAAATAGTTAATAGCATTTAAGATAAGATATGGACTCTTTAAGTATTATATTATGCTATTTAGATTAACAAACGCGCTAATAACTTTCCAGGTAGTTATTAATTATACACTTTATAAATATCTAAATATATTTATAATAGCATATTTAGATAATGTGCTAGTATATATAAGTGGAACACTTAAAAAGCATAAAATATACATAAAAAAAAATCTTAAAAAAGCTTTAAGAATATAATCTTCTTATTTAGCTGGAAAAATGTAAATTCCACGTCACGGAAACAGAGTTCTTAGGATTTATTATTTTAAGAGAAGAAATTTTAGTAGATCTAAAAAAGTTAGCAGAAATACGTAATTAGCTAATACTAATAATAGTTAAGAAAATATAGCCCTTCTTAGGGTTTACGAATTTCTATAAAAAATTTATAAAAGGGTATACAAAAATCACAATACCTTTAACAGAGTTAACTAAAAAAGATAATAGATTTAGTTAAGAATAAAAATAATAGTAAGTATTTAAAAAACTTAAGAATAAGTTTACTTAGGCACTAATATTAAAAATGTTTAACCTAAAATTATTTATTATACTAAAAACAGATATATCTGATTATGTGATAGGAGTAGTCTATAGTTAATAATATAGTAATAAATATCTTTATTTTATAAATTACTTATTAAAGAAACTCATAAGAGCTATGTTAAACTATAATATTTATAATAAAAAACTATTAGTAATAGTAATAGTATTTAAGAAATAATAAATTTACCTTAAAGGAGTTAAGTATTAGGTAGAGATCTTATTAGATTATAAGAACTTAATAAGCTTTACTACTATAAAAAAGCTAAACTAAAGATAGATACGCTAGTTAAAGGAATTAGCTATTTATAATTTTAAGATATTTTACTAAAAAGGAATAGAAAACAGAGCGGCGGACGTACTTAGCTAATAACTAAACTATATAAATTATCAAAAACCTATACTAAGCATAGTATTAATAAAAGAATTAGATAAATCCTTAAGCTATAATCACCTAAGAATTATGATAATTACTAGAGTTAAGGATTACTAGATAATAAGAATTTAGAATTTTAAGTAATAAAACTCTAAAGACCTAGAATCAGAACTTATATACATAAATAAACTTATTTATATACTAGAAGAACTATATAAGAAATTAATTAAAGAGAATTACAAAGCTATTACACATGGACACTAAAGAATAGAAAAAACTATAAAGTAAATCTCTAGGAATTTCTATATCAAAAGGTTAAAATAAAAAGTAAAGAAAGTAATTAAAAACTACCTAGAATGTAAAAAGAATAAACTAATATAATATAAGTCTTATAGACTTTTATAACTACTAGAAGCACTAAAATAACTATAGTAGTTAGTTTTAATAGACTTTATTATAGAATTACCATTATCCAAGGAACCAGGATTAGATTAAGAGTATAATATAATATTAGTTATTATAAATAAGATATCTAAATACATATATTTTAGTTTAACAGTTATAAATCTATCAGCGGAGGAACTAGTATATAAAATCTTAGAAATAGTAATCTCAAGACATAAGCTGCTTAAGAAGTTTATTATTAATTAAAATAAATTATTTATATTACACTTCTAGAATACCTTATTAGCTAGGTTAGGATTAAAAAATAAGTTTTTAATAAGCTTTTATTTTTAGATAGATAGATAAATAAAGTATATAAATCAAACTCTAGAATAATACTTAAGAATATACGTTAATTACTTTTAAGAGAATTAAGTTAAGTTATTACCTTTAGCACAGTTCACCTATAATAGTATAAAGTTATTTATAATTAATATATTACTATTTTATACTAATTACAGGTATGAGCTGTTAGCTTATAGAGAATTATATAATCTAAAAAGTAAATTACTTTAAGCCTAGAATAGAATAAGATAGCTATAGAACTTGTATAATAATTTTAGTAGAATTATTACTTTAAAGAACTTATAAACTATAGAGAGCGCTAATAAGTTAAGAGTTAAAAAACTAATTTTTAAAGAAAGAGACAAAGTTTTCCTGCTATATAAAAATCTAAAAACTAAAAAATTAAGTAAGAAACTAGATTATGTTTGAATTAGACTATTCGAAATTAATAAAATTATTAAACTAGTTAATTATAAATTAAGACTACCACAGAACATGAAAATCTACTTAGTAGTTTATATATTATTACTTGAATTAATACTACCGGACGTACTACTAGTAATAGATATAAATATAAAGCTATACTAATTAGAGTATAAAGTTAAAGAGATCTAAGGGCTATAATAATTTAGATATTAGTAGAAATACTTAGTTAAGTAAAAAAACTACAGACTAGAAGAAAATACTTAGAAATCTATTAAGAACCTAAAGTAATGTTCTAGGATGATTAACTAGTTCTATTTAAAGAATTTAATAATACTAAATTCTAGAGAGAAGCCTACGCGGCTTCTTAGTTAAAAGAAATACTTAAAAAAAGATTAGCAAAAGCAGCAGATAAGGATATTATAAATTATAATAGTTTAAAGATTTTTTGTCTTTTTTCCTTCTCTAGATTTTATATCTCCTTAATTGAAGTAAGCTTACGGGTAAATAGTTTATACTTATAATTATTAACTAAAGTATGCTATTTATATAGTTATTATTAATAAAATTAAGCTTTTAGCTTAAAGTCTTAAGTCTATTCTAGCTATTCTTAAAGTTACTATTTCTTAGTAAGAGATTTATTAAACTCCTAAATAGAAATTACTAGATCACATTTCTGAGAATACTTAATACATTTAGAATAATAACTAGATAAGAGATTTATAAGATAATAAAAATCCTTCTTCTTATATAGACTATATAGGGTTGGTATGGAATAGTTATAATCTTAAATTAATCTTATAAGATAATAATTACAGATAGTTAATAACTTAATCTTAGGTATTATTAGACGTAAGAAGGAAAAGAGGCCCTAAGAGTGTATATAATATTACTAAAGAAACAGGCTTTTCTTATACTTAAAGCCTAGAATAAAAAAAACTTTTAAGCTAAAAATTAAAAAAAAAAAAAAGCAAGTATTACAGTCAGTAATAAGTAAGAATTTATTACAGGTAATAATTATAAATAGAAGGTAATAAACTAATTAAAAGAAAATTACTAGCTATTAGTAAAAAAGCACGTAAGAGAATATAAAGCTAAGATAAAAGTAAAATAAACACTTTAAAGAACTAGGCATAAGACAAAGCTTCTAACTAATATTATTAAAATAATTAATAGAATTAATAGTAAAAAAGATATGTGATATCTTATATACAGGGTTATAAGTATAATATAAGTAATTAAAATTAATAAAGACTAAGCAGCTATAGTAGACTTAAGTAGTAAATAAATTATAAGCAGAGAATTTACTATATAAAGAGTGTCTTCTTTAGCTTTTAGATAGTTTTCTTTTTTATACTTATCTTTATATTCTTAAGTAACTCTCTAGAATTTGTTATGTAATAAATTAGTTAAATTATACCTTACTATATCTTTATATTATTAGAATATTATATTAGTAAGTATTTATATAATCTTATATTATTACTAAAACTCTAATATGGATCTCACCCATACTCACTATGTTAAAGAAACTTATATATTGTTTTTATAATATAATAACGAAAGCTACGTGTATTACTATATATAATAACTTTAGGTATATAAGAGCTGAAGAAAAGAACTCTCTAGTAAACTCTTTACTAAACTCTTTTAAGTGATAGAAACTATAGGGTTTAAAAATTTTTAGAACCATAACAAAAAGTTAATATAGTAAGTTAAATTTAATAAATAGTATTAAACTATTTTACTTAAAAGTTAAATTCTGATTTTAAAGTAACTATAAAAAATTATAAGTAACTATAAGCTATTTAACATTTTATACTAATTAAAAGTATATTAAATACTATAAAAAAAATAGTAAAAATAGATTTTTAATTTTTTTTTTTTCTAAACTCTTGTTTTTGCAACTTTACTTAATTGTTTATTTAAATACTATTTTTAATAAAATTTAAACTTACTATAAAGTACTTTTATTTATAAGTTTTATTTTCTTTTGTTTACTTTTACTTTTTAGTATTACTTATATATTTTTTTATACTATATTTTTTATAACAATACTTTTTTCATTATAGTTACTTTTTTATTATAGTTTATAATATTATTTCCTTTTTTAAGCTTTTAGCTTAAAAATTAAATTTTTTTTTTTTATAAGTAGTATCAAGGGAGCTAGTTTTTTATATAAAAACTAAAATTATAAAAACTTTTTACATTTTATTTTATTTTATTTATTTTCTAAAAATAATTTAAGTAGAATTATTTTTAATATAAGCTTACTATTTAGTAAAAAAAAGTCTAAAAAAGCATAGTTATTAAATACTGTTTTTATATTTTTGTTACTAAAAGAATAATTATATTTACTTAATGATTTTATTTTTTAAGTAGTATTTTAAGTATATTAGTTAAAATATATTATATAATTTTATAGTATTATAATTTTCATAAAATTATTTTAATTATAAAAAAAACTTTATTTATAGTTAAAGTTTGTTTAAAATAAAAAGCTAAAAATTTATATTTATTAGTAATGTTTTTATTTTTAACTAACTTAAATAAATTCTTAAAAAAAAGAAATATTTTAATATAAGTTTACTTTAATTAATAAAGTTCATGTAATAAAAAAAATAAAACTATTAAAATTAATTTAGTATACTACTACTTATAGTATTTAGAATTACTTTACTTTTTTTTTAATTTTAAGTAAAATATTTTATATTTTCTATATTCTTTAAATATAGCCTTAAAGAAAGTATTTACTAGTTTTTTTAATAATATTAGTTAATTAGCTTTAAATTCTTTTGTATGTTTTTAACTAGCTTTTATATATTATTTTTAAGTTTATAGCCTTTTTATTTAACTAAATATTTTTATTAATACTTAAATTATTAATAGTTTAGTACTTAGTAAACTTTATACTTAATAGTATTTTCTTTAAGTTTAATTTAATTTCTAGTTTAGCATATAGTAGGATGCTAATTTTAATAATAAAATATAAAAAACTAAGTAAATTTATATGTTTTTAAGTAGTTATAGTTTGTAATTTATAAGGTCTATTTATTATTTAATTTTAAATAGTTTTAATTTAATATAATTTAGTTTTTTTAATAGTTGTTTAGATTTCAAATTTTTTGGTAGTAAAAAAACCTAGTTTTTTTCTTAAAAAAATTAGTTTTTAATCTTTATATTTATTTTTCTACTTCTTACTAAAGTCTTTTTTTTAAGTAAATTTTTTTACTATTTTTTAGTAAAGTTATTATAACTTCTTAGCTTTTATTTTTACTATTTCTAATATTTATTTTATTTTTATAGTTTTTAATAAACTATTAGCTTATAACTATTGTTTATAAAAAATAGTAATTTTTTATAGTTAATAACTTTATAAAGTTATATACAAACTTAACTATTAATAGTACATTAATTTAGTTATTTTATAGTTTGTTAATATATATTTATAAATATTATTTTAATATTTAGTTTCTTTATTTAGTTTTTTGTTTATTTATAAGTAAAATACTATTAAAAAATAATATTTAGCTTTTAGCTTTTTTATAAATGTTTTCTAAAATATTAATATAAATAATTTATTTTTATTTAAAATAAATTCTTGTAGTAGTTTATATTATATAATTAGTATTTTAATTATTATAGTTACTAATTTATTTACTTTAATTTCTATATAAGTTGGTTGATTATAACTAGTATTATGTTATACTATTAGCTTTAAAAAGTAGTTATTATTAGTATTTTTATAATAAAGTCTATTATAACTAATTTCTATAGTTAATTAAGTAAAGAAATTAGTTATATAAGTTTTATTTTTTTTATGTATTTTAATACTTTATTTTTTTGCATTTAATATATTCTAATAATATAATTTTAACCTTCTTTTTATAGTTTTAGAATTTAAACATATTTATTAATTCATTTTATAGTTTTTTTAATTTCTTAATGTTTATGTATTCTTATTAAATATTAGTTTTTAATAAGTTTAGTTTATAATACTTTTAGTACAAAAATAATTTTTATTTTATGTTATTATAGTTATTTATTATTATGTTCTTAAATTTATTTTTACTAATTATTTTTAATAATAACTACTATTTTTAACATTTATTTATAAAAATTTTTAGAAATTTATTTTTTCTTTATTTAAGTATTATGTTATAAATTTTTAGTATATTCTTTATATAGTTTATTTATTAGCTAAGTACATTAACTACTATATTTTTTCTAATTTATAAAGTATTTAAAAATTAAAAGTAAATAGTAATTTTTATTATTTAACTTATTATTAATTTAACTTCTTTATTATTATAAATATTATTAAGTTTTTGTAGTTTAAATACATAATAATTTAGTATTTAGTTTTTTTTAAGTATACTTTTTATTTCTTAAATGTTAAAACTATTACTAATAGTTTTTTATTATATATATTATAGTTTAATTTAATAGTTATAAGTTTATAAAATAAAAAGTTTACTGAATATTTTTATTTACTACTTTATATTTATAGTAAAATAGCTTTTATAGCTTTATTTAATATATTTATATATAATTTTATTTAAAGTCAAAAATTAAATATTTTTAATATTAGTAGTTATTAAAAAAAAAAATTTAATATTATAAAACCTATTTTTTATATTATTTTTACTTAAATAGTTAATTTTTTTAAGTAATTCTATTAAAAGTAATGTAATTTCTAAGTAGTTTTTAATAAATTATTAGTAGAATTCCGTAAATTTAAGAAGAAAAAATAAACTTTTTTAGTATTTATTAATATAAGCTAAAATAAAACGTTTTTAGCTTTATTTAAGTTAACTATATTTTTATTTTAAAATACTAAGTATTTTAAGAATTTAATTTTTTTTTATAAAACACACATTTTTTTAAAAATAAATAGTTTGTATTTTTTAAACTTTTATAATACTTTTTAATTTATCTAGCATGTTTTTTTAGTATTTTATTTATATATACAAATACATTATTAAGATATGCTATTATAAATATATTTAGGTATTTTTTTAGTATGTATTTAATAATTATTTAATATGTTATTAATATATTTATAAGTTTAAATAACATAACTAAGTATTTAAATAGTATATATTTAATTTGAAAGCTATTATTTATTTATATTCTTTAGTTATTTTTATTTAGTAGTATTTATTTTTAATATTAAAAACACTAAACTATTTAGCCTTTTTAAGTTTATTTATAAGTTTTAATATTAATAGTATAAAATGGGCATTTTTTTTATTATTATATTATTAAGGTATTAGTAGTTAACATATAGTTATAGTTTACTACTTTTTTTTAGTATAAAGAGTGTTAGTAATACTATTTTACTTTTACTAATTTAAATATATTCTTTTTATAAATTATTATTTAAGTATTATTATAACTTTTTTTATTAATTAATAAATAGTTAGTATAGTAGTTTTAGTTTTAAATTTATTTCTTTTTTAAGTATAATTTTATAGTTCTAGTTTTGGTATTTTAGTAATTAGTTTTTAGCTTTCTTAAAAAACTATTTTTTAAATTCCTTTTAGTATTTTTTTAGTATAATAAATTTAGTCTTTTAAAGTATTGTTTTTTTTACTTATATTATTATATATTATTATTTATAATAGTTACTTCTAATTTCTATAGTTTTCTTTTTTTAATTAATTATTAGTTTTATTGTGCTAACTAGTTTTATTTTAAAATAAATTTTTTACTACCTAAATTTATAATTTTTAGATAGTAGTTATTTTTGTAACTTATTACTTAAATAGTTATATTTCTTATTTTAAAAGTAATTAACTTTTTATTAAATATTATTAAACTATTATTTATATGTTTTACTTATTTAGGTTTATTTAAAACTTTAGTTAGTATTTAGTATTTTTATATTTACTTATTTAATATAAGTAATTTACTAGCCTTATAATTTATAAGTACTATTTAGTTACTATTAATATATATATTTATATATAGCTTATTTTCACGTTTTTTATTAAGTTGTGTATATATAAGTGTTATATTTTTTTTTACTTAACTTTTTAGTAACTTAGTTATTATTTACTAGTTTATTAGTTTTTTATTTAATTTTAATTTCTTAATAGTAGTTTTCTTTTTAGCATTTCTTTTTTAGGTTTATAAATTAAGTATTTCTAAAGTTAATATATATTTTTACTAAGTATTTTATGTACATATTTTGCTTATTTTTTATATTTTTTATATTTTTACTTTAAGAAACATTCTTAATATATAAGCCTAGTATATATTTTTATAACTAAATATTCTTTTAATAGTATTTAGTTTAGTATTATTAACATTTTAGTTAACACTTATTTTATATTAATTATTTATATTTATTTAAGTTTTATAATTTATTTTTTAAGTTTATGTAAATTAGTTTTTATTAAAAGTTAAGTTTCTTTTTTTATACTAATTATTAGAGTACTTTTTTTGTTTTTAGCTTTTTAACATATATAGTATATATTACTTATTTATAGTTTATTTTTATATAAGTTTTTTTTACACATATTTGGTATTTTTACTTTATTATTTTGTTTATAGTATTATTATTTTATACCTATAAAATTAGTAAAATAGTTTCTTTTTTTAATTTTAGTTTAGTTTAAAGTGTTTTATAAAATAATAGTATGTAGTATAAGTTATAACTAGTATTAATTTTTATTTATAAATTTTATTTATAAATTTTATTTATTTATATAACTAGTTTTCATTTACTATATTTTTTATATTACTTATTTTCTATTATTTATAGTACTTATTAGTATTTGTATATTTTATTTTTTAGTATAACTTTTTAGTATTTTATTATATAGTGTTTTTTTTAGATAGTATTTTAATTTATATATTTAATAGTATTTTTAGTATATTTACTATATAATTATTATAAATATAGGCTTTTTACTTTTTTAATTTTTTTTTTTAACTTAAACTTTTAATTTTTTTTTATAAAAAAAATTTTTTTTTTTTTTAATAAAATTATTATGTATTTTTATTAGTTTCTATATTATATTATTAAATTACTACTATTATACTATTATAGTTATATTATTAGGTTATTTTATTAAATAGTTTTTTACTTATTAATATAATATTTTATATTTTTACTTAAAGTATATATAGCTTTTATATATCTAATATTATTTCTATTAAATTTTTTATATAATAACTTTTTTTTATTTATTTTGTAGCTTATTTCACTTAAACTATTATAATATTAATTTTCATTATTACTTTAGTTTATATATAAGTTTTTTTAATATTTAATCATTATTATTTATAGTTTTTAATAAAATGATTTTATTTTCTATAGTTTAAACAAGTTTTTTATATGTAGTACTTTATTTATTTTTTAGTTTACTTTTTTTTACCTTTTATTAATAAATACTTTATTAATTTTTATTTTATTATATACTTATTTTGTTTTTTTAGGTACTTAAATTACTATTTAAGTATATTATTTTTTTAATTTTTTTTATACTAGTATTAGTAATTATTAATTTTTTATAAATTTATTTTTAACTTTATTTTTAAGTTCTTTATAGTACATTATAATTAATAGTTAATTATTTTATATAAATTATAATTAAAGTTATTTAAACTTTAAAGTATGTTTAACTGTTAATTTTTTTTATTTAAGTTATTAAAATTTTTATATAGTATTTACTTTCTTATTTACTTTTCTAAATACTACTATTATTTTTTATTTAAAAACAATATAGTTTTTAAACACTTATTATATATTATTATTATAGTTGTTAAGTTTTATTAGTTTAAAATTAAGTTTTCTATTAACTAAATAGTTTTTTATAAGTAGTTTATAATATTTTATAGCCTATTTTATTATATTTATACTAACTACTAAAATTTAACTTTAATTAGTTATAAATAATACTTAATTAAATTAATAGTAAAAATTTATTACTATTATAAATATTTTAAGTTTTTGTTGATTACTATTAAACTTTATAAGTAAGTATATTTTTACTATATTTTTTTATTAGTTTACTTTAACTTATTATTATATAATTTATTAGTTAGTTTTGCTTTTTAATATACTTTTAGTACTAAATAATAATTTAGTTATTAGTTTATTATTATTACTTAACTTACTACTAAAATAGAGTTTTCTTTTTTTTTTATATTAAGTTATTATAAACTATAATTAAATAGTTATTATTAGAATTTATTTAACTACTTTTTTTACTTTTTTAAAATAGTAGTTATAATATTATAAGTTATTAACTTATTAATGTAACTTACACTAACAAATTTTTATTTTAACTAAATATATAATGTTATTTAGTTTTCTTGTATTTAGATTAAATAGCTTATTAAGTTTAATAAAAGTAAGTTTAATTAGTAAAAATAGAAAAAGTAATATAGTAAGTTTAGTTTAATAAAATAATATTAAACTATTTTACTTAAAAGTTAAATTCTAATTTTAAAGTAACTATAAAGAATTAAAAGTAATTATAAGTTATTTAATATTTTATACTTATAATAGATTTTTTACGTATATATTATATACTAATTAAAAGTATATTAATTACTACTAAAAAAAAAGTAAAAATAGCTTTTTAATTTTCTTAATTTTTATTATTTACTAAACTCTTATTTTTGTAATCTTACTTAATTATTTATTTAAGTACTAATTTTTATAGAACTTAAACTTACTATAAAATACTTTTATTTATAAGTTTTGTTTTCTTTAGTTTACTTTTACTTTCTAACATTATTTATATATTTCTTTATACTATATTTTTTATAATAATGCATTTTTAGTTATAGTTGCCTTTTTATTATAGTTTATAATAATAACGTAATATTAGTAATTATAAACAAATTAACTAAGTATATATACTTTATTTTTATAATAATAGATTATTAGTAAAAAAAACAAGTTTATAAAATTTTAAAAAACCTAATTTTATAATATAAAATACTTAAAAAGTTTATTTTTTAATTAAAACAAATTATTTAAGTTACATTTTTAAAAACCTTGATTAATTAAATTAAAGTTAAAAAATAAGTTTTTAACTAGCTTTTATTTTTAAATAAATAAATAAATAAAGTATATAAATTAAACTCTAATATAATATTTAAAAATATAGATTAATTACTTTTAAAAAAATTAACTTAAGGTATTACTTTTAGTATAGTTTGTTTATAATAGTATAAAGCTATTAATACTTAAAGAATTTCTATTTTATACTAATTATAGTTATAAGCTAATAGTTTATTAAAAACTATAAAAATTAACTAACTTTAAAACTTATATAATAAAATTAGTAAATAAATTACTTTTAAAAATTTATAAATTATAGCAAGTACTAATAAGTTTAAAGTTAAGAAACTAATTTTTAAAAAAAAGAATAAAATTTTCCTACTATATAAAAACCTAAAAACTAAATAATTAAATAAAAAATTTAATTACGTTTAATTTAAATTATTTAAAGTTATTAAAATTAAAAAAATTATTAATTATAAACTATAACTACTAAGAAATATAAGAATTTACTTAGTTTTTTATATATTATTACTTAAACTAGTACTACTAAATGTACTACTAGTAAATAATATAAATATAAAATTATACTAATTAAAGTATAAAGTTAAAATATTTTAAAAGCTATAATAATTTAAATGTTAGTAAAAATACCTAGTTAAATAAAAAAATTATAAAATAAAGAAAAATACTTAAAAACTTATTAAAAACATAAAGTAATATTTTAAAATAATTAATTAGTTTTATTTAAAGAATTTAGTAATACTAAACTTTAGAGAAAAAAACTTATATAACTTTTTAATTAAAAAATATATTTAAAGAAAAATTAGTAAAAATAGTAAATAAAAATATTACATATTATAATAATTTAAAACTTTTTTTTTTAATTTTAGATTTTTTTAATTAAAGTAAGTTTATAAGTAAATAGCTTATACTTATAACTATTAACTAAAGTAAGTTATTTATATAGTTATTACTAATAAAATTTAGCTTTTAGCTTAAAGTTTTAAGCTTATTTTAACTACTTTTATAACTAACGTTTTTTAGTAAAAAAATTATTAAACTTTTAAACAAAAACTACTAAATTATACTTTTAAGAATACTTAATACATTTAAAATAATAATTAAACAAGAAATTTATAAAGTAATAAAAATTCTTCTTTTTATATAAATTATATTATGTTAGTATAAAATAATTATAATTCTAAATTAGTTTTATAAAATCATAATTATAAATAGTTAAAAACTTAACTTTAAGTATTATTAAGTATAAAAAAAAAGTTTTAAAAGTATTTATAATATTACTAAAAAAAATAGACTTTTTTTATATTTAAAATATAAAGTAAAAAAAACCTTTAATCTAAAAGTTTAAAAAAAAAGTAGGTATTATAAATAATAATAAGTAAAAAAACTATTACTAATAGTAATAACTAAAATATAGTAAATAGTTTAAAAAATAATTACTAAATACTAGCTAAAAAGTATGCTAGAAAATAAAATACTAAATAAAAAATAAAATAGTTACTTTAAAAAGTAAAATATTATTATAGAACAGGCTGCGGCTTTTATATACTTAAGGTCTTTACATAATAATATATTACATAACCTTTATTACTATACTATAAAAGATAATATATAGATTTCTTTAACATAGTGAGTATGGGTGCGTACTGAGTTAAATACTTTAGTAATAATATAAAATATATAGTAACTTATTTATACAATTATTCTAATAATATAAAGATGTGATAAAGAATAGTCTAACTAATTTATTATATAACAGATTCCAGAGAGTCGCTCTGAAAGTGAATAATAAGTATAAAAAAGAAAACTATTTAAAAGCTAAAGAGGACGCCCTTTATATAGTAAACCTTTTATTTATAATTTACTTACTATTTAAGTCTACTATAGCTGCTTAGTCTCTATTAATTCTAATTATTTCTATTATACTTATAACTCTATATATAAGACATCACGTGTCTTTTTTACTATTAGCTTTATTAATTATCTTAATAATATTAGCTAGAAGTTTTGTTTTTTGCCTAGTTCTTTAAAGTATCTATTCTACTTTTATTCTAGTCTTATATTCTTATATATACTTTTTTACTAATAGCTAGTAATCTTTTTGTAGTTAATTTACTACTAATTATTTATAATTATTACCTGTAATAAACTCCTGCTTATTATTGACTATAATACTCGCTTTTTTTTAAACTTTTAGCTTAAAAGTTCTTTTTATTTTAGGCTTTAAGTATAAGAAAAGCTTGTTTCTCTAGTAATATTATAAGCACCTCTAGAACCTCTTTTTCTCTTTCTATTTAATAATACTAAAGATTAAATCTTCAGCTAGTTATAATTACTATCTTATAAAGAAAATTTAAGATTATAATTACCCCATACCGACTCTGTGTGGTCTATGTAAGAAGAAGGGTCTTTATTATTTTATAGATTTTTTATTAAACTATTATTCTAAGTGTATTAAGTACTGCTGGAAGTATAATCTAGTAGTTTCTACTTAGGAATTTAATAAGTCTCTTACTAAGAAGCGTTAGCTGTAGGAGTAGCTAGAATAAACTTAAGACCTTAAACTTAAAACTTAATTCTATTAATAACAACTATATAAACAGCTTACTCTAGTTAATAATTATAAATATAAACTATTTACCTATAAGCTTGCGTCAATTAAGGCGATATATAACTTAAAAAAAATAAAAAAAATAAAAGACTTCTAAATTATTATAACCTGTAATGTCTTTATCTTCTAGCTTTATTAATCTTTTTCTAAGTATTTTTTTTAACTAGAAAGCCGTATAGGCTTCCCTCTAGAATCTAGTGTTACTAAATTCTCTAAATAGAACTAATTAATTATCTTAGAATATTACTTTAAGTTCTTAATAGATTTCTAGGTATTTTCTTTTAGTTTATAGTTTTTCTATTTAACTAGGTATTTTCACTGACGTCTGAATTATTATAGCTCTTAAATCTCTTTAACTTTATACTCTAGCTGATATGACTTTATGTCTATGTCTATTACTATTAATACGTCTAGTAATACTAGTTTAAGCTTTAATATATAAAAAACTAAGTAAATTCTTATATTTTATAGTAGTCTTAGTTTATAGTTAACTAGTCTAATAACTTTACTAATTTTAAATGGTCTAATTTAAACACGATCTAGTTTCTTACTTAGACGTTTAATTTTTAAATTTTTATATAATAGAAAAACTTTATTTTTCTTTTTAAGAGTTAGTTTTTTAACTTTTAACTTATTAGCACTCTCCGCGGTTTATAAGTTCTTTAAGGTAATAATTCTATTAAAATTATTATATAAGTTTTATAGCTATTTTATTCTATTCTAGGCTTAATAAGATTTGCTTTTTTATTTATATAATTCCCTATAAGCTAACAGCTCATACCCGTAATTAGTATAGAATAGTAATATATTAGTTATAGACAATCTTATACTATTATAGGTAAACTATATTATAGGTAATAACTTAATCTAATTCTCTTAAAAGTAATTAACATATATTCTTAAGTATTATTCTAGAGTTTAGTCTATACACTTTATTTACCTATCTATTTAAGGGTAAAAGCTTATTAAGAGCTTATTTTTTAACCCTAACCTTACTAAAAAGGTTTTCTAGAAGTGTGATGTGAATAATTTATTTTAATTAATAATAAACTCTTTAAGCATTCTATATTTTAAGATAACTATTTTTAGTACTATATATACTAGTTTTTCCACTAATAAATCAATAACCGTTAGTTTAAAGTATGTATATTTAGTTAATTTTTTTATAGTAATAAGTATCATGTTATACTCCCTATCCGTTTCTAGTTCTTTAGATAATAGTAATTCTATAATAAAATCTATTAAAACTAACTACTATAGTTATTTTAGTGCTTTTAGTAGTTATAAGAGTCCGTAGAGCTTATATTATGCTAGTTTATTTTTATTATATTCTATATAAGCTTTAACTACTTCCTTTTCTTTTTATTTTAATTTTTTAATATAGAAATTTCTGGAGATCTGCTCTATAGTTTTTTCTACTCTTTAGTATCTATATATAATAACTTTATAATTCTTTATAATTAATTCTTTATATAGTTCTCCTAGCACGTAGATAAGTCTATATATATATATAAGTTTTAATTCTAGGTCTTAAGAGTTTTATCACTTAAAATTCTGAATTCTTATTATCTAGTAATCCTTAACTCTGGTAATTGCTATAATTCTTAGATAATTATAGCTTAAAAATCCGTCTAATCTTTCTAATAATACTATACTTAGTATTAGTTCTTAATGTTTTATATAATTTAGTTATTAGTTAAGTGCATCTACCACTCCGTTTTCTATTTCTTTTTAGTAGAATATTTTAAAGTTATAGATAGCTAGTATTTCTAACTAGTATATCTACCTTTAGTTTAGTTTTTTTATAGTAATAAAGCTTATTAAGTTCTTATAGTCTAATAAAACTTTTACTTAATACTTAGCTTCTTTAAGGTAAATTTATTATTTCTTAAATACTACTATTATTACTAATAGTTTTTTATTATAAACATTATAATTTAACTTAGCGCCTGTGAGTTTCTTTGATAAATAGTTTATAAAATAAAAACGTTTATTATTATATTATTAACTATAGACTGCTCCTATCGCATAGTTAGATACATTTATTTCTAGTATAATAAATAATTCTAGGTTAAACATTTTTAATATTAGTGTTTAGGTAAACTTTTTTTTAAGTTTTATAAATACTTACTACTACTTTTATCTTTAACTAAATCTATTATCTTTCTTAGTTAACTCTGTTAAAGGTGTCGTGATTTTTAAATACTCTTTTATAAACTTTCTATAAAAATTTACAAATTCTAAGAAGAACTATATTTCTTTAATTATTATTAGTGTTAGCTAGTTATGTATTTCTACTAATTTCTTTAAATCTACTAAATTTCCTTTTCTTAAAATAATAAATCCTAGGAACTCCGTTTCTGTGACGTGGAATTTACATTTTTCTAGCTAAATTAAAAGATTATATTTTTAAAGTTTTTTTAATACCTTCTTCACGTGTACTTTGTGCTCTTTAAGTATTTTATTTATATATACTAATATATCATCCAAGTACGCTATTATAAATACATTTAAGTATTTATAAAGTATATAATTAATAACTGCTTAAAAAGTTGCTTGTGTGTTTATTAATCTAAATAGTATAATACAGTACTTAAAAAGTCTATATCTTGTTTTAAATACCGTTAACTATTTATATTCCTGTTTAATTTAAATTCTATAGTATCCTTTTTAGATATTAAATAGACTAAACTATTAAGCTCCTTATAGTCTATTTATTAGTTCTTAAATTAATAGTAATAAGTATTAATTTTTTATTATAGCCTAGTTTAGTCGTCTGAAATCTATATATAATTATAGTTTCTTATTCTTCTTAGGTATGAATAATATTAGTGAAGCTATTAAACTCTCACTTAATTATATATATCTCTTTCTAAGATTTTTCTTAATATACTATTTTAATTCTTCCTATTATACTCTTAATAGTGGATATATTAGTCCTAGTTTAAGCTCTTTCTTATTCTTAACTAGTATTTTATAGTTTTAAGGTTAATACTTTAGAAGCGTATTTTCTTCGTTCTTACTAAATAAATATACGAATTTCTTATATTCCTTAGGTATTTAGGCTTCAGTAGTGTTTAAGACTTATTTCCGGATCTATACTACTCTAATATCTTATAGTTATTATTACTATAATTATCGTATAGCCTTATACGAGATTCTTTTAATTCTAGAGTCTTTTTTTATTATATTTAGTTTCCACATTCATATTACTTTCCTTACTAGATTATACTATTAAATAGTTTTTTATTACTAATCTATTATTAGATTATGTAATGAGAGCTAATTTTATCCTAAGATTATATCTAGCTTCTTTATATCTAGAATATTAATATAGCGGATATCTTTATATTCTATTACTTCTAGTTTTACTATTATAGTCTCTAGATTAATTAAACCTTTTCTAAAGGTTACTACGCTATTATCTATTTACCTTACCCTCACTAAATACGCCTTTTCTTAGTATAATACGTTATTTTATTTAATTTATTAATTTAAAATAAATGTTCTGTCTGCTCTACTATTTACTAGTGTTTTTAAAAATTTTTCTATTTATCCTTATACTAAAATAAAGATATAGTTCTTATTACGTCTATTATAATCTAAAAGCTTTAATAGCTATATTACTAGCTTAAGTTTTTTATTAATAGTTATTTAGTTTTTTAATAGTAAGTCATGCACGCTATGCTTTTAATTTTATTCTTTTAAATTAAAATACTCCCTTTTAATATATATAGAGTAATAGTTGTAATAGTATACTAAATATAAAAGTTTATAATACTCTTTTTTTATTTTATCTCCGTGTGTTAAACATTTCTATCCTAGAAAATATTTTTTATAAAAGAGTTTATAGTACTGTATATTATCCTGGCGCTAGCTAATTTTTTATTTCTTTTCTTTATAATATCTATAACTTAGCATATATTCTTTCTAATATTACTGTTTATAGTAATATTCTTATTAACTATCATTACTATTTATATTAACTATAGTATTAAGGTATATTAGATTCTGTTTCTCTAGTCTTTATTTTTATACTACTTTTTTATATACTTCTTTTTCTTTTAGTTTTCCTATTCAGATTAAATATATCACCTATATATATATTTTTCTTATATAGTTAATTAATTTATAGATCTAACATTCTTAATTCTTTAGTTATTTAAAGATATTAATGTTTTTAATTTATATAGTAGGTAAAGATGTTTTTACTCTATCATATTCATTCTTACTCTCTAGCTTAGTTTTTTATTTAATTTGAGTTAGTTCTTTTTCTTAGTTACTAAAAGCATATAGCTTCTCTTCTTATACTTCTATAAAAAACTAAGATATTATTTTTTTTATTAGATTATTATGCTATAGAAATACTACTCTAGTAATTTAGTCTTTTAATTTATAGAACCCTTCTCCTAGCATTATTTCCTAATGCTTGGTTTTATATTTAGATCTGAAATATTAATTTAATTTATAAATCTAGTATTTATTCTTATTTAGCTGCTGCTGGATAGTTATTATTATAATTCTAAAAGCTTTATACATTAAAAATTAGATTTCTTAGAATAGTTATTATTCTTTATTAATTTCTTAAAATATAAGGTTTTCTGTTTCTGTGCTTGCTGCGTGGTGTTATTTCTATATTATCTTTCTTAAAATCTTCTTAGATTATTACTAACTACTTATAAGTTTATGTTTTATCTTTTAATATTTTTTCTTATAGTTCTTTTTATAGTACCTGTTAGATTTATAGATCTAATACTAATTATTACTAAGCTTTTTATTAATAATTTTAACTAATAAGATTCTCTCTTACTATAAGTCCTAACCTATAGGTTTAGGTTTTATTTTAATTATTATAATCCTTAATTTCTTATCTAGGTATTCCTTTATAAAGTGTCTGATGTTATTATATTTTAGACATACTTTTTTATTAAGCTACTTATAGTATTTTTAAGTTATAAGCTATTTCTTTAGCTTTTTCTATAGTTTAGACTTTTTTATCTAGATCTTATTAATATCTATCTCATTATATGCCTAACCTTATTATATTAATGCCTTTTTTTTTTATAGTTATTATCTAACTCTTTTTTCTCTTAGGTTCTCGCTTATATTATTAATTATCTATTTATATAGTAGATTCTATAAAGGCGTATAGGTTATCTACTTAATCTCTTTTAACTAATTTATTTTTAACTTAATTTTTAAGTTTAGCGTAATAAGCTGCTATTAATAGCATATTATTTTAATTAATTTATAACTATAATTAGCAAAATTCTATAGTGTATACTAAAACTAATTTTATTTATTTAAGGTTTTATATTTTCTATTCTACAGTGCTTTCTTTGTTAATTTTTTTAAAAACTATAGTTATCTATTTCTCAAAGTCATTATAATTCTAAAAAAACTTTTTTTGTTTTATTAGTTATCTTAGTTTCTTTAGTTTTCTTATCTATATAGTTTTTAGTTAAGAGCTTAAATTAGTTTATAGCTCTATCTTTTATATTTATACCAGCTATAAGAATCCTATCTTAATCTTTAGAAAAGATGTTTTTATTAAAGCGGGTGTATATTTCTATTTTTATTAAAAAGCCTTTAAAGTGTTCACGTATTCCGTTAAATCTTTTTAATAATTATATCTTAGTACTAAATATATAGACTCTTATATTAGCTTAGTTTTTTAACTTTATAACTATTTATTATAGCTCCACGATCTGTGCCTGTTGTTATTATATAATTTAGACTATAGATAATACTAGTATTAAGGCTATACTACTTAAGCCTATTATTATTATATATAAGTTATATAACCTATAGGTACTTATAGTATTATAGAATAGACTATAGTTTTTATATACTTAAGATTTTTATATAATAATATATTATATAGCCTTTATTACTATACTATAAAAAATAATATATAGGTCTCTTCAACGTAGTGAGTATAAATACATACTAAGTTAAATACTTTAGTAATAATATAAAGTATATAGTAACTTATTTACATAATTATTTTAATAATATAAAGATGTGATAAAGAATAGTCTAACTAATTTATTATATAACAGATTCTAGAGAGTCGTTCTAAAAGTGAATGATAAATATAAAAAAAAAACTATCTAAAAGCTAAAAAGAACGCTTTTTATATAATAAATTCTTTATTTATAATTTATTTACTACTTAAGTCTACTATAGCTGCTTAGTCTTTATTAATTCTAATTATTTCTATTATATTTATAACTCTATATATGAGATATCACGTGTCTTCTTTACTATTAGCTTTATTAATTATTTTAATAATATTAGCTAGAAGCTCTATTTTTTATCTAGTTTTTTAAAGTATCTATTCTGTTTTTATCTTAGCTTTATGTTCTTATACGTGTTTCTTTACTAATAGCTAGTAATTTTTTTATAGTTAATTTATTACTAACTATTTATAATTATTACCTATAATAAACCCTTGCTTATTACCGACTATAATAAATATAAAGTAAAGCTACTAACTAATATTATTAAAAAACTTAATATAAATAATAGTAAAAAAAAACATAGAACATTTTATATATAAGTTATAAGTATAATATAAATAATTAAAACTAATAAAAATTAAGTAATTATAATAAACTTAAATAAACTTTAAATTATAAGTAAAAAGTATTACTATTAAAAAAAAAATTTTAGTTTTAAATAGTTAGTTTTTTATACCAATTTTTTTTTTTACTTTTAATATTTTTAAAATAGGTTATGTAATAAATTAGTTAAATTATTTCTTATTATATTTTTATATTATTAAAATAACTTATGTTAATATAAACTATATAGTAATATATTTAATAAGTAAGTAAACTAGATAAGTAAGTAGACTATTTTAAAACTTACTAAAAAATCAAGAATTTACACTTAAATATCTTAATAACTACTTAATAATAAATTCTAAAAATTGAAATTTAAGCTTTTCTATATGTATTACAGCATTTCTAAATATTGCATAAAAATTAGTTAAGTAGTCTTTAAAATATAGTAATTTAGAAACTAAAATAATATTATATTACTATATTTTAAAAACTACTTAAATAATTTTTATGCAATATTTAGAAATACTATAATACATATAAAAAAGCTCAAATTTCAATTTTTAGAATTTATCATTAAGTAGTTATAGAGATATTTAAGTGTAAATTCTTAATTTTTTAGTAAGTTTTAAAATAGTCTACTTACTTATCTAGTTTACTTATTTATTTAGTTTACTTACTTATTTAGTCTACTTACTTATCTAGTTTACTTATTTATTAAATATATTATATATAATTATTAAAGCTTTTAATATAATAATAATTAATATACTATTTACTTTAAAGTAACTTATACTTTGTTTTTATAGTATATAGTTAAGTTTATATAACACTTATTATATAAAATATAAGTAAAAGTTTTTTATATTAACTTATAATACGTTAGGAAAAAAATTGGTGGTATTTTTATAGTACTTAGTAGTAGTTAGCTACTATTTACGCATTTTATATATTCTATTCTATAGTTTATAGTCTTAACTTTAAAGCGGTATTAAGCCGCTAAATGTAACACTATCTTATAAAATACTACAAAATACGTGATTATATCCTCTAAAGCTTTTATTATTATTTATAATATTTATATAATTTGTTTATTGCGTGTATTTTGTAAATTTAACGCTAAGCATATTACATATCTCATATTTAGTTTACTTTTTATACGTAGTACGTACATTTCAAACTACAGTTTTAAATTACTAGCTACTACTAATTTACTATACCAAATAATAAAATACTATATAAGCTCTATTTATTTTCTCCTTTTTACATTGAATTGGAATTGGCTCCTACACTGAATTGAAATTGGCTCCTACACTGAATTGAAATTGGCTCCTACACTGAATTGAAATTGGCTCCTACACTGAATTGAAATTGGCTCCTACACTGAATTGAAATTGGCTCCTACACTGAATTGAAATTGGCTCCTACATTGTATCCGGAGTTCTGTGCAGAGCTCTGGAGGCAGCTTGGTGTATGGCTCTGGAGGCAGCTCGGTGTATGGCTCTGGAGGCAGCTCGGTGTATGGCTCTGGAGGCAGCTCGGTGTAGAGCTCTGGAGGCAGCTTGGTGTATGGCTCTGGAGGCAGCTCGGTGCAGAGCTCTGGAGGCAGCTCGGTGTATGGCTCTGGAGGCAGCTCGGTGCAGAGCTCTGGAGGCAGCTCGGTGCAGAGCTCTGGAGGCAGCTCGGTGCAGAGCTCTGGAGGCAGCTCGGTGCAGAGCTCTGGAGGCAGCTCAGTGCAGGTCTAGATACACGTTAGTGAACAGGTTAGTAAAGGGCTTGGTGGACCCAAATATCAGCTTGGTATAGGTATATGAAGGAAGGAGGACAGAGGGAAGAAAATTCTGTTAGAGCTGAACAGAAGACTAAGTTCAGCTCTTCACGTACGAAGAAACTTAGCGCGCATGGACAGAAAATGGTAACTTTACAGGCTTACAGCGCCCGTAGATATTGGTAATAAATTTTAGAAAGTAGATAGGCAAAAACTAGACTATTATACAAGTAAAATAGTATATAATTTGGAAGGAGAGTATAGTATATTACAGTATTTAATAGCATTTTATAGCATCTTGCTGTATACTTATAGTTAAAGTCATAATTAGCTGTACTTTCTAGTAGAAGAGTTATAGGAGAAGTCACGTTTAGTAGCTAAATGCCATTAAATACTTAAATAAAGTTGTAATTAGCTGTACTTTGTAGTAGAGTTATAAGAGAAGTCACGTTTAGCAGCTAAATACTACTAAATACTTAAAAATACCGGAAATACTAAAATAACATGAATATAAAATTCTTAGCCATGAATTTTTTTCCTGATGTAGTTTACTAATAATTATACTTTTTTAATTATATAATTTTACTTTTAAATTATATTTAATATACTACTAAAGCTACTTTTTATTTACTTACTTTTTTTAATAATATTATTATATTAGTAGTATTTTCTATTATTTAATTATAAAGTAAAAAACTATAAAAATTAAAATTAAAAATTTATTTAGTTAACAAAACTTTTTTATTATAACTAAAATTGTAACTATTTATAAAAGTATTTACTTAATATATATATTTATTTTTATAATATTTAAAAGTATTATAATTTATATAATAAATGTATAATATTTAGTAAGTATTAAAATTTTAGCTTTTTTATAATATATTAATAGTTAAAAAAAGTCTTTTTTTTTTCTTTTTTAAATAGTATTATAGTATTTTGGAAATATAGTGTTAATACAAAAAAAGTATATTAAATATTTAGTAATAACTTAATATATGCTTTTAATTTAGTAATTAACTATATTATACTTTTCTTTATTTTAGTACTACTATATAGTTTTTAGCTTTTAATTAAAAAATAAGTAAAAGTTTTTATATTAATTTCTAGAATTAACTATAAGTGTTTAATGTACTAACTAAAGTCTTAGCTACTTAGTTAAGTTATTTTAAACTTAGTAAATAGTTGCATTTTCAAAGTCTAATAATTTCACAACAACAAAGCCAAAATTACTAGAATTTCCGGTTTACGTACTCTGAGATGGCCTAATGCTGTTTTATTTACACATAACGTATCTAAATAAGGTCGTTATGTTAATTTCGGGCAAAGTAATTTCTATGGAAAAAAGGCGTTTTCCTTTTACATTTCAACTACTCTTAAGACGTAGAGAGTATTATTCCAAATTCTATTACCTTAAAGGTGTAGTATTTGGAATTTCCTATAATTTGACCTAATGGTTGTTTGGATGCAGAGCTTTGAAAATTCGACATTTTGGTGAGTTTTGGGGTGACTCGACGAGGTGGCTGACCCGACCGGGTGGCCAAGACTTTAATCATGGCATGGTGGATGGGGATGCACGGACGCTGTTGCTAGAGCAGGGGTGGGCTTTGTTTACATCCGAGCTCGTACCACAACGCAGCTTCCTCCACCACAGTACTTGCAGCCCACTATCCATATATTCTACCACACAATAACTGCACACATTACAACACCGTCAAGTTGGCGAAGCTCAAAGACAGCCCCACCCCGATGGATCCCCCATCACCCTCCAAATTCCCCATGTCGCCAGGCATGCCTATCTTCCCGGTCAGTCCCGAGCGCGTCGCAGGCACAAAACCGCCATACAGTGGGCCTGCACCGTCATCGCCCTCACTCCCCGACCTGCGCACATCGCCATTGAGGTCGCTGTCGCACAGGAGAAAGGATTCAGACGTTTCGGTACATGGTCTCGCGGCTATGTTTGAGAATCTCGAAGTCAAGGATTTCAAGGAAGCACAGGCGACGTACATGAAGGCCCTGCAGAAGCAGAAGACGAAGCATGTGAATGAGGTGAAGGATATCGAGACGAAGCACAGGCAGGCCGTTGGTCGATATGAGATCCGACTGGAAGAGTTGAATGGAGAGTTGAAAAGGGCGAAGGAGGCGCTGAAGGAGGAAACGTTTACGAGAGAGCAGTGGGATAAGCAGCGGAAAGAGCATCGAGAGGCCGAGGGGAAGTGGGAAGAAGCAGCGAAACACCAGAAGGAGAAGAGAACGCAGGCTGAGGCTCAGGCTGTAGGTTTCAAGTCGTACTTCGCAATGGTCATAAGCTAACGGCGCGCCTAGCACAAACTCGTTAAAGAAAACACCGCCCTCACCACACACCTCCAAGGCTACAAGAAGAGATGCAAGGAACTGCAAAAAGAGTCCTTGGCAGTCTCCGGCGCCATCCCGAAATTCCAGTCCAAGATCCAATCGCTCGAACGAGACCTTCGTATCGCAGAATCGGATGTCAAGCACCAGACAAACGCAGCAGAGAACTTCAAGAGGCAGGTCTATGGGTTGCAAGTCGGCCTCGAGAGTGTGGAAGCAAATTTACGAGAAGAGCTCCAGCAGATGAAAGAAAAGGTCAAGCTAATAGAAGAGGAACGCGATGCGCTTCTGACAAGCTTGAAGGAAGAGGAGATCTTGCGCATAGCTGCCGAAGGGCGAATACCTCTCCCTGCTGCTACGACAGAAGAGCATGATGAGTTCGAATCACCCGTTCGCTCTCCAAGGAAACTCCGCAGCTTCGAACGCGACGACGAAGACAAGGAGAATATCTCACCAAAGAAGGCGGCGATCGATCTCAGATTTCTTCAACAGGAGCTGGCGCAGGAGAAGCGACTCCGCGAGCGTGCTGAAGAGCAGATCGACTTTATGAAGATGGAGTGCCAGTTCCAATGCTGCTCCTGCCGGATCGCTGATCTAAAGGGATCGAAATATGTCCACGATGGTAACTACACTGCCGAGATGGAACGCATCAAGGCCACTGTTCCTGTGGTGACTCCACCCTCAAGTAGCCACGGAGACGATCCGATAGAAGGCATTACCATCAAGGAGGAGCCAATGGACGAGCCTGTGCGCCCCTTCACTCCGACAGAGCAGCCGCCAGAGCCGGCTGACAACGCCTTGGATGTGACTGCGTTCCCTAACCCTCCAGTTAGCACCTCAGAGCCGCTGGTGACATTCTCCCCAACAACAGGCACATTTCGTAGCGTTCCATCTCCCGTCAAGGACGAACTGCTTCCTAAATCCTCTACCCCAGCATCGGCACGCCCAGCTCTATCATCCATCATTGAGGCAACAATGGAGTCCTCCCCATGGGCACCAGACGCCAGCAGCACAATGATACGCACCGAGACCGTATCCCCTCCACCATTCCGTCCCGCCCCACAGCCAGAACCTGTGATGAAATCTCTTTCCCAGAACATTACCATTCATGAGGACGCCATCGCTGATAGCGACGACGAGAACTCTGAGCCCCAAACCCCGCCCCATAGTCCTCCAGGTCCGGCAACCCCTAGCCAGTATCTTACACGTACCATCACTACAACTACGACTATTCCCATTCACTTCTCGCCTTTGACTCCCGCGGTAAAGACGACCGATGCTCCGATAACCCCATCGACTATTGCTCACGTACCGACAAATACATCGTCGCGGCCGCTGGGTGAATTGTCGTTGAACAACCTGCCGTTTGACCGTGAAGCAGCTCTCGAGCAAATTCGGCAGAGGCGAGGTCGAGCAAGAAGCATGGCTGCGGGACAAGGAACACCGAGGAAGCAGATGATGGAGGGTGTCGGCGCACGGAGAGACATTAGTGCGCCAGTTACCAGGGTACGACGATGACAATTGAAGGAGCTGGAAGCTCCGTACAGGTAAGTTCACATGCTGACTAAGACTAGTGGTGGTGAAGGAGCATTGCGTCGTCCAGATTGTACATCTTCAGTTCGGGTTTCGGGTTTTCATAGGGATGCTTAGCGGCATTGCTAGGCGTTGTGGGGAGTGCCTTCTTCCTTTTCTTTCCCGGTGGCATTGATGTGGGTTTGCTGATAGTTCTCGACGACTTTGTGATTTTGGATTTGCCCCGGTCTGGCAAGAGAGTCTTCGAGCTCGATGCTCGTAGGGTTTTGAGACTGAAACAGTAGTATAATTGAACATGAATCTTGATTTGAATCCCACTATTCCATTACCAGGACTCACAAACTCTGACAATGCACGGAAGGGACGATACAAAATGATTTGGATCATGTTGCCGCTTGTGGTGTTGATGGGACGGATAATCTGGTTGGCCGAAAATGCCAAGCCACCAACTCTAAGCGAGTGCCCGCACAACTCCCACAACACTTAGAACTTTTCGACATCGCCAGCTTCAGCGACACCACGACGACCCCCGCCCACGACTCCCACCTCCCCCAATACGCAGTCGGCCATAAGCGAAGTCGCAATCATGTCTGAAGGCGAAGTTGAAGTCGAGAGCCCCTCCGGCTACCAGATCTTACCCAAGGATGTCACCGAGGAGATTGGTAGCATCAAGCTGTTCAACAAGTGGAGCTACGAGGATGTTGAGATTAGGGACATATCTTTAACGTACGGCATCACCATGTTCATCAGTTCTCCTTGTTAAACCTGTCGCTTTGGGGTTGCTGGGAATTTGGTTGTTGCAATTTGAACACAGAAGCTAATAGAACGTCTTCAATGCAGCGACTACATCCAAATTCGATCACCTGTCTACATCTCACACTCTGCCGGTCGATATGCTGTCAAGCGGTTCAGGAAAGCCCAGTGCCCCATCATTGAGCGTCTCACAAACTCGCTCATGATGAATGGCCGCAACAACGGCAAGAAGCTCATGGCTGTCCGCATTGTTGCTCATTCTTTCGAGATTGTACGTCTCACAAGTACCCCAAAATTTTCGAATCGCACAGGAATTCTAGTCTACAGGTGAAATTTTGAGACCTTGGTGCTAATGTTGATCTTTTTAGATCCACATCATGACCGACCAAAACCCCATTCAGGTCGCCGTCGACGCGATCGTCAACTGCGGTCCCCGTGAAGACAGCACCCGTATCGGATCCGCCGGTACCGTCCGTCGCCAAGCCGTCGATGTGTCCCCTCTCCGCCGTGTCAACCAAGCCATCGCCCTCCTTACCATCGGCGCCCGCGAGGCCTCGTTCCGAAACGTCAAGAGCATTGCCGAGTGCCTGGCCGAAGAGCTGATTAATGCTGCGAAGGGAAGCAGCAACTCGTACGCCATCAAGAAGAAGGACGAGTTGGAGCGTGTGGCGAAGAGCAATCGGTAAAGTGGTGTTGGGAATGGATGAAGAGAGGCAGGTGGTATGGAAGCGGAGTTCTTTCCGGATGGCTCCCCGGAAGGCTTTGGCATGTATCGGTCTTCTAAGCGAATCAACAACTTTTTCATGGTTGCATGAGAACACAAAATGGATACTCTTTGATGCAAGGTTGGTCGAGGGTTACTATGCGGTAACTTCGTGATGACTTACGATATGGAAGGGCCAGCATCTGGAGGTCCGGGTAAGGTCAGATCAATTATCATCACGTATCTTTTCCCGCTCACACTTCGCACTTTCTTATATCTACCCACAAGGTGTTTACTATTTCCTCGTGCCATCGATTTTCTACACCGATGCATCTTTCATACTACACAGCCCTGGAAAATTACAGCTTGCCTAGGTAAGGTTGGTAAAGTTCAGAATACGTCTCAGTTCAATCAAGTGACTTGCTTTCCGAACCGCAAAAGCTAACAAAGCTTACGATTTCCCGATCCTTCTTTGTCTTGTGTCCGCATTCTGTGTCAAAGACTGGACGTACACCGCCAAACTAACCAAAAGAGGGACAAACCTTCACAACGTCTTTGTCTACGTCACAACACAACGCATCGTCCAACCAAACACCCAGAATAAAAGCTCGCCGTGCTGTAAACTTCCCTGCTAGAACCCACAAACCCCCAATCCAGAACCAACATCACACTAACATACAAGAATCAAACCAACCACAACTCACATTCCCACAAAATGCAGAACCAAGACCCAGATCCCATCGGCCAATACTACGACCCTGAAGGTTCCTTCGAGGCCGGTGATACCGTGTACACTATCACGGTGTTGAAAGAGCGGAAGACGACAGGCCTCTCCAATCTGTGCAAGATCTATTCCAAACCAAAAGAGAGTATCATTTCCCAAGCTCCTGTGCCTACGAAGATGAAGTTTAAAGCATATGAATTCCCGCTAGAATGTCGGTGTAGTCATGTAGAGAGGGGACATGAGTGTACGAGCACACATTGCTATTCCCTCAACATGGACGATTCGAGTGTAAAGTGCAGGAATAAGTACTGCAAAGGTCACGAGCGCCTAGATGGATGCTGCTTTGGTAAGGAAGGTGTTATGCTTGTCGAGAGGATGGGGCTGAGGTAGAGAGGTGTTGAAATGGACTGGCTCTGCTTCGATTTGAGAGCAGTATCGGGTAGAGCTGAGCCGAACGTCCCGATTAGATTGTGTATAGTGTAATTGAGAGCATTGAATCGAAATGTGGAGTCCCTATCGAGGGCGTTAAAATTGACTGCAGCATCATGACAGCTAAATATAGGACATCACGCATATTAGAATCGAGGACGTCGAATGAAATACGTACATATGGTGACACAACGGTGAGGCCAGTGATATAAACCTGATATCATGCATTGTAAATGTGTACGTGATTCAAGAAAAAGCGAAATTTTGGGCTCGTACAAAGCTTAGGCCGTCGAATTTCATAGGAAAGAACGAAAGGCTAGTTGAATAGTCAGAAACAGAGCCATGCCAAAGACATCAGATATCCCCACCATACTTCCCCTTCCTTGGAACATGCGCCCCATGAAACCCAAACGCCATCGGCCCCTCCATCTCGGCCCTTCCTACCTCCTTTAAATCCTTCGCATTCAGACATAATAGATAACTCTTCCCTTGAATCCCATCAAGCACCACACTAAGCAACAACCCATCATCTTCATCCTTTCCCTCCGGATCCGCGACAAAGATAGGTTCGCCCGGTGTATGCGCTTCTACTTCCCAGATAATGCTTGTTTGGTTCTGATTATCGAATTTCACGATACCATCCATGAACGAGGATTTCAAGCGATCGCATACACCATACGTATACCGGTGCTTGCGAGTTAAGTATGCGGGGTTAATGGTGGGCAGGTCGGCAGATATCATTTTATCTGCTTTGTATACCAACTCTGCTTGCCCCATCTTCCCTTTCTCTGCACTCTTGATGTCTGGAAGGCTGAACCTAGCGAATGAAGAAATCGTATCCTCCCTTTTCTTCCCAACATACTTCTCATGCCCCTTCCCGGAACTCAGCAGATTATCATAATAGTATCGATGCAGGAGTTCTAGGTTATCGTACATTGACAACTCGCATATGATATCCGTTTTCGAGGGATTGGTGGATAAGGATTCTTCCCAGGCGTTGATGGTATGGAAGCAGAAGAAAGCGTCGCTTTCGTATTTTGACAAGAGGCCTTTGCCCTGTCGACGGTCGATGACGTACCAGACTGCTTTCTGGGACGCGTCGAAAGGTGCGATGGCCTCTAGAAAGTTCTTGTTCCAGAGGATGGAAAGTCCGCTTTTGGTGATGTGACTATTCCATACGCAGAGGATTACGTAGTTTTCGCTGAGAAGGATCGAGTAGATGTATGCGAGTGTGCCTTAGAAGCTAGCCAAGATTGACGTTTGCCCTGTAGACGCAGAAGTACAGAAGATGCGGTACGTGCACACAGCTCCGAAGTCGAGGTTGAAGTTATAGATGTCGCCGGTCTCGGGGTCAGATTTCGCGTGTGCGGCGGACAAGGGGCCTTTTAGGTCTGGGTGCAGGCTCGATTGATGTGCGACACCTTCAGGTTCCAGTGTTTCAGGGTTGATACTGCGGAACACGTTTGCGTCGGTTTTGGTGTGGAGGGTCTTGATGCCGGAGCTATGTCCATTGGCTTGTGGAGACTTCTCAGATTGAATCTCACTCACACCTGGCATGTTGACTGAGAGAGTGACGCCGATGTTGGGTGTAGTTCTCGCCTGGGCGAATATCGTCATCACTTTCTTGAAGAAGCTCTTGCATGGGTCGCGCTTCGCTGCAAATGTTATACTATCAAGGTTCCCTGTCTCTTTCACCCTTTGTAAGAGCTCATCAACGATTCTTCGGGATCTGTAGGTAACTTGGACTGGCTCATCTTTTAGGCAGTCGATTTGAAAGCGGTGGACGGCCGAGAGTCCATCAAACCAGTGATTTGCGGTCCATGTGTTGCCCTTGCTGGTGTCGACCTTATAGCCGAGTGGGCCGGTTCGATATAAAACGCCGGTAGCGTAGGATGGGATGTTGCCTTTGACAGTGAGCTTGACTGGGTGTGTTTTGTTCGTAGTCCGTATCGAACTGGAAAAGTCAGAGATGGCTCCGTTTTGTGATGCACGGAGGATTAATGAAGACTCATGAACGGCAATACTCACACCAGGATCGTTTGGCCAGGAGTCCATATCTGTAGCAGTCGCTGAGAAGCGTGAATTCAATGGAGATGTTTTATTGGAAATGGTTGATGATGTTCTGAGATATGATAAGAATTTCAGTTGAGGAGATAAAAGAGCCAGTATACCAATAGTTTAAACAATAGAAGCAGTGCTAATATCTGAAACTCGATCACAGTAGAACGAAATGTGGTGATGCAGACAGCCGTCGAAATATGTAACTTCATTTAACGCGCGTAACCATTGGGCAACAGCCACAGCAGATATGTTTCCTCCATCAATGAAATAAATATCCCAGAAAACTGACCAGAAAGATCGCTGCGCTTGCCTCGTTGTGGACAATGATGATGAATGCGGGAGGGCACGCCCGTTACGCCCCCCGTTGCACCGGCCAAACACACTCCGATGGTTCCTGGAGTGCTCGCTCAAAATTCGCCTTGCGGCACGTCTAACAAGGGAGTCGGAATAAATTTGATGCGCTTCAACTGGCGTACGGACGAGAGATAATAAAGGAAGGATGATGGCTGCCGAGGCAGTGAGATGGCTCCTGGAAGAATGAGTCCGTTACGGCCGAAGAGAGATGCCTCAGTTGTGGCACCAGCAAGTAGCTCGCAGCAGCCGTCAATGTTAATAATCATTTTGAGAAGCCAAGAGGACGAGAGTCACAAGGAGCGAGCAAAAGCGAGCAAGATACGGGAAAGGTGCATAGTGAATGGAAGAAACAGTCAACGAAAAGCCCTACAGCTAGGCTAGTAACATCTAGGAAATATTAGACGAGACGAAGGAAGGTGGCACTCTAAATGAGGTCTCAAGTCCGTAGCCAGGCAAGATGAGAATAGCGCTTCATAAACGTGTCTAATGATGAATAGCCGTTGAGGAGACTAAGTGAAGAGTGTGGAGTGAATTGGAGTTGGAGGTTGGAAGTCGTTCATACCCATGAGTCTCCCAAAATTCGCGCCATCCCAATAAACTCTAGCGTAGCGCTCTTCAGCCCTACGAGCGTCACATCACCAAAAATGTCGACTCCAACGCCCTCGACGTCAAAGAACCATTCCATCTGCCCACATCATCGTCTTCTCCGTAAAATGGCGGCCCTATTCTCGACCGTCAAATACATCCTAAATCTCTTGCTACCGTTTACGAATCCGCAAACTCCTCTTCTCCAGGACTTCGTCCATACAGCAGTGCTATGTAGCGCCTTGTACTTCGCACCACAAATCGCAGAACACTACCACAATCGCTCCCTCAACTACCGAGATCCCACCTACGTTCCTTCGGTCGAACCAGATGGCGAAGCAGAGGTCTCAGAACAAGACGAGATACCCCATGATGTCGGAGTTGTTGAGGAACCAGACGAGGCAGATCAAGAAGATGTCGCTCTACCACCTCTCGCTCCCACGCCTCCAGAGCTGCAGCAACAACATCAAGCATTTGTAGAAGACGATGAGCCTATTGGTGGCCTGGCAGAACCCATTGCCGGTCCCGCAAACCCTCAACCGAACGGCCCCCGCCCGACACCACAGAACCGCGTCATTGGTGCAAAGAAAGCGAAGTCATTAGCGCGAAAGGATCAGCGGAGAGCATATCATGAGTTCCACCGTCAACAAGCCGAGATACGGCGCGCACAGGAGGCCGAGGGGAAGGAGAAGCGCGAAGCACTTCTCGCAGAAGAGAAGAAGCGACGGGCGGAAGTGGAACGTGAGATCCAGGCACGAGAGAAAGAAGGAAGAGAACGAAAGAAGGAAGAAGAGCGGAGAGAAGTTGAGCAAGAGCGACAACGGCGAGAGCGGGTTGTGCGGCTTGTAAAGGAGGGATTGAACAAGCAAGGCGCGGTTGACCTTGTGGAGCTGACCTCGAATGAGGGCAAGGACCAGTTGTGGATTGAGAGGCTTGTGAAGGCTTCGGGAATTTTGTCTCAGTCGGATGTCAAGGGGGAAGCGCATATCATGATCACAGGAGATGGGTGGGTGGTTAGGATTGATGCGGAGTTGATGAGGGAGGCATATGCGAGCGCCATGGCTTCTGGTGAGAGGAAAGGAGGGAAGATTACTTTTGAGGAGTTTGGAGGATTCCTGGAGAATGCTGTGAAGCGGAGGGCCAAGAGTTGAAAGATAGTGTGGATATAATTTAATCCAGAATACGATTTAAAAAAAGGATCTAGGAAGCTATCTGCAATGGCTGGTTTCATGGATTGCATTCTGACCTCGATAGAGCTTCACATGCCATACTTTAACGTCCCAGCCGTATTCCAATCACATCGAAGCACTGGGGATATGCCTAAGTCACTTTTACTGAGCACCAAGAAATTAGTCGTATGCATCTGCCTGGTCTGAACACAATGCCGGGTATACCTATTCCGTCAAGCCGCCTTTTTGAAGCACGGTAAAGGACCAAGGCGATAAAAGATTACGTGGAAAGGCGACAGTAATGGTTGACGCATCCCTTACATGCTCGATCCAACCGCAGTTTTCAAATCGGAAACCAGCATACTTACTCCTCACCTCCACTTTCCATAGACCAGCAATCATCGAGCATTCACACACCAAATTTACACCACATCCACATCCCAAGGACACACACACATCAAAGCCACTACAATCGAGGCCTCCAAACGACAAACTCGGAAATAAAAAATACAGCTTCACGGCCCTTAAACTACTCTCAACTCTCCAAAAACTGCTTTCTACGTCTAAAAGCAACTCCAAAGACGCCAAGTCACGGATACGAAATCTAAGGACTCTATACCTACGGCCACCCTCCTCAAATCAGAGAACTTCTCGTTAGATTGCCGATGCGATAATGTCACGGATTCGAAGACATGTACGAACTCGAGGTCCTACATAACCGATGAAGGAAAGGGCGGTCACAAACGTATGAATGAGCACTGTAAGGCCCATGAGGGTGGTGGATGCTGCTTCTCGAGTCATAGGATCGTTCATAAGTGGTGGAGCAGGAGTAAGGCAGAGGGAGGGAGTGAATAAGTTTTCCGGGAAGGGAAGTAGTGATTGGGCGGGGGAATTGAGGAGGGGTTGAGGGAGGGAGATAGGGACGGGTAATCGGCTGGATAGTGTTTTGTCTACTTTGTATCTGTATTTTTCCTGGCTCACTCTTTACTATCTACTTGCACATCTACATCTCTCTATGTCCAAAGCAATGTCCACATACTTCATAATTTCAATTAATTTCTTATGCCATATACCGTCCAAAGCTAGACTGACGTCACATTCTCAAGCAACATCTAGCCCCACCATTCTCTAACCTTAACCAATTAACCTTTAGCTATCATTCCGTTACTCGATTCTTTGACCATATTCTTTCGATACTCACCCCCGCTTATGCGACATGAAGAGGCCATTTCCTTTATCTAAGAGACGTGTCTCAGGTACAGGAAGTAGCATTTATTCAGAGCCGAACGAGGTTATTGTCATATCCATCTTTTCTTTCCTTCTATGTGAAGCTTTATTAGTCACTGCTCTTGTGAATATCTCATTTTAAGGGCTCCAGACCAAGCCAAAGTATCTCAGTTAATATGGAAATGGGGTTGATATGTCTAGCTAGGCTGAGTATGTTAATATGTATGCTTAGTATTCTGGACTATATTTTTGTAATAAGTTACAAGGATAAGATGGGCCAGAGAAGATTGGGGCGAAAGGTAATGGTATTCTCAAGCCTGGTGTCTAGCTTGTGCATCCCTTCGACCCTTAATAAGCGAAATTGATGAGAAGTGCATATCATTTTCCAAATCTGGTATCGGAGCTCTGAAACCTCGGTGTAAAGTTAAGTTAAGCTTAATTCGACCTATTGAACTTCAAGTTATATGCCTGATCATTCTAACGATCCAATTCATGTGATAGTCAGCTTCGTTGAGGATTTTAGCTTTCGTATTTGGAAGGGACCGAAAGCTGAATTGCACCGGCGCATGTACCGGGAAGGAAGTGTACCCGAGCAGCTTTTTAGCCCATTTTTAACAGCTCGGAGAAAGGTCTCTAGACCACTGGTATGGCCCCGAACCAAGTCCCGGATCTCGGGTCGCTATTCGAGCGATAATGTCTAGGTACTGGCTCCGTGTCTGGACTAAATGCCACATATTAACACATCGAAGCGAGATGAAACCAAAACCCGGCTCAGAAACGGCGCAGACTCAAAAACCCTGGAGAATTTGACTTCCTGGTCTAATGACTGTCACAGGCATGGAAGAGGCGAGAAATGGATTTCAACGTCAAATATCTTAGATATATTCCTCTTCTATCCGCGCATTAGACTTCGAGATTACATTCCTACATCAAGTGAACATACGTCCCCACTCATAACCAGAGCAAGATGCATCTGGTGGACATTCCTCGACGCGTGTCGCTCTCCGCTTTCATGAATACTCAGTCTGGTAACACTCCTCTAGAAACTCTAGCCGTGATGTATGGATATCTTGCGCTCAATCATAAACAGTTTCGATCGTAAAGAACCACAGGAACACAACCGCCAACACCGACAATTTACAGCACCAACGCAGCCATCGCAACAGCAGCACCAGCCAGAGCCGCAGCAGGCGTCATCATTGGTGCTGCCGCTCCCGTCCCAGCAGCTGCCGCTGCTGCAGTACCGGTCGGTGAGCTTGTCCCGCCGGAGCCAGTGGCGACAGCATTTGATCCCGTTGGCTGCGCGCTGTTATTTGAGACCACACCTCCCGTTGTCGCGGCCAGCTTCTCCTCTCCAGCAGTGATGATGGCCTGGTACGTCTGCACCACACTCCTGCCGAGTGTGACGGTAGAGACAGCGAGGCTGGCAGGTAGTGTGGATCCGGACTTGCAGTACGAAGGGATATAAGATCCATAATTATATGTCCTAATGTAGGTCTGGGTTGTCGCGGGACCAAATTCGTCGGCTGTGTACGTGCGCCTATATGTCGTAGTATAGTCTTCGTATCCGCTGTAACGTTCCTCGCAGTACATATCATACACCGCCTTGCCGCCAGTGGAGATCGTGCAGGTTGGACGTGCACGTGCGCCGGAGGTCATGCTGCAGGCTAGGCTGACTGTCATGTCGCGCTCTTCGCTATCTGTGGTCGTTGCTACGGATTCGAAATAGGTGGAGCCGGCGAGGGTGATGGTTTTGGGAGTGTTGTCGTAGCGGGCGATATAGCGGGTATCGGTGTCGTTGTCGTAAGTCAGTGCGAGAGTGACACGTTCCTTGTCGGCGCCGACGACAGAACCGTAGAACCCTACTTCATCGCCGCTGTAGCCGCCGACCATCCAGATGGAGATGGAGGTGGTTGCGTCGGCGACAGCGATGGCGGCGAAGAGGAAGATTGAGAGAATTGGAGACATTATGGGGGTTGGTATTATGTATGTTTGAAAGAATGTGGTACTTATAGTTAAGTAAAATTAGATATAGAAACAGAAGTTCTTCGTAACGAGAGACGAAAAGCAGCGCGAAAGCGTTGAGGAAAGTGAAGAAAAGAGCACAAAAATGAGGGCGAAATAGTCTACTTATCTAGGAAATATGCGTTCAGGCACAGAAAATTAGAGTAAGGCGCTATGGGCGTTGGTGGCTGCAAGGATGGTCCGGGATGGCGCGGTTGGTCAAGCTCGGCCCCCAAAATACCCAAGTCTACCACGCTTCTGGATAGGGGCGCTTGGCGAAGGATTATAAGATTGCAATTGCTTCCTCAGCAAAACTTTCTACTGGTGGATGAGGCCTTAGAGGCGTCCGTTATGAAATCCCTCCAGGCAACGGAAGGAATGGTTCCAGGCCTTCGATAAGGTGATAATGGCACGGTTGTATTGATAGATGGATGAGTGCCAGGGTTTGGTCGGTTAATTCCCCTTTCGTGATTCACGATGCTCCTGGATTTCTTCATCTTGCGGTCAGTCACCCTGTTATTTAATATCCTACTTACTCAGGTCTACAGCCTCATACGGATATCGATAAAGACTCAGCCTCAGTTGCAATATTATTTCAACATGTGTCTTCCACGCCCGGCATGGGATGCTCTTGACTCACCGCACAATCGAGACTTCAATTCAACAGCGACTGGCTTCGAGTCCGCAGAAAAAGATTATGCCATCCTCGGCATCAGGACCTGAACCTTGTAAAGGACAGGTGAATGCATCATGAACACTAACCCCTACCACCTCGCCTTTCGTGGCAGCTGTGCACCAATATCGAGACGGTTTAGACCCGTTAGAGTAGTACAGGCGCGACTCAATGCGAGGCAGAAATCGAGGCCATTCGTATCGCCTGTTTTGAACAACCCGGAAGGAATAGTACTGCGCCTCATTAATCGCTAATGCGACTGCTTCAGAGTCTTACGATACCTTCGGCAAGGCGATACCGAGGTCGACGCTACAACCGATGACTGGTCTCATGGTTGGACTCCAATCTCCCTTCTCCTTCTCTTTTTGTTAGCCCATACGTCTCGTGCCAATTTAACCTTCGTACACTCCTCTGATCCTTTGAAAAAACTCCTTATGTTGAGAATTCTCGTGATCGTTCACTCTTAAAGGATCGGTGAGTGAATGTGTCGCGTAATTTGATCAGTGCTAACCTCAAATACACAGATCCACATAATCCTCCTATATGTCGACTCGATATATCAATTGTTTTTCTTCAATGGAGCGATCACTAACGAACTTCGTTTATAAAGGTGAAGAGTATTAGGTTTGAGGTTTAGGTTGAGTTGCTGGATTGTCTGGTTAACCTTTGCGCTATGACGTGAGTGTACCGAACTGCGTCCACCGAACTGCGTCCAAGCCACAGCTGAGTCTCAACTGCCTTGGCCAATGCTCGACACCACCACGACCGACATTCCTCCTCACTGTCACGCAGAGGCTGGGCCGGAGTCTTGAGATCAGAGTCCTTGGGTTGCTTATCATAAGCGTATTCAGTAGCGATGGCTATTCAAGCTGCTCGCAAAGTCTTTTCTCGAATTTTCTTCCGACGTCGTCGAGTTTTCTTCCAAATTTCTCAGCCGTGCAATCTCTTTATCCTTCCTTTCTGCTGCATTTCAAACTCCTATACAGAATCGTCATCATCTCTCTTGTCGCAGTGCTGCTAATTTGAAGGCAAGAAATGGAGTCAGGGTGTCGGATATTGACAGAACGTAGTTACTGTTTCAATGAGCAACTCCCGTGGGTGCGTAATCACCTACGGGATTCGCGACACGAGAAGCTTGCACTCTCATGTGACGATCTCGGACGGTGGACCATTCAACTCACCTACGCTTCAAAGGACGAGCTGGTAGCAGTATTCGAGATCCAGCCCATTACATTGACTTACGAAGATCCCTGGAAGGTGGCATCCATGAGCGCCTGACGTCCTGCTCTGGAGTGAGCTTCCTTCCATGAACATCAGTTGCATAGTGCATGCGGAAGCAAAACCCCAGGTGCTCTTAGACGCTTTGAATAGCCTGAAGCTTCATTGTGGGGCTCACTCGCATTCAGATATTGTCCCTCCTAGAGTCCTCGAATTATATCCTCGATTTTCCCGCGCAGAATCGCTTCAGCTTTGAAAAAAAAAGAAAATGGCTAGCTAAGATCACATACTGGAGAGACCCCGATTTCGAGAGACGGCTTGGGTTAAAAGGCAAAGCAATAGGTATAACTGTGGCGCTCCTTTGTCTACCTTCCCCACCAATGGTCATCGATGCCAATGCCCTGTCAACGCAATAAATCGCCTTGCTTCAACGTACCGCTGTCTCTGCATCGGCTCTCATACGTCCAATACCTTTAAATTGATTGGCATCAGATCTCCATTGAAGTTTAATGGCTTGCTCAACAGGTTTCGCAAATAGAAGCCCAAGCCAAATTATGTTGCGGCACAGATCGTCAAGTCTTTTGATTGGAAACCATTTTGGCGTAGCGGTTCGCGACGATTTTAAGGTTATGGCGCTAATGCAATCAACTATTGATTGCGCCAAGCATTGAATACCACGCGAACGATAAGTTCGATCAATCAAGACCATAGGAGTTTTCGAACCTTTCTAACCCTCGAAGCAACGCTCTCTTTCAATACTTCGACTTTGTCTTAAATGTCTTCCACAGTTCCGCATCTGCCTGCTACACCCGAGCCGGTCCCCATGGAAGATGGCATCGAAGCCTGTCAATTAACTACCGTACCCACCAGCCTGGAGAATGGAGTGAATGTAGCCGAAAAACATCCATTGGCCGAATGGGTGTCGACTGAGAATGTCATTCAAGCAACCATTCTCGAGGGAATCCCAAATACCGTGAGACTTGCAATTCACAAAGAAACAAGCTCTGATTTTTTATCGCGTTGGCTATTTTGGTGATATCGGCGGTAATCGGCGGAAATCGGCGGAAGTATTGGTGGAACAGCTCGCAGTGCGAAAGGCGAAAGAAGATGCGAAAACGTGAGCATGCATTTCCTTCATAACTTCAACTGTCATCTCCAGCCTTCAGAGAGTGAAGACCTAGGACGACTATTGAAGGCTCATTCGTTCAAACGTCTGCTGATTGGGCAGGTCATGTGCGCAAGAGACACAAGGATTTACGAGTCCCACTTCCACCTCCGCTTCTGCCACAGCAACCTCCGCAGCCAATATCTACTCCCCCCCCCCTCCTTCACAGGTATCCGAACTACCCGTACCACCATTCCATGACTCAACCACCTTTTCGCCGTCCTCAAAACCGAGCGTCTCCTTCAAGCCTGAGTAGAAGCAGGGCTTTACCTCGTCTGGCGATTACATCACCACAATTGCATACTCATTTGATGACTGTCTCAGCGCTTGCGAAAGGTTGAATTATTTCTATTCGGAACCGGAATTTGGTTGCGGAGGAGTGGCGTTCAGAAGCGATCTGGCTACGTCAGTGAAGAATGTGAATTATGGGAATTGCAAACTGATCAGGGTCTCGTCTCCAGAACTGACAAAGGATGATAGGTCCACGGCGGCAAGGGCGCGGAGACTCGGACTGCATTAAGTTCTATTAATAGTTGAGCTATACCCCGCCGGCAACGGTCACAAAGGGATGAATGCGAAGGTGTATTCCATGGTCCCCCTTCGTAGAGAACTTATGCTAAGTACAAATCATGGACCTTTTTTTCACGAAATTTCCCTGAATCTTATCGCTACTCAAAATATTCTAGTGTTAATCCTAGGTTCACGATTGCTGATGAACGACCCTCGGCGAGATGGGAAATGATCAATTCAACAACTTACTCGGTGTTGACTCAAAGCCACGCATTCAAGTTCTCAACCTTTCATATACAAGAAATGTTGGCAAATTTGAAAAAGCTTACCATTTCTGATAGGGTCGATTTTGGGTGCACGATCTTCTTTTCGCTTTGCGCTTCACGCGCAGATTCCGTTCTTTGTGCCATTGTTTCCTCGCCACAATCAGTTCATATCAAGTTCATCTATTTCACCACATGAACTTGTTTCAAAGGACACCACTAGGGCGGTTATTCATATGCCAAGGAAAAAGGTTGGTGAGCCTACCGGGGCAGCTTCAGGTGTAACTGAGCAAGTGTATTGGTTCTCTGCAGCTATCCATCTCAATAATGCCCGTAACATACCAGGACCTTATATGAATCATAGCTAAGGTTTATCGATTGCTAATTAAAGAGCTCAGTTTATCTTTCGACGTTCGGGAAATTTTACCGCAACACTTCGATTCCATACACCCTTGGCTCTTTCGACTCGAGTTCAACCGAGGGTGTCAGAAACACTCCGCCACGATGACGGTATTAGTCAGCTATCTAAGGAACGACCTGTGAGACCAGATGCTCCAATCTTGGGAACAGAGAAGCAACACCCTTTGGCGGAATGAGTCTCATCGGAGAACACACTTCATAGCTATAATCGACCGGTAATTCGCAAAAGTAGAACATCTTGTAGCCTTCGACGATCCACCGTTAGAGTTATAATGGTTCTCGCTTTCATGGCGGTATTTATTGCAATTGGTGGAGGTGTTGGTGGATCACTTGCTGTAGAGAGGGTAAAGGCGGATACTGAAAAATGAGTATTCATATCCGTGAGCGCTTTTTTCAGTGCCATATTGGAAGCCAGATCTTAGCAATTACCTACGTTGATACTTGTTCACAGGGATAGATCATGTTCACGTACCCAATCCACATTTCTTCTGTTCCCATCTACCTCTACGTCTGCTACATTAACTACAACGACTGGGTCTTACACCGTCCTCTCACCTCCGCAAGTTTCCGAGCAACCAAAACCGGAATGCAAAGATTCTTCTATCCTATCGCCCTCATCTTCCGATTGTTCCACCTTCTTTAAACTTATATGCAATCAAAGTGTCATAGAAGAACTTTGGTCAGTTTTAAATGCGTACACGCTAAGCGACTGTCTCCGCGCCTTCAAAAGATACAATATTTATTCCCCAGAAGGTTTTCGCTCGGTGGTGGTATTCAGAACGGACATGGCTGACCAGTGCAAGTCCAGCTACCATAGAAATTGCAGATTATTGAAGGATCTCGGCGACTCTTCTCGAAGGAGTATGATAATAAATCCATAACTGCAAGAATGTGTAAAAATTCGACAGGCTCCGATTTCGTTGATTAGCAAGCACGACCTTCTTATATCATTCTGTATTTTGAAATTTAGTAGCCCAGAGGTCATGAACAACGCAGATCGATCGAAATTATAGAATTAGAGGATTAACCAGATCTTGGAATTATGAAAGTCAATCATTCTGTAATGCTACGCCCCTTCAAGTTCGAGCTCTTTTAGATGCCCGCAAGCGTATATTAACAGCGACTTGGAGTATTTCCAGTTTTCGTTTATCATCTTAAGTGCTCCATAGCTAAGATAAACCCTACAGAAAAGTTCCATGAGAATTAGATCCACGACCGAACCTTGGTTCAATTTAACCTATCCATACTCTTTACATGTAGACGACCTAATCAGGTTTAGTGTCGGCAGGAACAACCTCTCACCCGATGGCAAATCTCAATCTCGTGTCTCAACTACCACTCAACCAAATGCAACCAAAAAAATCCGAATACTGAAATAATGCGCGAAAGCGTTGATATACGATGCATGAGGGTGTTTGCTATGATGCCAACGGGTTGGAAGAAAGGTGATCCTATATCGGACCATAAGACTCACCCATACAGGCCAGACGAGACACATTCGCACTCCCAAGCCGTGAAATTTGGAAAATTCTCGAGATCTTCAGGCTGTCGACAGAGAGGACAGCGATAGCAACTCGACTACCGATTCCTACAATACCAAATTATTCGAACAGAACGAGGATGATGAGGTTGTTGCGATCACAGATCCTGCTAATGTGTTGGAAGCGCGATGTCTTACTGCGGGTCTAGGGGTGAGAAGAGAAGCCGACCGGATTTGAACGGGAGAAAGGTTAACGCGGCTTTAGTTACTTCATGACGCCGTAGGCAAAAAACTTTTCAAAGGTCGTATTTCGAGACAATTGCTGGATGTTGATGTGGGAATTCGGTCCAGCCTCAGCTTGCTGCTCAGACAATGGGTGCAAAAGCGACTTGTTTGCCTAGATTTACGAATGTGGTTCAGGAATCACGAGTTAGGAGGCTCTTAGGATAAAACGTCTTCTGCCATGTGCCTTGTGCATAGCCGAGCAGAGCCTTGGAGTTTTTGATAAAAGTAGGGCGTCGTGGCGCCGTGGCGTTATTGACTTGGGGCTGAACAAGCTGAGCCTGCGCCCCGAGCCTTCTTCAGGATACCGATTCTAGCTTCTCACCGATGTTTTTCGTTTCAGTTTTTCCACGTCATTTTTCCAATAAAAAGTCTAGGATGGCCTCTACTTTTCTCTTCTTTTCATGTTCATACCATGGAAGGGAATTTCCCATGGCTACGTGCCGCGAAACGCAGCATAGTCTAATCCTCATTATGTGTCTTGACTACAGATCTCTTGTCTCCCACCACTGTTGTTCTGAAACATTGATCCCAGATGGCCTTGCGGCCCTCACACAATGTTACACCACAAAGCTGAATTCGGCGCAACTTCTTTTCCTTTACGTCTACGTATCCCATATAATTGAATCCGTATTTGAGCCACTGACCTTTTTTCTGCGTCAGCAAAGTTTCCCCGGGCCCGAAAGTGGTTCTAGAAGTCATATTGCACCGTCTCCAGACAACGCTGACCTGCGGTCATGGTGGGGACGGTGCATTTGGTTTCCTAGCCTTTTGTTTCGCTTCATCCTCGCTTGCTGATACTCATAGGAGTCATCGACTTGCTCTCTCAGCTCGTTCTGGACGACATGTCTTGCTTTGCCTCATTCCTGGTTTCTTGGCTTAACCTAATTCTACATAATATATCCATTCTGAGTCAGTCTCCTCAACACAAGCCCCATATTCTTCGAGCAATGGCCATGCGCAAATTGAAGGACCATCTGTATTTTCTCATAGGTGTCTTTCCTTCTTGCACCCACTGTATGGCAGTGTATGTCCACATGAAGACGTGATCTGCATTTGTTCTCGGTACATACTACGGTATCCAGGAATCCCCTTGATTGAAAGTATGTTTAAGCATGCTAGTAAACGCTTGGTCAGCCTCAGGTCTGAGTAACAAGAGCCTGGGGAGAGGATGTCGGGATATGCCATCGTCTACAAATAGCAGGACCCCGCTCACGTTTGGATCTTCAAATAGGTAAGACCGTTGGTCGATTTGTTGTTTACAGCAGCTTCTCAAAACTTATAAAATCAATTGAAATTCCATTATGCTTGATATCAATCACTGCCAAGTTCGAGGCGACCCAGAGATCTCTGGACCTGGAGTATGTAACGGTGCACATTGAGATAAATTGGACGATGGCTGACAGTGGTGTAGAATCGAATATCAGTTGTATATCTCATCGCCTTAATATTACCACTTACAGCGGCGCGTATCATCCCGCCTTACCAGCGCGATGACGGTGTGAAAAACGAATTCAGAGCGAAGCTGGCAAGGGCAATATCTAACCTCAACGCTCTAAACACCATCTCCGCGGTGATATTGCTAGTCGTAGCAGTGTCAAAACGGAGCTACCTGAGTTGGTTTAGCTTGCATTTTGTTGTGAATATCGCCTACCTTGCCGGGTGTTCCACGACACTTGCAGCTATGGCTATCCCGGACTTTTTCAAAGATAACCTCTTCCAAATCGTGATGGCTTTGGTCTACTTCCCGCTTCAAATAATCGAATTGATAGAGTTCAAGAGAAAGATGGCGACAGTAATGGAACAAGAACCCCAATGCTTGCCCCACATTCTTTCGAAGCATGGGTCCACACGGATGTTCGTTGCAGTACTAGCCGACTATTCCTGCTACCTCTTTGTTGCTATGTTACATCGTGCCGAGTTCAATCCCAATCAAAGGTGGCTAAAGTAGCTGAAAATAGCGGAATGGAGATTCACATATCGAGCCCTGCTCTTCCTAGTTCCTACCGCTTGTTCTGTTATCGGAGTATATAATCTTTTCGCCACCTATTCATGGTTGAAGCCATATCTGGAAAATCCAGAAGACGAATGGACAACTGGTCAAATAACTACGCTGGGAGTGGTGATAACCAGTAGTTTTGCTGAAATCTACCAGACTTTTGGGTTTAATGGTGAGTCGTCTCTCTTTATCTTGCGTTTCATACTGACCTCTTCCTCATAGACGATATACTATCTTTTTTTTCTCGCGAATCCTGGGCGAAGGCGACGAAAGTCGCGCGGTTGGCTGATATATGGCTATCCTACGTTTTCCAATCATTCCAAGGAAAGGTCTTTGTTGCGACAAAATTAATTTACGGCTGGGTGTATGCTTTTCTAAACAAAAGGCAAAAGCCAACTCAAGTCTCTCCTCCGGCTACAGAGTCACCGTGCTAAGAACGCCATTGTCTTAGATCAACTAGAGTCAGACGTAAGGGTGCCAGAGCCCGGAAATCGAGAGTATATGGCATGTAGGCCGAACAAATGTATTATACGCTACTCAAATGTACATGATGTTGCTTCCTCCTCACTTATCACTTCGTGACGCCCATTGTCTTCCCTTCATACTTCTGAAGCAGAGATCTTCCCGTTTTCCAGCTTTACTTCAACCCTTCTCCCATCCCTCAGCTTACCTTTATACCAACGGTTTTTATCCGGCGGCATTTCTGATATCTGCAGCCATCGCTCAAACACCATGACGGGCACTTCCAGCTTCTCGAGGTCCTCCTTATCCAAATACCAGTATTTCTCTTTGAGCGCATCAAACGCCTCCTCTTCTAACCCTACCTGAAGCACTTCTAACTCGTAAAGCCATTTCCAGTGCTCCAAGTTTGACTGCGTCCCTTTCATCCCAAGCTGCGGTAACTCGATGGCATTGGTCTATGAAGGTCCGGTGTCAGATTTCTCTAGTATACGTTTTTCGCTATAAGACTGAAGAAGCTCGAAGATTTTAGGATATGCCTAGTAAGCTTCTCGGGACCTTTCTGTGGATGGTCCACCGTAAGTTCCACGAATACCTGCATTCGTGGTGTATAGAGAGTTGTTTTCCTCCGATTCCTGTATCTCTTCATTTGTCAATAGTTCACTGGCGTATTGGATGTACCGTAGTCTTGCCACGTCTGCACTCAAGGTCGCATCGAGCACCGTCATCTCGACTTCTGTATCCATCCACATCTCGTTCACTAGCTAGCCCATTCCTGGCTTGGGAAGAAATTCTAATGTTTTCATTCATCCTCCTGAACACGTTCCATTAACGCCTCCAAACTCGTTTCGGCTATGAACTTTTCCAACGCCTCCGGAGTAAAGCACTTGTGTTCCGGCGGGAGCTCCAGCGCTCGAAGCGAGTCAGAATCCATCAACTTATAGTTACTGACAATTTTATGAATAACATTTCCTTGGTAATCGTTCATCATATCCAACCTAGCTCCATACTCAAATAAGCATTTCATTTTCTCATCCATTCCACTTAGAAAAGTGACACAAGCTTTCATGGACACTGAACTACCATATTGAGCGCGGGCGTTAATATCGGCATGGAGGGATGGATCCGCCACGAGTAGCTTAATATGTTCTAGTAATCGGAGGGTTGGGACCTCCTATTTCACCCACATATGGAGGGTTGTTTCTTCCAGCCCTTCAGTCTTTCGGTCAACCTCCTTGGCCTTGCCGATGATTTGTGCGAGGACCTTTTCATAGACATGTGTGTACGTCAGCTCGTCTGGCTTGATAGTGCTAGATCGAGGTCTTTAGGATGTAGGATTCCGGACTTGGCTGGAAGTATTGGATATAAAGCAAGTTGAAATCTAAGATATACTCTTATGGAATTTTCCTTGGAATTAGAAATGGGACCCCAAAATCCCCGTCTAGAGGATGACCTCAAACACCTTTCCCCGAACAGGCATGATGTTGCCAACATCCAGATATTTGCGACTCATTCTCAGATTTGGATATCGCGACTAAGTTGAAATATCTCTTCTTAGGGCTTAGATACAAGGCGGTAGGTGAATTTTCATTCCAAACTGAAGCACAGCTGAAAAATGACATTGGTATTATTTATTACACAAGATGTCGCTCATTTTGGACTTGATTATGTCTGCCTGAAATCATTGATATCGTGTGTACCTTTTAACTTCATCCGTGACGATAAAAGTCTATGCTAAACTTATAAGATCAAGCCGTTTTGACCTGACCCACCAGAAGTGATGCAGAAGAGGCCAACACTCCATATTAGACATTATAAACCCATGCCCCCAACCTTTCTACCAGCCATGTATACCTCCCACATCCCTTGATGTGGCCATTAAAATAATTCAGTGGGTTGGTAAGGCACCATTTCCGGGTATAATGCCAAAAGTCCTTGCAGAATCTGCTTCACCTTCCTGTCGGGCTTGAGGAATATTTGGAGGTAGGCCGAGGTAAATTGGCTAGTTATGTTGAACGCAGTTGGACCACGAATTTCGCCAAGTCCCTTCCCATATCCCTTTGGATTGCCAGTGATGTTCAAGATGAGTGGCAAATCCGAATAGTCGAAGTGGCCGCCCTTCTTCATGTCCCATTCCCAGGCCGAACCCTTGATGTGCTCCCAGATCCCTGGCCAATAAATATCGTCGTCGCGTCTGTAGGCATCGTGACCGAAGAAAACAACAGGCCTCAAAACGTCGTCTTCTATAAGCGGGGGAGTGCCGACCCAGTTAACGCCTATCTCGAAACGCTGGTCTGAAAGGGAAAGCCAAGTCGCGGTACCACCTCCGATACCATGGCCGACGATTCCGACTTTGGAAGTGTTGAATAGAGCGCCAAAAGAGGGAGTGGACGGAAGGAGCTGCTGAACATAGTAGGGATTATTGAGCGACTTAAGGAGGAAATTAATGTCGTGGACGCGGGTCGTCACGGCCTGAGTGACGGTGTGGTTCCAAGGCCTGATTGGCTCGAAAGGGTTCAGTTGGATGGACTTAATGATCGTGCTGTTCTCATGTGCATCCGAATATTCGACAATGCTGCAATCATGCGGATGGTCGATGGTGAAGACAGCGTATCCTTGACTAGCGATATACTGGGCGATCGCACCATACAAGTGCCTTGAGGTACCGGCAGCAGGTTCGACTATGACAACGGGATACTTGCGAGGATCCTCGGTCCTATTGGTGGCGCAGCATGCCTGGAACTTGACGTGTTCGAAGACATCGGCATCCTCATCGCCGAAGAATTGCTCGGATGTGACTTTGGCAGTCCGGTCTGGCATGTACAGCTTTTGGCAATCCTTAATGCAGGTTCCATTGGCGACTGGGTAGAAGAGTGAGATCATTAGCTTACGCCCACTCGTGTTCTCCTCGTAGGGATCCCTTGTGCCTGGATCATAGAGTGCATGGTGTGTGATTGAGACACTGAGAGCTTTATTTGCCCGCGGGATCAGGAAGTCGTCCCCGAGAACCTGGGTGAGCAAGGCTAAGCCGATGGGTAGAAGTTTTGAGAGGACCATGTTGAAGAAATTGTCCGAGTGCAGGTGCTGTCAAGTTGAGGTCGAGATGGCTTGACAGGTAGGTGTTGTTGAGCGTAAACAGAGGAGAAGAGGTTGGAGGGTGATGTCGGTTTGAAGTGCTCTCGGGTCGCCAAATCAGGAAAGCGCCAACGTCAGAGTGAGGGAGAGCGAACCCGCCGGACAAGCTGCCGTGCAACACCTTCACTTTTACATCATGTCAAGACGGTGAAGTAGGCTGCGAAGTGTAATAAGAAATTCGAGAATTCGCCGATCTTCCACGAATTGGTGGTTCATGCAATCTGATAGCCTTGGAAGGACAGGGTTGAAGCTGCGGAGAGAATCCAGAGCAATATACATACTCAATATAACTTAACCGACGGCTAAGCTTCCGCCACACCTCGTATATTGTGGGTAGGTAGCATTAATTGGATACCCAGCAAAATCTTGTTCCTGTGTACCTGATTGCAAATGCTTGGTTGGTGGTCTGATTTTGTGCAGAACATCGTATCCAGCAGATCTCCATGGAACGTTAATGCAAACCTTGGATCAAGGAAACGGATACTGGGAGGAAGAAAAGTTGGTACACGGAGTTACCCGGATTTCTGATAGAGATCTACCTACATCAAGCCCATGAAAGGTAGTAGTGTACGACCACCCAGTATTCAAACTAGAGACCGAGGAGCCATCCCGATTGGTCGTGGGGGATGAAATGAACCAGAAAACGCACCAACGTCCAAGCCTGCTACAGATAATTCTCAGAATCTTGCAACCCATCGTCTTCGCACAAACAGAACGATAAGTAGCGCCGGTTGTGGATGCACAATCAAGGAGGATCCCGACCATAGCAGCGTCGCGAGCAAGAACTCTAGTTAATTCCCAAGTTTAACTGATGTTGTGCCACGCTGATTACCTTATTTGTAGTTGAAGTAGAAGACTTCGTCATTTGGATCTGTCCGTGTCTTAGTGGATCCCTTCGCTCCGAGTGAGAGTGATTCTTCAGCGCATGCAACAATTCTTTTGGAACAGGGGCTTTTTGAACGAGACTGCTGCACATTCGTTGCCTTCTAGAGCGAGTGTGGCTCCAATTGAACGCGTCTTTTATCTGCCGGTTTCGTTCCATCAGGCTCGATGTGACACAACCTAGTCAGATTTCTGAACCAAGGGTCAGATCGCTGAAAAAGGACGTCTTTCAGCACATCCGTACCGGCCCAATCATACTGAGAAGGGACTGTGACGGGCTTGTTGACATCATGGCCAGGCTCCAGTGCCACTTGCTTCTTGTTAGCATGCTTCGTAACACGATCTGCCCTCCTATTTCCTTCGCTTCTACCTTGCCCCTTAACGTTGCGGCATAATCCAGGAGCTCTTCCAATGGCCACCTACGGAAAGGTGCCCGTTTACTGGAACGCAGCGGACCAAGAAACTTGCCTGTACTAGTATTCAATTGCTGGATAATAATGTCCGAATCCGTGTACACAATTACCCATGAGGGCTTTATGTTTTCTTCCCTGATTTGAAAGACATCCGTGGCCAAAGCAGCGCGATGACAAACAATTCCGCCTCGTGGTTGTTACCAGTATTGCGACCAAGCATATACTCGTGCTCGACCCAGGAATTCTCATCGTGCGGGTTGGCAAGGAAAACAACATTGGCAGCTAGAAGGCCATCACGATCGCCGCTGCCTTAAAAAAAAAAAAAAAAAAAAAAAAGAACCGTTCGTATAGAAAATGGCCCTAATATCCTTGTACAATAGGCATTGTGTTAACATGCACAAGTTGTACGTGGGATCGCATGTAATCATAGCGTTGCCAGAGAACTTTCTTATACGGTTCCCAATGCCGACGATTTGTTGGTGTATGCGTTGATACGCGCTCTATGCTCGTTCATCCGAATCGTCAGTTTAAACTTAAGCATACAACGCTCGAGAGCATTGAGCGCTAGCTGTGTAAGGAGATGCGGTCCAGTCTGCTCGATACGGAGCGCTTCGGCAGGTTCAGTCTGAGATTCGATACTCTTCTATGTGTGTTTTAATGCTAATGAAACGATCAATACCTTTGCCTCCTTGCCCTTCCTCTTATTCCGATCCCTGTGTTTCTTGAAAGCGCAGCTCTCTTGCTTAGTACCTTTCTTCGAAGGGCTTTGTTGCCGTTGTCGAGCCATTTTGCATGTCAGGCGTAGTTAGAAGACGAGAAACGAAGGAGAGCTTGAGATCGGGGCTGCTTGAAGGACCGTTCCTGACGCTCGTTAGGTTGTCGTGGAGAGGTCGGTGAAAAGTTCCGCCGAAGGTCAACAACGGTGAACGCCTAGTGAGACTACTCTGTCCGCCTTTTCCAGTCATCTAGCATATTGCACGTGATTTGACCTTCCCGCACCGCCCCTTTCACTGCCCAACCAAAACAGTTCCATAGCTCTTGGTGGACACGACCACTTCTCTACTGCTGATTCCCCAATCTCTTTGCCATCCACAGAAAACTGTCCTTATTCAGAGAGAAAGAAGCGAAGCAAATGTCCCCTTACATGATATAGAGATACGACGAAAAGGATAGAGAAGACATTATATGGCTCATGATGGGGGCTTCCGGAGCTGATAGAGTACTGAAAATAGAGTATAGGAAGAATGCAAGTGGATCCAACAGGCCCTTGCCCTAGAACGAGTCCAAAGACCACCCTCTAATCCGGTGTGGGGAACAGTGAGAAAGCAGAACGATAGAGGAATTGTAGTGTACTCCCGCGTCCGTCACTCGGAGATGCTCATACTCCCGTTGCCTATGCTTCCGTCCTCCTCACTCATCTCATCTTCCTCTATGCTCATACCCATACTCCCACTCCCTACTTTCCTGCCTTCCCTATCCTCTTCATCATACCGGACATGACAGATTCGATTTCTATGAACGAACTAATCATGGCTCGCCCCGAACAACCACTCTTTCTCGACATCTCTTCCTGCCCAACCCAATATCGCCGGCAGTACCACAGGTTTCCCGTTATGATACCCTCCAACGTTTGTGCCTGGTCCACAACGCCCCCGATCCGCAACCTCATGTACCATCCAATTACCCACCGACTCCCCATAACCTTTAACCCGGCCCAAGCTAATATCCACGCCCATACCCTTAAATAGCTGCGCTCGATCGTACAAACAGTCCAGCGCGAGAACATTCAAAAATTCCCATCCTACCATGAAATCCAAGCTATCCCATTGACCGTCCTCGTCCAGCCAAGCTACACCCGCGCCCATGACGCCGTGTTCGCGGTCTTTGCCATACCCATATTCTCATCCTCTTCACAGAGGTGAAGTATCTTTGCTCTTCACATCACGGAAGATGCGGTATCCATCAGCCAGCACGGTGACGTTCTTATCGCGGACAATGGTTGCGTGGAGTTGGCACTTGGAGTCACCCTCGTCGACGATGGAGTGGACAATGCGGTAGACGCGTTGTCTGTGCTCCGACATTAGTTTCGCTTTGCTAAGTTTCCGTTCTTTCTTCGTCATGGGACTGATTGTTGACATGGCGGGAGTTGATGATGTGGCTCGCCTGTAATTCTCGGTATGCGTGGTTGCGGCTTTGCAAGAAAAAGTGAATGACGCGCCAAGACGGGTTGTCCAGATGCTGTGACCTGAAATGGTGTTTGTGATATGCGACATGATTAGGAGATATTGAGTGTCTTGAAAAATGATGAGAAATATGGGACAGCATCAGACCTTTCACCCTGTAATCCCGTCCTCTTGACCATTACATTATCCTCATTCAACTATCCACAACGCAATATGCTGCATGTAAAGAATATCCAGCTATGCCATCAGGCTATCTTGAACTGGTTTTAATTCATATCTCTACTTCATCCACAGACTACTCCTTCTTTGGGTATCTCAACTTCCGCCACGCTCTCTTCCTCCCCATTCGCAGAGGCATGTATTTCCTCTTTCTCAACTCGCCCCTCAGGCTCTAGTCCTATGGCCTTCGCCTCTGCTTCTTCCTGCTCCAACCTCTTCTTCTCTTTCTTGCTTAATCGCATTGAGCCTTTCTCGATTGCCTCCTTCGGCAGCGGTCGGACATAGGGTTGGCAAACCCACCAGGGTCGTTTGCATCGAGCTACAGTTGCGAGGGAGGATGTGTACGGGTCAGAAGTGTCCTTTTCGGTTTTCCTATCATCGGCACTCTGGGCACCCTGCGATGAATCCTTGTCGGCACCGTTTGGTACATTGTGAATTTCCTTCTCATACGCAATCAACCCCTCCTTAACAGCCTTCTCCACTAACCGCAGAACTTTCTCGAACGCATCGATCTCCCCAAGCCTGCATCTCGCCAAAGCATCCCTCACATTATGATGTTCCGCAACCAACGGTCTCAGCAGATGGAACATGTGAGCCTGCATAGCCGTAAGATTGGGGTTCATGATCTTCTGCTGTTTCCTCTCCGCTTTAGACTGCTTTCTCTTTTTCCTTGGCGGTCCCTCAGGTTCCTCTTCCTCCTTTACATCCTCGGTGGCTTCTTCCGGATCTGATGGGAGGAATAATGGTTTCCGTTGTGGTGGTGCGACGCCAAGTGCGTACTTGTGAATGATATCCATATACCTCCTTAATACTGCATCGACCCTATACCCACCCTTTCCATCCCTTCCCCTCCAATACTCCCTCCCCTCCTGTCCAACCGGCGGCGGATCCGCGAAGATCGTTGGATCGTACAGATTACCCTCGGCACTCATCACCGCATCCGCTCCCGTCTCGGTAAGACATCTCTCAATATCCTCATGCTGCAAGATATTCCCATTCGTAAAGATGACCGTCTCTCTCGGTAAATTATCCCTCAGATACCGAATCATGCTCCAATCCGCCAAGCCAGTGTTATGACCTTTCTGTTCGCGTCTGCGTCCGTGTACTGTGATGATGCTCGCACCGGCATTCAGAATAGTCTTCGCATACTCTAGCGTCTTCTCTCGAGTTTCCAGAACCCGCATCTTCGCGGTAATCGGGACATCCAACTCCTTGTGCAGCCGAGAAACCATGCTGGCAATGAGATCCCAATCCTCTTGCAGAAACGCCCCATAATTCCCCCTCTTCGCAATGCCCTGTGGACATCCCAGATTCAGATCCACCGCGTCACAGAACGGCGCTACGTGTCGCGCTGCCGCCAGCAAATCATCTGGCGAATTAGAGCAGAATTGTACGAAGAGCGGTCTATCGAGCTTCGGATTCCCATCGAGATGGCGTTCAGATTCGGGGAGTTGTGAGATGTGATAGGTATCAACTGGGGACGGCAGCGCGGACTTCAGAGGCTGGAAGTGCGAGTCGCGGTACTTGGGCATGTCAGTGAACATGCGAGAGTGGAACATGGGCGTGTAAGCCAGCAAGCTCGTCTTTAATTCGGAAGGGAGAAAGGAGCGTGTGAGCATACGCCATGCCTACGTATCACCAAGTCAGCAATCTCTCGCACGAATTTTGGGCTTTTTGCAGAGAGGTATACAAATTCCGACTGCTCAACCATGGGCGCGAGAACTATCTTCGGGCTCCCTATGCTCTCATAGAATGCTCGTCCATGCAGTTTCGTTTTTTTGCCGGGGTCAACAGGGTATCCATTGCCGGTAGCATTTTCATGCGCAATGCCCTGCGGCTCGGAATTCGAGTCGGAAGCCATTGTGGACGCAAAAACTCGTCGAAAGTCCGAACCAGAGGCGCAATGCCACGGCCCAAGGACCCCGAAGGCCCTCCTACAAAGTGGACGTATGGCTGTGGAGAATCACACGTGCGGGTATGGATGTATAGAGGCGTGGCTGGTGAAGGAGGTGGTGTGATGACTGCGAAAAACGTCTTTACACAGTAGTGAGCAAAATGTCGAAAACTTGGCTACTGAAATTCTCCGACTGCAGGAGCCAATCAGAGCTTGACAACCCACAGCGTTGGATACCGAATAGGCCTGGTGAGCAGATTTAATATCAAACCTCATCACCTGGCTGTCATACTCCCCTCTCGCAAGCCCGTGTGCTACGAATACAAAAAGTCTGTCGGCATCTCCGTTGCTCAAGAACCTTATGCTCTCTCCTCGCTGAAAGGTCTACCGGGAAAGATCTCACAAGACGAACACAATTTAAATCACCGCTCAATTCCATTTCTGGCAGGACACCGCAAACTACGCCGCCTCCAATACCCTTCATCTAGCTCTACGCTATCTGTTATTACGGCCGCAGGAAGCTTTATAGAGCTGAAATTAAGCACCAAGAGAGAAGTACTCCAGATTCGGCTAGAAATATAGGGTAGGGTTCAGCTTCAAGTCTCACATGTCAAGATCCATCAGGGTATTCGCTAGAATCACAGCCAAATATAATCCCAACGAGAACAGTTATGCTGATGTATTCATCGTCCGCACTTAGCTACTTAGTACGCTCATTACTCGACCATGACAGTCGCACCGATGTCTACGCCGTTGGGAGCCATAATCCCACCGAGCTCATTAAAACGCCAATGTCGATATCAAAAGCAGAAAGCCTCCCGTAGAACAATGCCAAACGCCGAACCATAGCCTCCCAAACCCACATCATCACCCCATCCTCTCTTAGTCCCGCAAGTCCGAACAAGATCGTCCAGAGGGAAACAGTTGGAAGTCATTAGAGTGGATATCTCGTCGGCCGTTACGCAGCAATTTCCTGAAATGGAGAGCTGGTCTAAAGATGCCGGACACTAGGAAACCGCTAAACCGCTGGGAAAGGACAAACAGATGCAGAAAACGCCAGCCGCTAGTATGCAGACACTGTACAAGACAGCCAGAAACTTGGGAGAGGAAAGTCCGATATCGGAATGATACCGGTCGTCCTGAAATATCATTAAATTTGGGGGGTCAATATTCGAGTGATCGGTCGGACAGACAAGGTCGCACACCGGAGAGTGCACCTCTGCCAAAACCTTCGCCGAGATCCCGTACACAAGCGTGATGTTGCTAACAGGATAGAATGAGGGGATAGAAAGAGGTACACCGGTAGAAGCAATTGGGGACAAGAGTGCTTTGCGTGGGGTGTCTAGAAGGTGCTCCAGTTGAACGCTCCTTGGAAGCTCGATGCGAGACTGCCGACGCGCTGTGCTTCGGGACGTTTCGCAGCGATGGGCGTGTCGATCCGGACGGCAGAGCTGCTCGCAGAGCTCTCGCTGTTGGCTCGGCTCGATCGCATATGCTCCCATTGACGGAAGTGGCTGTGACAACGATCGCAAGCCCGCTGCCACTCGCCCTCGGGATGAAACAGCGCATGCTCGTTTAACTTGACCCGCTGCTGGGAGTGTTGATAGCAAAAGATGCCACCGCACTTCCTGCAATGGTGTCGGCGGTTGAAGAACGAGAAGGGCATCTGGCAAGCCGACGCGGTGCAGACATTGGTAGAATTGTCCGGCTGAATACTCAGTCAGTCTGATTGGACAGGAATAGTTGAGAAAATTAGATTAGGGACGCGAAAAGATGTGGGGATGGTCTGTGTGACGATCGGGTGAGGCTGCATTCGCCAAAGGCGCTAGTGTGGGGGAGAGGGGAAACAGGTAAGACAAATGAACGACTTAAAACGCGGCTTGCGTACTCAAGTCAACATAAACTTTCGCTGTGTCGCCTTTTTTTTTTTTTGAGACTGTCTCAATTTACAGCGACTTTTGCAAATATTTTGCTGACTTCACGTAGTGATGTCGAAGCCATTACGCAGCGCCGCGGATATCCGCGACGAGGTGCAAGAAAGCCACTAGGCCGGACCGACACTAGAGGCGATCGACCGACCAATGTACGTAACAGCTGAAAATACAAGGGGAGGGTGGCAGGGTTGTGCGGTTGCGAGCACGCGACAGAGAAAGGATGATGGCCGTTGCTAACGTTGATGTCGGAAATGGAAATAATGGCTTCAACTTACCTGCCAGTGATTCCGCGTAATCGGCCCGGTAATGGGTGACAGAGGAACATCGTTGTTCAGTTCCTCAGTCACGATCCGCGAAATGCCCGAGTCCACGCTGTCGCCTGTAGTTTGCCGAAATCCAGCACCAGTACTCCAGCTGCTATCCGCGCTGTCAACCGCCGAGTCAACTTTCGGTGGTGACTGTCGCCCTGGCTTCTCCGTCCTCCGCAACGCCGCCGGAACATAGATCGGTGGCTTCATCGGTCGGATTTGCGGGGCATGGTTTGGGAGCGTTGGCGGGTTGGCGACGGTTCGAGGAGAGGTGGGAGAGATGTTGGCGGGTGTGTTCGCGCCTGAGCCCATCGGTGAGTAGTGAGTGGACGTCTTGTAGGCATGGTGTTGGTACGGAGCGGGTTGCGGCACTCCGGGCGCGGTCGAGAAGTCAGTTGCCATGGTGGGGCAGTGTCGTGTGAATGGGTGCTCAAGGTAGGAGCAAGTCCGGCTCGACTGCTTCTCGAGGTTTCGCGGATTACGATAACGTTGGCAGGCGGTGAAACTATCGCGCGACGTTGCGATAAGTTGGAGGAAGTTGTCGACGAAGGTGAGAGTAGATACGAGAGCCAGTTCTTTGATCGGATCAAGCAGCGAGCGGTGCCTTTTACAAGCAGTGTAACTGGTCACCCTGGGCTGGATTGCCCCTATGGCAAGCCTGCGGCTTGTAGATATTGTTGAGGTCGGATGGCAATTGGCGACGCTGACGTACAGGCGGTGGGCGATAAGGACGGGTAGAGGTGATACAGCAGCGCTAGGGCCACAAACTTCGCTCAGGGCAATTGGGCAGCGCGCATCATCGAGAGGGAATGTTGCTGGTGAGTCGTCAGATGTGTGGAGATATTGTCGCCGCGCTGGGAGGGGAGAGGTACGTCGGTGAATGTACTGAGACGTCAAGGAGTGAAATAAGGACAACGTCTCTGCGCATCACCAAAGATTGAGGGTCTAACGGTCAAATCAGGCGAAGGGGAAATCTAGCCTCGCCGAGCGTCGACATGCCTGCTCCTCGGGGTAGCATCGGAGCGCCTTGTCGCCATGGATGTCTTAATTTCTTTGGGCAACTGCTCACGCAGCCACCGATTTCCGTCGTCTTCTAACTCTTCCTCTGGGGCTTATGTGTATATAAACAGATAGCGCTCGCTCTGCAGCCGACATGGGCTGATATCACAGCTCGCAGAAAAGCAATTGTGGCAGCTGCGTTGTTGTCATGAAGCACAAAAGGTGACCGACGAGGCCATCTGCGGCGTAAATGGAGGCCAGGCTGTCCCTGTCCAGACGCTGCGCCAAGCGTCCTTATCTCTCACCAATCACAGCATCACAATCTGTAATAATTATTGGGCGAAGAAAAGAGAGGGACTTTCTCTTCTCGCGATGTGACGAAACCCTCCAATTCAGATGTGAATAATGGAAGTATGCGACGCGCGAAGGCCATCTTCCGCTGACTAGCTCTTTCTGTGAACTGAATGTCGTGGCCGACTAACGGGTGGGACTGTGGGCCTTGCCTTCCCCCAGGGTCTAGAATTAGCCTGAGAGGTCGACCGAAATAGGCACGGAGTGCGAGGTTTCTCCGGCGCCGCCACCACGTGCAGCCTGCCGTCAGGAGAAGCCTCGGCTCACGACTTCGAACGCGTTCGCATCTTGAGACTGATCCGTCAATCCTCAAAACGCGGGGAAACACGACTAGCATCTCAAGTGAAATGGTATATGGCTGATGGCGTTTCTCATTTCATTGCAATACTCATATAAGAGCTTTTTCAGTACCTCGTTCGAGGGTTGGCGAGCAATTCATCCTTAATCAAAAGTACATCTTCAACTTGTTTTACCATGTCTCTTACCACAGAGCCCGTTTCGCCAAAAGCCACATCTCTTTCTCCCTTACCCGCCGAAGATCCACTTACCGCAGAGCAATGGAAGACCCTGCTTGCCATCACGGACACCATCATCCCGGCCATCAAAACAATTGCCACCGCAAACTCGCCGGAGGAAATATCAGCGTCAGATAGTGAATATGGTTCAGCTATCAGCAAGTTGACTGCGCTTTCTCCAGAAAATGAAGGGGAGTCGGCCGCAGAGGCATATATGAAAGAGAGTGCCTCATCGAATCCCGCGTTCCGGGAGGCACTGCATAGGCTCTTGGCCATATACATGCCGCAAGCTACGAGAAACCAATTCATCATGGCATTGAATATTCTCAAGTACGTACTGAAACCGCTCATTCTTGGCCACTTCAGTTAGTACGGAAAATCAAATATTTTTCTTATCCCAGATCTCCTTTAACATAGTGATTTCTTCGCCTTTTTAAAAGTAGTCTCCATACGGCCCTGCAATATTCAATACTACTCGATATTACGCCAGACTTCATACTCGTTGTGGGAGATTTCCCTCCTTAGCATGCTTATCTCCACTACATTACTCTTTCCTCCCAGTCCTCACTCTTATACCTCCCATGGCCTCGGACGTCCCCTCATGCCGACTTCCCCCATTTCATCCCTCCTTCTATATTCTTACCCCGTTAGATGCTAGCTTCTCGTTACCAGATCTTTTTCAATTCTAAATCTTACTAGCACTCGACCTGGATCCCTGATACTGACTGGCTACACCACCCCAATCGGTGATCAACCCGTTCATATCCGAGAAAGCATCATCCAGAGCTGGACAACGGCCCGACTGCCCCTACTTCGGCAGCTTTACCGAACATTTACTATGCTATCCAAGCAGACGTGGATCAGACTCACGCCTACGCTTCCTCGCATCCTTGGATATCCTCGTGTACCTGTGGGCATGGTTCCAGGAAAAGGATACGATTACGAGTTCATTCAATTTCCTTCTGGTGATAAGCCGGAAACAATTGAAACTGATGTAGTGATTGTTGGCAGTGGATGTGGTGCTGGACCCTGCGCGAAGAACCTGACAGAAGCGGGAAATAGGGTAATTGTGGTTGAGAAGGCCTATCACTGGACTCCTGATCATTTCCCGATGTCCGAGGCCAATGGCTGGAATCATCTGTTCATGAATGGAGCATTCATATCTTGTAAGCACTCAATATGACATATAGCACCTTTTTCTAACATTATGTAGCGGATGATACCACTATCAACATCGTGGCTGGTCAAGCATGGGGAGGAGGCGGTACCGTCAATTGGTCAGCTTCCCTCCAGACCCAAGGTTTCGTCCGCAAGGAGTGGGCCGATGGTGGTTTGCCATTCTTCACATCTGCAGAGTTTCAAGAGTCACTTGACCGAGTTTGCAACCACATGGGTGTTTCAACGGATTATATTGAACAGAATCGAACTAATCAGTTGCTAATGGAAGGTGCCCGGAAACTAGGGTATGCTTACAAGGCCGTGCCACAGAACACTGGCGGCAAACGCCATTACTGCGGCCATTGCACCTTTGGGTGCGGCTCTTGCGAAAAGCAGGGGCCGGTGGTGTCATTTCTTCCTGACGCGGCACGGGCAGGCGCGAAGTTTATCGAAGGATTCCATGCCGAGAAGGTCATCTTTACATGGAAGAATGGGGAGAAAGTAGCAACAGGCATCCAAGGGAGCTGGGTATCCCGGGATGTTAACGGTGGGGTTGCCGGCGAACCTACAACGAGACGTCAAGTCATCATCAAGGCAAAGCGTGTGATTGTATCGGCTGGTACGATGCAAAGTCCATTACTCCTTCTCCGCTCAGGCCTCACGAACTACCACATCGGCAGAAATCTCCACACTCACCCGGTATCTCTTGTTGGCGCTATCTACAATGAAGACATCAAACCATGGGAAGGTGCCATTTTGACCTCCGTTGTCAGTGAATATGAAAACCTCGACGGCAAAGGACACGGCGTCAAACTCGAAGCAACCAACATGCTCCCCTCCTCGTGGCTCATCTGGCTCCCCTGGAAGAGTGGCTTGGACTACAAACTAAACGCCGCGCAGATGAAGCGCATGGTAGGCTACATCTCGCTGGCGCGCGACCGAGACACGGGTCAGGTGTACCCAGACCCTGTTGACGGCCGCGTCCGCGTCAAGTACACGACTTCCGCATTTGACAAGAAGCACATCTTGGAAGGTCTCGTGGCCCTAGCCAAGATCCAGTATGTGGCAGGCGCGACTGAGATCTTTACCGTCATCCCAGGTGTTTCCACCTTCGTACGGGGCGACGACAGTTCTGGCGAAGGCATCAACGATAAGAAGTTTCAGCAGTGGCTGGATGAGATTAGGAATGCAGGGTTCCCGAGCCCGGAGTCGATGTTTGTCTCTGCACACCAGATGAGCACTTGTCGCATGGGCGCGAGTCCGAAGACCAGTGTGGTGGACCCGCAAGGGCAAGTTTGGGGGACGAAGGGCCTGTTTGTTGCAGATGCAAGCGTGTTTCCCTCTGCGAGCGGTGTCAATCCTATGGTCACGACTATGGCCATTTCGGACTGGATTTCGAGGGGCATTTCAAAGGGGCTAGAGCAGAGTCCGAGGCTCTGATGGCTCCTTCCTGGTTCTATTGTACCATTTTTAGCGTCCGTCAAAAACGTGCTGTACCGGCCTTTTTTGATTGATATCTGTAAATCCCCACTCAGGTGCTCAGCAATGACTGGCTGGTGAACGGCTACCGGCAAGCCTTATCGGCCGGGAGCCGATGGCGAATTCAGGACCCAAACGCTTGGCCCGCGACGTCATTGTGGTGGGCAGTTGAAACTTCCTCCGCCTCTGCCACGTCCTCCTCTCATGATCAGCCGGCTGGTCGCGAAAAGCAGGGACGAAACAGAGCCATTGTTTGAGCCCTGTGTGAGACATAATTTTTCCAGGCCAAGGCAGCGAACACTCGCATACCGGAATTTCCCACCTGACGCTCGGCCCCACCTGACGCTCAATTTCCCCACAAACCTCAAAAATTCAACATACTCTATCTCCACCAATATGGACCCTATGGAGGCCGCGCTGGCGGCATTGGAATCCTTGAAGCCCGGCGAACGCCTCAATTACACTGCGACTGCGAAGAAATTCGGCGTTGGGCGAGATGCGCTCTCGCGGCGCCACCGCGGTGTGCAGGGACCTCGTGAACAACAGTACGGAAATCAACAGAATCTTTCTCCCGCATAAGAATCGCACCTTATTGGGTATATTGATCGCCTCTGCGAGCGCGGCCTACCACCTACGAAACGAATGATTCGAAATTTTGCCCAAGAAATCGCTCACAAGTATGTGGGAAACAGATGGGTTGACCGATTCCTAAATAGGCACAATATTGATATATATGCAAGATGGGCTTCTGGGATGGAAAAAGAGAGGAAAGGGGCCGATTCGGCATTCAAATATGCGCTGTATTTTGAGCTTCTTAAGCGTAAGCTTAAGGAATACAAGATTCAGCCACAGTTGATATACAATATGGATGAGAAAGGCTTCCTAATTGGGAAGCTCTTAAAGATAAAAAGAATATTCACTCAACGCTCATAGGAAGAAAGGGGAATCAAACAGATAATTAAGAATAGAAATCGCGAGTGGGTAACCGTAATTGGGTGTATTTATGCTAACGGAACTTGGCACCCACCAACTTGCATATATGAGAGCACCTCTGGATATATTTGGGAGAACTAAATTAAGGGATTTAACCCTATAAAACACAATTATAACTTTACTACATCGCCTACAGAATGGATAAACAACGATCTTAGCTATAAGTAGCTCCTAAAGTTTGATGAGAGGACGAAGACGAAGACTTAGCAAGCCTATCAACTGTTAATTCTTAATAGCTATAGATCTTACGTAACTATGAAATTTATCAACTACTGTGATACTAATTAGATTATTCTAGGTATATATCTACCTCATTCTATCTATACGCTTTCAGCTGCTCGACGTTGCCTTATTCCGGCCGCTCTTAGTAGCCTATAGTGATAGACTAACGGATTGGATCGTGAAAACGGAAGGATTTAGTAATATTCAGAAAAGACACTTCTTCGCCTTGTTCTGGCCTGCGTGGAACGACTCATTTACAGAAGAAAATATACTCTCAGGCTTTGAATTAATAGGAATCAATCCTTTTAACCCTCAGCGCGTAATTGCTAAATTTGAAAGAAAATTACAAGAAGAACGGCCCCCTTCAAGCGAATCTACTTCCTCTTTGAAGGCTGAGGACTGGCGGCGAATTTCTGAGCTTCTGTATTCAGTAGTAAATAATAAAGTCGACAAACAAGTACAACGGCTCAACGATACAGTACACAAGCTAGCTATGGATAATCTCGTATTGCAAATGGAGAACAACAACCTCAAATCGCGCCTTAAGGACGAGAAGAAGAAGAAGACTGGTAAAAGGCAGCTAAAGGCGCCTTTTAACACTTCTACTAATGGTGGTGCGATGTTCTATACACCAAAGGCAGTACAGAAAGCACGTGATTATTATAGCGAAAAGGATCAACAAGCTGAACAATTACGCATCGAGAGGGCTAAGAAGAAGGCACGCCAAGAAGCTGAGAAGCTTGAGAAGCAACAGAAGAAGGATATAAGGGCAAAGAGGAGGGCTGAGGATAAGGCTGAGAAGCAACGCTTGAAGGATGAGAAAAAGGTTAGTAAACAGGCTAACCAGCAGCTTCAAAACGATCCTAAACAGGCCACAAGATCCAGGAAGAAGCAGCCACCAATCGTAATTGAGGAGGATATAGAGATAGATGAGGAATCTATTGTAGAAGTAGCGAGGGCTGCACCCAGGGTGAATACCCGTGGGCGGAAAATAGTTGTTCCAGCACGATTTTTGGACTAAATTGAATTGACAGAATTGTTCAGCTTCCTCAATAGATTGTTACATCTCAAAATCAGATCGCGATAGCTTTTGTATGTGGTTCTGCAGCCTCATCTTTTGAATTGAATTTTGGTGATTTTCGAGCGTCAGGTGGGCCCGAGCGTCAGGCGGTAAATTCCGGTATCCTTGCACGACAGCATTTCCGACGCCGCACCGCGCAAATCACCCCTTGTGTACCACGTTTGCTTGCTAACGATATCGACCATATCAATTACACGTGCAAAATCCTCACATTCACTGCTCTGACTCACTCGCTACTTACGCCTAGGGCCTCATATATACTCCGCCTCATCCGCGACTCGACACCCCTCCCGCTCTTCGACTGCGACACCACATCCACTGCCAGCTACAACCACAAGCAGACCTGATCCAGCATCATGTCTGGCTTTGGTCTCGGCACCGAATTTCTCTCCATGCTTTCCCCTCCGTGGGAGGCACTGAAAGACTACGATAACACAAAACCTCATAACGAGCAACCAGCGTCCGTCCCCCAGATCTTCCGCGATGCACTCTCCGTCCGCGAGGAGGTCTACGGCCAACAAGGCGTGCCTCTCGACGCTGAGGTGGATGAAGATGACAAGCGAAGTTGGCATTGGGTTGTCTATGCCTCTGTGGCATCGACCTCGTCTCCGCCGCCGGAGGACCTGAGCAACGGAACCAATGCGACATCGGCTAGCAAAGCAGAGGAGGAGCGTCGACGCTCTGCCACGGCCCAGCGCGTCCCAGTTGGCACCATTCGTCTCATCCCCCCGCCCCACGGTTCGAACAAGTACATCAAGACCGCGCTGCCGAAGGAGGGCGACAAGCATCCCGACGCCGACCCCCCACCGTCGAGCAACGCCCAAGCGAATGTTGTGCGGAAGCACCCTACGGAACCGTACATCAAGCTCGGTCGTCTCGCTGTGTTGGCACCCTACCGATCCCTCGGCCTCTCGAAACTCCTGATCAACACTGCCATCGACTTCGCTGCCAAGAATCCTGAGCATATCCGCCCACCTCCGTCACCGGCGGGTGTAGAGCTAGCCAAGACACTCGGAAAGGATGTCGAAGACTCGGTGGCCTGGAAAGGACTCTGTATGGTGCACGCCCAAGTCAGCGTGGAGTCGTTGTGGAAGAAATATGGTTTCTCAGAGGAACTGATGGACGAGAATGGCGAGGTGGAGATCACGAGGGAAGAGCGGTGGGATGAAGAGGGCATGGAGCATATGGGCATGTGGAAGCGAATCAAGGTGGATAATCCTGGAAGGTTGTAATCCACATCCCGAGGAATATACTTAATGTTTGTGTTGGAACTGTTACTTATCACGGAGCTATAGGCGTAGGACCACTTCCACCTCGCTTCCGTCGAGATTTGTTTGAATACGGCGAAGGTGTTGTTCAAGGATCGGAGAGGCCCTGGCGCTTTACCACGTACAATCAAAGATCCGAGACGAGGGACCGATGCGATGAGGAGCAATATTTATACCCCGGACCGACATTCATGACTTTACGAAATCGATAAAAAAACATTCACGGCTCATGGGGTCTGGCGTTCGATGTGATCGTGGGTTGTTGATGGCGCAGGCACAATTTCACTTATCTTTCAGATTCTCGGGATGTTTTGGCTGGATCGCCCACACATCATCATCATGGACTTTAGACTAGGACCAATAAAAATGCTTTATTCTGTCAGAAGTGGTTGAATGCTGAGCTTGACGTCGCTGCTATGTGACTGGCTGGAGATGCATGGACGCCAGCCTTTCGACGAGAGCCTTCGTGCCTTCTCTTCTAGGCTTCCATCCATCTACCCAACATACACTTCTATCAACTCGCACTACCTTCCTCCCTTGGTCGAAACACATGTGATTTATGTGGCGCAGATTTCTTAAGCTTTCTCGCCTCTTAGCCTTTTCCATGTCTCGGGAGCAGCCTTCTCGCTACCCGCTCACTATGGAACGCTGACCAATCGTCTCCACGTCCCACCACCAATTTCACGATACCGTCTATCCGCTTAGTCTACAAGCCATGCTGAATTTATCATCGGTAACTGCGACTCTCTCGGTTCGTACAACAACAACAGCAACAACAGCGGGGCTGTGAGGGGCAAGTTCCGTTCGAACAGGGCGCAAGTGGGCGGAACCATGCTTCTCGAGACTCTTCTAACAGCCCGTGGACCGCTTCCATGACACATACTGCATGCCGAGATACAATGGTAGACTGGTAGAGGTGATGGGCTGTGCGAATATGGGCGGGTGACGGGTACAAAAGGTGCCTCGTCTGATACCGTTTCTGCCTGGGGCAGCGAGGCTGACAGGGCGTACTCTAACAAAGAGCAATCATTTCCCCTTGAGCACACGCTCCGGCTTCAGCTTCAGACCACTGCTGGCTGGGAGGTGGTCTTGTGGGACGTTTACCTGTGGTATTTTACCAAATTCCACTCATCAACAAGGGCAGGCCGTTTATCACGCCCTCCGAAATCCCATGGGATTGTCTCATGCAGTCTGATGTTTCTATTCAGCCTCACTCCAATTCTTTCCCCGATTTTCGATGATCTTCTCCGTTCCTCTCTTTCATAGCCGTCCTTTCAACAAATCGACACCCTCGTCACGAGTTTATATGATCTGTGGTGGCGAAGCATTGAGTGGCTTCGCCTGCGCCACAACTCCTTCCTATTTCGTCCTCAACATAACTGTTCGGTGTCCACATGGGAGCTCTCTCGTTGCCTGATAAAAGGCGACCTCAACTCGGGAACTGCTTCTACAATGGGGGCCATCCGCTCGTAGCCTCACCCTCTCTTAAATAGCGCGCCCTCACCACTTGAACGCTGACCCCGTGCAGCCTCACCTTCCTACCCCCCGCGATTAAACTCTCCATGCTGACCGCTGATCACGATTTTCAAAAACTGTACTGTCTTTTAAATACTTTCAATCCAATGCAATAAGTGGTCACTCTCCAGGTCTCCCCTCTCTGTTCCCATCTTCTTTCCACTTCGTCGTCTTTCCTTTCTCGTCAATTAAAGCTTAATGTGTCCGTCCTTGTCGATTTCTGGTTGTTCTTTTCGAGGTCCAATGATTCATCCTTAACTAGCAGTGCTCTTCTTCTTTCTATATTTAGATATGGCCGACCGCGACGCTGCTAGGATTGTTCCAGACCATGCACCGGACGAGGATTCATTATCGGGCCCACCTTCTCCCATTTCCTCTATGCTCCGGCGAGATACTGCATCGACAAATAACAGTGGAAGCTACTATTTTCCGATTCATGGGAAATGTCCTAGATGCCAGCATCATCACACGGCCGCCACTATCCGCATCCTCAAGGATTTGACTCGAGTTAGCCATGTCCCTTGTGAAAGGTGCGGGGAGAAGTGGTTGGCTTTTGGGGGAGGTAGCTCAACTCGCCTCTCTTTGCTCTCCACGCAAACTACCGAGCCAGATCCTGTGGAAAAAAGCGTGCGAACCGAGCTGGTGGAGATGGTACGCTCACTCGGGCCACCTGAAGCCCTCACGCCCGTCCCGGAATCTCCTGCGTCTAGAGCGCCGTCCCGCGAACCCGCCTTTCGGCCCACCAATGAACGCATAGATCAAGAGGGGAATCGGCCAAGTACTGCTAATGCAAAGCCTGGATCTTCTGACCAGGCTGATATCCCACAAACCGCAGCGGATTCCAAAGATGCGACCCCACCCAGTGCAGCACCAGATCCATCAACCCAGGGAGCCGTACCCAAAACTCATGTTAAGCAGTTCAGAGCACTCATTGCCTATCTGAAACGTAACCTGGGCAAGCGTTTCCCCGGCATGAAGAGAATTCACTTCGCACGACCCATCAGATCTAGGAGAAAGCAGAAAGGATCGTCGAAGAGTCAAGAGAAGCGCCCAGTAACCCAACCCCCTGACTCGAACGAAAATCTCAATGCAGAGAGACATACTCATCCTCTCAGCCCTCGTGATGCTCCTTCCCTCACACAAACGGGGCCATCCGAAGAGAACAATGAAGCCACCCGCCAAACCGGGCAAACAGATACGCCCATTCCCAACAATGTATCATCTGACGAGAAAGAAATGCTGAGGAATATGAGCCACGAGCAAAGAGCTGCCTGGCTCCGTGGCAGATTTTCCGACTTAAAGTGTCGCTGCCGTCAGGATTGCTATTGCAGACTCTCGCAACGACCCACCAGTTCTATGGCCCCTGCCAACGCTAGCAGTACGCGACACAACCCAAGCCCAGATTCATTGCAACCAACCTTCCAAGATATAGCCAGGAGAAGGCACTCAGACGAATTAGTAGGTTTAGGTAGTCATTTCGAGGGCATCACTATTCATCCCCAAAGACCTCTCAGCATCTCGAATTCTACATGGTCACAGGCATCGACCGCTGTGGGCCAAGACAGTATATCAGTTACATCTGCTCCAAGATTGTCATGGATTGGCGTCGCGCAGACGGGTACAAGATCCCGTTCGCCAGGACCTCGCTCCCCCCCGCCTGGAGCAACCTTAGCTTTCCGTGTACGCGAGCAACCGAGACAAGATGAAGTTGAGGGTAGACCTTCGATGGATACGAATGCAGCAGGGAGGGAGGTCAGGAGTATGTCGGAAAGGCCTGGTGTAAATAGACGTCGCACACCACTCCCAGGAAGTATTGTTGACGGCAATGGTTCGTCTTCGCATCAACAGGCTTCACCCTCAACACATGCGCCGGCACCGCCTTCAGCTGGGCACCTGAATTCAACCCCAGTTTCGACTCCGGATCTCAATGGATACCGCACAGATGATGAACGGAACCGAGACCTGCCGCCACCACGTGGAAACGACTGGCCGGATTCCTAGACATGAACATCGATGACCTAATCATTCGATCAATCCCGTTCAAGAAGCTACAGTTATTCTATCGTTTGTTTATCATATGGCCGCCCTGCCTGGGTAGCGACCAACCCAGCAACTTCCCCGGTACCTCACCGACGATGTTTCGACAGTTTTCCTTTGCGTATTATTCTTCTTCTTCTCATTCACAAAGATGATACCTATGCATATTCATACTTGCGTATGTATAGGGCTACAAATCGGTCCCTCACGGCTCTGCATCGGTTTCCCCCCGCATAGGTGTGGGTTCCTCCTATCATTCACATATACCATCCTCCGCCCGCATACCCGTACCTAACCCGCACATGTACTAGGTTTCCATAGCTCTAAATAGAAGGCTCGAGTCTCACAAACGAGTTTGTGTCACGGATCTCATGCAGATTCCCAGATCGGACACCTCGTATCAATTCCGATTCACAAACTTGCCATCCTACACGTACAGATCTCCCAACCCTTCAATTCTTCGTCGATACCCCTCTTTCCATGTTTCGATATTCAACATCTGCATTCCGCTTTCTCTCTTCTTCAGCACTTGGACATTTCCCCACCCGTTGGCATCTGTATAACGAGTCTTTGTTGATGTTTGTATTCCAGACATTCCTTCACGGTATATGGGTTATGGAATAAGGGGTATGGGATATGATTTACGGCTGGTGGCACGATGGCGCGAATACGGTTATTTCTGGTCTTCCTTTTCTCTTGCAATGCATAGCGGGATGTCGGTTTGAAGGCATTCTCTTATGATGATGGAATATGGCATATGAGATATAGATTACGGCGCGATACCGTCATTCTGTCTCTTTTCGTCTCTTGCGATGCATAGCGGGCATTCTTGGTTCTGTACTCATTCTCTTGGGTTTATGCGATATGGGACATGAATTACGGCGTGACACGGTCTTTTTCTCTATGGTGAGTCCCTAGGGTGATGGACGGGTTTTTGACGGAACAAGGAGCGGGGGATGGGGAGCGGAGAATTCGGCATAGTATACCATGTTTAGTTCCTGGGAATTTTAGACCGTCAACTTCACTATATCCAGAGCACACCGTATGTTATCCGCGCTGATTGAAGAGATCATATTGCTCCCCTAATCCCTGTCCCCCTACTCTCCATGTCATTTCCGCATCTTTTCAAAGCCTCACCCCACCCTTCGTCCTTTCCCCCTCCCAATTCGGCCTAGAGCTGATACCTATACCCCGGCGCACGATCCGAGAAATCCTCCGGCGGTACCACAATGCCTTCAGCCACAGCCTTCTCTTTCCAAGATTCTCGCTTATTGTAAACGTATCGGACAATGCACCAGCCTATCCACGCCAGTACCAGGCTAGCGAGACTCCAGGCGTGGCCGAGTCGGTAGTGAGGCGCCTGCTTCGCGACGTAGATCTGGCCGGATACGATTCCGCCTGTGGAGCATTAGCCCTGTGGCTCTGTCTCTCTCTCTCCCGCCGTACATGTGCGGACGGGTGAAGGATGCGAAGCCACATATATGCGGGAGAGACATGAGTATGCGGGGGAGGTACAAGAAGCCGCATATATACGGGAGAGATATGAATGCGCGGGTGAAAAAGATAGGATGTCGCACAAATGCAGATTCCCATGTTTTACCCACATGTATTTCACAAGTCTCAGGAAATTCGCAACTCACCAACATTCGTCAACGTCAAGGTGATCCCCACAGCCGCCGCTCTCTTCCCATCAGGCGCCGAATTCATACTCAGCCAGGCCATATTGCCGCCTGCGCATAAGTATATGGCGGTGGAGATGAGGAAACAAGAGAAGTACTGAACACCGACGGAGACTCGGGAGGACGCGAGAAGAATGCAGTAGCCGATGATTCCGAAGGGGGCGGAGAGGAAGACGGCGAGGAAGCGGCGCTGGTAGCGGTCGGAGAGAAAGCCACCCACGGCATAGGTCAGGGCGCCCCAGAGGAAGACGGGTATTGCGAGGTATTGGGCGGCTTTGGTGGAGTAGTTGAAGCCGGTTTTTAGGATTATGGGAAGGAAGACTGAGAAGCCTTGAGAAGATTGTTAGGATATTGATGATAGTGGGGAGAGTGTGGGCATGGATTGTGGGAGAAAGGGAGAGGACAGACCGTAGACGACGGTCATGCAGGCGAATTGCATGAACCCATGCAACCAAGTCTTCGAATCCTTAACCGCCATCAAGAAATCCTTCCTCGTGTAATGACCTTGACCGCCATTATAACTCTCTGTGAGTTCGGCGCGGCGGCGCATGAGGCGTCTGTCCTCATCGTTCAAAAAATATGCCGTCTGATAATCCTTGGGGATCAAATAATAGCAGAAGAACGCGATTACGACGGTAATAAGACCTTCGATTATGTAAAGCCTAGTTTAGAATGCTTAGTGTGCCGCGTGATGGGGAGGGGGTTAAGGAAGGAAGGAAGGACGGGAGCTATAGGAACCTGCACATGTGTGGGAGAAGTATAGGAAGCCGCATATAGGGGAGTGAGGTATGAGAAGCCGCACATGTGCGGGGGAGCTGTGGGGTGTGCTGAGGACGGATGGAGGTACATACCATCGCCAGCCTGGGTATCCAGCTGTACCATCCATGTACAGGATCCCGAAGGCGATGAGGCCACCGAAGGCACTTGATAATGCGGCCGCGACTGTGATTTGTTCAGAATGAGATTGATTTTAGAGGGAGAGAGGACAAACTGTAGAGGTAGGAGATTCGGACGCCAAGCTCTTCCCTTTTGTACCTGCTGTTTATCAGAGGTGGTGATATAGATGGGGAGGTGAATTGGACTCACCAATTCGCCATTAGCAGAACACTAGATGGAAACAATACTCCTTCAAAAAGACCGAGAAGTAATCGACATGCTACGAGGCTGGCGAAGTTCTGGATGAAGCCGTTTTCCTAGGCACACAAGACCCCAGCAGAGTGCTACGGTGGGAATGACACGGTTGAATTGGAGACGCTTGACGAGGATTGAGGAGGGAATCTACTCGTATCAGAACCTCATTACAAATTACAGTTTCACGTCGAGCTTACCTCGGCCAGGATATAGAAAATATAGAAGATGGAAATGGCAATCTGTATATCCTCAGCTTCGTCCAACATCAAAGTGATCAGGAAGTTACTTACATTAAGCTGACTACCCACAAGCCCGATATCAATTACCATCCCCTGCGTCGCCGCATATCCAATATTTCCACGATCCAGGAAACTGACGAGAGTCAATAACCCAAGGATAGGAGCCAGAAACCAATCTAGCTTGGCTACGAGACGCGCTTCTTTCTTCCCATACTCCAGCTCTCCTTGAGGGAGCGCATCTTCGACGAAATCGGCGCCGGCTTTCTCTTTGATAGAATGGACGTCGTGGTCGGACATTTTAAGGTGGAGATATGATGGCCGAGATCAAATGCTGGTATTATATAACATCAGGTACTAGAGTGCTAATCTCAACATCCAGTCAGCAAAATGACCGACTGGGGATGTGGGGCTATAGATATAGCTTCTTAAAGCTTAAGATCTTCCTTCGTAGAGACCATCGAAGGAGTCCAGGTTCAGGGATTGATATGCACGCCAACCATAATGCAAGAGCCATTTTTCTTGTACTGCGGTAAGTAGATGCTCTTTTGGTTAGGGATAATTGCCGAAAGTCATTATCCTTTAGCGGGGAAGCCTTGGAAAACATGGGAGCTTGTTTGTGGCTGTTGTCGGAAACCTGGGGTGTGCATCCCCATTTCTTGGAAAATCAGTGGGGAACCAATCCACGGATGCTGTCGAACCTGGGCAGCGGGGTTCCCGTGTTCGCCTTTTTACCGGCTTGAATATATAAGCATCCTACTAAGACCGAGGGTGCATCGTTGGTTTAGTTTGGTATGGAAGAGAAGTCGAAAGTATACGTTCAGTGAAAAGTAGGACCGGTCGCGAAAATATTTGTGTCTGAGTCGCACATTTATAGACCTCGGGCCTCTCACCACTAAAAGGTCATCAATTACTCGCGAATTGGATACGATCAATGATTTCATTGTATACCTAATTTGACTGCAGTAGCCTGATATAGTACAATCCAACATCCCTCTATTTCATCCCGAACATCACAATCTTGATATGAATATCACGCCCATCTCAACAAAGCTCAATCCATGGGATCCATTTACGCCCACCACTCACCAGCCAACCACCTCTTCAACATATCAGCGCTCGCTGCAGGCTGATCATACGGTACCATATGTCCACCAGCATGAAGTCTCATGAAAGTGAAGTTGCCACTCGACTTAACCTGGCCAATCTTGTCACCCTTACCACCAAGGAGGAGATCCTCCATCCCAGCCTTGGCATAGTCCTTCTGACCAGGCCACTCAAGCGCCTCAGTCCAGGCCTTGTTGCCGAGCCAGTTGCAGATGTAATCAGCGTCACCCGCATAAACGAGGACGGGGATCTGCTCGAGAATGCCGGGGACGACGCGGTGGTAGGGCTTCATCCAGTCACCTTGGAGCAGGAAGTTGCGGTTGATATTGAAGTTACAGCTGTCGTAGGAGTTGACCTCGGCACCAACGGCATTCATGACCTCCTTCTTGTTAAGGTAGGCGCTGATCCAGTCAATCTCATCGTAGCAGAGCGAGTTGTCACCACATGGGCGTCGGACATCGTAGACATTCTGGCCAGTCTGCTGGTAGGGGCCGATCATAGCGTTGTTGCAGTAGATGGAGGCGGGAACGCAGGTCCAGACTGATTCGGAGCTGTAGCAGTTCTCGATGAGGCTGGCGCAGCGCGGGTACGAGCTCTCCATAGATTGGCAGGTACGCTCGTCAAGGACGGCGGGCCATCCTCCCTCTCCGCAGGCCATGGGCTTGTAGTACTCGTATTGGGTCAAGCCATCAGTAAGACCGTTGCCGATGAGGATAGACTGGAGGTTGATGTTTCGCTTCTTGTGGGAGAGAATCTCGGACGCAAAGACGGGGATGTAATGACCAGCATACGACTCGCCGGAGATGTGGAAGCTCTGCTTGGCATATTCGGGGAATTGCTTGAAGAACAGGGTAAGGAGAGCGTAGATATCCTTGCCGGCGGCGACGGTGTTACTAACCGAACCACTGCTGTATGAGTATCCGACATTGACGGGCTGGTCGAGGAAGATGACAGAGGCATTTGTATTCCAGGAGAAGTCGTTGTACTTCAGTTCGAGTTTCTTGGTGACGGATGATGGGCCGAGCTCCATAAACAGCCCCATCAGGGATGAGCATCCTGGGCCGCCGTTGAGCCAGAGCACAACGGGGTCATTCTCCGGGTCATTGCGAGACTCGAAGAACCCTAGAATATGATATCAGAAAGGTAGATGGAGGTGCCGGTCATCAAGGTACTCACAGTAGAAGAGATGCTTATCGGTCTCATCGTCATCAAGATAGCCACTGTACTGCTTGACCTTGTCGACGCCAAGCGAGCTCGGATCAACCTTCTTCACCCTCAAGTTGTAGTTCTCGAGCTTCCCATCAAGCTCCCTCTCCTTCTCGCCCTTGGCATTCTCGACCCAGACGCTCTGGACGTGAGCGCCCTTGACGATGTGATCCCACTCGTGGTCGCCCTTTCGCGTATGCGGTTTGGGTGATGAGAAGAAGGATGCTTTGTCGAATGAGTCTGGGAACATCAGAGCAACCTCATCCCAAATACGACGAGCTTCCCCAGTCAGCGACTTCAGTGACTCCTCGAAGTTCTGGAGCGGCTTTGTCCATGATTCGGTGTTCAGGTCTTTGAGCTGCTCAGGGAGCTTGAAGATCTGCTGCTGCGGTGCAACGGCAGCGGACGCTGCTCCGATGAGCAGAGCTAATGTCGCGACCTTCATGATAGCGGCAAGGTGCGACCTAGGTGAGCTTCCAGAGCTCGGAACGCTTGATAAGATGACGGAGATGCCGTCGCGGCAGGTAGTTAAGAAGTACCAAAGGAAACAAACAAACGGAAATCGGTTATGGGATGGGATGAACGATGGATGGAGTTGGTTGGGTGGGTGGGTGTGCGATGGGGGGAGGAGAGAGACTGTTGAGACAAGAGGTCGGTGGGTTGTCAAAGGCAACCAACATGACGCTGCTTATCAAGGTCACCAGCCACCGCTAGCGTCAAGTCACAGGGTGCTGTCTTCTTGGCGTTTCAGCAGCCGAAATGGGGAGCAAAGTGAAGCGACAAAGCGCAATCATGGTGAACAGCTGTGAATAGCAAGGAAAGCTGAGCAGTGAATGTCAAGGACAGTAGCAGTTGCCTTTATTTACATGCTGTGTTTCAGCCAAGTGCGGTTTCTGCATGGCCGAATCGGGTATAACGTTGCTCCCCCAACCCCGCGTGAAGTTCGTCCCCGCCAATACCTTTGATTTCACACCGAGTCTGCATATAGTTCCAACACAAGAGCCCCCTCTTTCCTCACTCTACCTCGGAATATACTGTAGAATACACCCCTAACGATGCCTGTCTTAATCAACCAGCCGTCAAACCAGATCAAGCTCACCAACGTCTCGTTGGTGCGCATGAAAAAGGGTATATTCATCATACTTACCCCTCCATCCCGCCGCTGACATGCCACAGGCAAGAAGCGCTACGAGATAGCATGCTACAAGAACAAAGTCCTCGAGTGGCGAAGCGGTATAGAGAAGGACCTCGACAATGTCCTCCAAATCCCCAACGTATTCGTCAACGTCAGCAAAGGTCAAGTCGCAAACAAGGCAGACCTCGCAAAGTCCTTTGGCAACAAGGCGACCGTGGACGAGATCATATTGGAAATATTAAACAAGGGTGAATTGCAAGTAGGAGACAAGGAGAGGCATGCGCAGCTCGAGCGAGTCCACAATGAGGTCATCGACATCGTGGCTGGAAAATTGGTTGACCCGAACACGAAGAGAGTCTACACTACAGGCATGATTGAGAAGGCGCTTGACCAGTTAAGCTCACAGTCGGCGCATCAGCAAGCCGAGAAATCAGAGGGAGCAGGCGCTGAGGATGGAGAAGAGAAAGGTAAGGGCAAGGAGCTGCCAAAATGGACAGGGGTCGTTACGAATAAGTCGGCAAAGTCTCAGGCATTGGATGCTATGAAGGCGCTTATTGCGCATCAACCGATCCCTGTTATGAGAGCTCGAATGCGATTGCGAGTCACTTGTCCCACGTCGATCCTGAAGCAGGCGGTCAAGTCCGCCCCCAAGGCCAGCGGTTCCGGAGATGCAGGGGAGGAGAAGGCACATGGAAACGTGAAGGACACGATACTTGGCTTTGTGGAGCAAGTGGAGGGTCAAGATGTTACTGGCGATGAGTGGGAGGTTGTAGGCTTCGTGGAGCCTGGTGCTTTCAAGGCACTGACAGAGTTCATTGGAGGCCAAACGAAGGGCCGTGGAAGGGCGGAAGTGCTAGACATGGCCGTCGTTCACGAGGATGACTGAATGGAAACACGTCTTTGACCCGAAATACGCGCGGGATACTCCACCTCACGTGCATACAAGGGTTAGACGGGCTGAAAGCCTCTTCGGTGTATTGCTCCGGTCATTCGTCTCTCTCACTACACCCATCAAGTGCCCCAGGCTAGTTCAGCGAGAGTCCCTTTTGCTACCTGACCACGTGTCATCCCACCACGCTTCCTTCATGTTCCGACCCCTTCAGTGGACATCATCCTCCCTCAGATGAGCATGCAAATCCCTCCATGCCTGTGATAATGCGTCGAAGGCTTTCCTCGATTAGCGCTTGACTTCAAGCAGCGAAGGATTCACGGCAGGCACTCTTCGATAATCAACTAATGCATAATATTGCACACGTATGTATGGATAACACTGCGAACTTCATTTACACTATAACTATTACTCTCCTATCTCGATTGTCATACATCACAAGTGTCAAACAGTTGAGTACCCAAAAGTTCGACCCATGACAGCTAGAAGGTGTTGTCGCCTTCGAAATTGAGAAATGCATAGAAACTAAAAGCAGTAAATTCTGTAGTGAGTCGCAGGAAATGTATAATGTTCATTCAATACTTTCTATTCAAGTAACGGATGGCGCCATAAAGAGCCGCACAAATTGTGATAAGATCAATACCACAGGCCAAGATAACTGGCCCCTGCCGTGGATAACCTTATGTTAATGAGGAAGGCTATGTAAGGAAGCGAAAGATAACTTAGACCCCCCACACCAGTTTTGAACGTATGGTCGCGTCGCTACAAAAGGCTTTGGGGGCGGCCCATCGTTTGAACAGGCCGGTCAGTTCTGGGGTCGAGCAAGAGCGCTTCCAAACCGGGCAGTAGGATAATAACCCATAGAATTGTTGCGCTGACAGCCATATACCTAATCATGACTGTGTTTAGACCATAAAACACTGAATTATTCGCTAGAATGAAACCAAGAAGAAAGCTTGTGGTAATTGGAATATAGTTGGAGCTAGCATTTGTCACGAGGCTGAATACGGTAAGATATCGTCTCAAATGCCCAATTCTTGAACATTGGAAACTGTGTTTGGTATGGTCCCGTCCACGAAATAATGGCGTTGGGCGTATACGACAGTACGAGAAGCTCGAACACGACCCATGGAAAGACACATGACCCCAATGATCTGCGCTCCAAAGACTCCCTGGCTGGCGCATAGCATAGCTTGAGGAATGACGGGAAAAAGCCAAAAAATAAAAAAAATAAAAAAAAGAAAGCGAACCATCTTGTGCTGTTTTGCTTTCGTAGGGATCTCCAGGCAAGAAAGTCCGGATTTCCATTGCCATACTGTACACGAGACGACTCTTCAATTCAAGCATCGCTGCCACCCTGACTTCCCTTCGGGAGATTGCAACCAGGACAACCCGGTGAAGCACAACAGCGAGCGAGTCAGCGAGATACAAGACTGGCGAGCAGCGTAGAATACCGGGGCGTTTGTACCTGAGTCCGAGCACTCTGCCCGTGGGTTGGCCAGCCGCGTTCAGGACAGAGCAGAGAAACCTCGCGGGTGTACCATCCATCTACCTTGGACTCTCCCAAAGTTAGAGGAAGTCTTCAGAGAGCCTAAATTTCACATAATCCGTCGAATTCGTTAGGCTTTTGTTCCAGAGAATGTCGACAAGGCTAGTTAGTCGTACCGCACTTCGAATGGGCCATGTACATGAATGGTTTCCATCCTAGTAACGACCATAGCTTTAAATCGGCAGCAGACGGACAAGTGCAAGAAGAGATTGAATTCGACACGTCTCAGTTGTCGAAATATTCAGCTTTGAATCTCATAAAGCTCTCTCTAGGGATGCAGCTGCTTCGCAGTCTTGCTCGTGATGCAACTGAATTGTAAGCTAACATGGGGAGTTGCGCTACCTACGTAATAGGTAAGGAGTGATTCTTCAGCGATCTATCGTCCACGTCAAACTGAACTCTACATCTCGTCGCCTCAGACTCTTCCATCGCAACTTTCGAAATTCCTGTATGTCAGGACTCACGATATCTTCATGGATTTCCTAATCTGGCCACTGTATTCCTAGTCTAGGGAGGCCTGTCAACTGCACCACTTGGCCAGCTTGACTGGTACCACGAATTTTCCTGTCTTTTCCTATGCTTCTTCCAAGCTTCCGCACTAATGCAGTGCTCCCGAAACGGCTATCACATCGTTTATGGGTATTCACTCTTGGCCACTCATCGCCTGACAGGTGTTACCGAGCTGCAGGCTTAGCGCCGCATTTCATGCCGAGTCCTCACTTCACCTCTCACGATATCTCAACGACCGCATCGATCTCACTGAGAATACCTTCGACTTTGCGGGAATACCGTTCTCGGCGTACCTTTACTCGTTCCGCGGACCTCACGATATCTATTCAACAGTGCTCAGTTTATGGTCCTCCAATCATGACTATTCTTCCTGGCTCGATGCTAGCGGATCGTCAATATCAACTCCACAGCATTTGCTTGGGCCTTCTGCTGTTCCACTGTCGTGGGATCTAAGCACTGTCCCAGGACATGTCGATGAGCTCGGAGCCCCTGTCATCCGGACATGCTTCTGCTCCGATGGAGTCACTCGCATTAGAGACTTTTTCAGCACTGCTTGCGCAAAGCGCGGATACTAGTATTCAAACCATATCGGAAGTCGTATTCAATAATACTAGCTGTGCGTTTGACGCTGGGAGCTCCGGCGAGCAGTGACAAGCACGGTAGATGTCCTTGTTCGATTCGACTCCCACCGATAACATAGCGCCCATGATATCGACTGATCATCCAGATAGATTGTTCCGCTCGCCAATCTGGAACCTCTTCTCGATTCCGGTAGTCCATTACGTCTTTGCTCACAGAGCCATTGGCCAATGATTTTACGAAGTCCACCTCCATTAGATCATCACTGTTTCAACACCCGAGTCTCTGCATCCCGTCTCTGTATTTTCGCCACTACCCTCGCCGGGGACCGCCGTCCATAGCCACTCATTGGCTCTCGCGATGCCTTGCTGCCCGATAAGGCTCTGAAGCAAACCTGCTTCCGCTGGACGAGGCAGCAGGTTTTAGGGCGCTTAGGGTAGTATAGAAAGCTCGTCGAGAGCTGTGGAATAGTGGAGTTCATCAGTCTCTCCTCTTCCCCCAAGACCAGCGTGCGCTATTTTTGGCCCGAAAATGGCTCGGCATGAGTACTTTCAGTTTCCCGGGCGAGCTCGTCACTACCCCCTGTACCCTCCATTTCACCCTCGTTCCGAATTTCACTGCTCACTTTTCTTGTGCGCCATAGTGCGCGATTTTCGGGGTCTATCGCGTTCCTCGTTCTTTCCTGCAGTCATTCTAGAAAGTCGTTATGTTAAATTTCACTGCTCGTGAGAACGGTTTATTGCAAATCTCCAGAGATAAAATTCATTGCAAACGCATTCTACGTACATCAAGGTTGTTTCCAGCTCATAAACATTACTCGTAAGTCATGCGGGTGTACCAGACACCATTTCGTGGGTCATCAAGTCATAATCATCGACATGTACCAGCCGCAGAATGCAAAACCTTGAAGCAGAATAATATAAATGCGTCAGAGAAGAACCGCAAAAACACAAATAACAAAAGCAAGCGAGATGAAAATCAAAAAACAGAAGACAGAACAGAAAATCAGCAAACTGAAAATGCAGGAATGTCATCACCTGTTGAACTCCTACCATGAGCCAAGACAAGATTAAACGCAGAATGCAGAAAGTAAGGAAACATACCAAAGTAAACCTCACACTCCGAATGCCTCTTTAGTTTTCCTTTCCAAAGTACTCCTCAAGAACTCCGTCCTTGCCATCACCCAAGTCTTTCCAAACTCCAGATCCTCTTTCCGTGACTCCCTTACCATTTCATATTTCCTTCACGCTCATCTTTATACCTATTTAATCCCACCATACCCGTTCCCTGACCCTCCCATTCCCCGTCAAAATCCCAAGCACCTCCGCACTACTCGTCCTAACCCCCCAAATCCTCTCAATCGGCTCCGCAATCATCGTCCAGTCGATTCCCCTCACATCATACATATTCAGTACCACCCTCACAAGCCAGGGGTTGTACATCGGGGTCTCTGGATCTTGGTACATTTCCGGCGTCACCATTGCTGGATTTGACAGTGAAGTTGGAGGCAATTGGGTCTGGCCTCGCGTAAGACTTGCAGGATGGTTGAGAGGATGAGCCGGCGAGGAGTAACTCGGCGGCGGGGAAGGCGCAGACGGCAGGGCCAGTGAATCGTTCAAGAGGCCGAGACCTGAAGATGAGGCGGGTGAGATAGGCGAGGAGTCGGTACTGGAAATGGAACTCATGCTTTCATCGCTCATTCTGGTATGTAGAACGACCTTGTTGTCGATATGCGAGATTACCGGCATGCCTTGTTCAGCTGCTCGAACCGCATCGTAGGCTGGAAGCGGTTTTGCGACGATAGCGCTTGCGGATTTTGAGAACGGTGAGTCACCCACGGGTGGTGAATTTGTGAACCGTGAGGACGGTGAGTCGAATGATTGCGATCGATGGATTCGAACCTTGGGGGATGGGGTCCTGGGAGGGGGCACCAGTGCTGGCGGCGCTGATATGGGCGGCATCTTAGCCGCTTTCCTTTGTTGATATCTCTTTTCAGTTTGAAGTATTTCTAGAAGATGAAGATGAAGACGACGCAGATGAAGACGAAGACGAAGACGTGAATTAAAGTTACACACAGATCAAAGGGGAAAGGGGAAGGGAAGAAAAAGTACCGTGCGCCGCGCCTCAGGCGGGAGGGGGGTGTGGGATGTCTGCGGAGGACGGTTGTCCTGGAAAATACAGGGCGGGCGAATCCGGAGCTTATATCCACTGAAGCATCTGCCGCAGGGTATCCGCAGGGTATGCTGCGAGCTTGCACGTTGTGCGTGGTAGTGCAGGTGTGTGGAGATTAGAGGGTGTTGGACCCTTTGGCCAGGAATGTGTGGACGGATACTAGAGGGTGTTGGACCCGTTCGTCGGAAGAGCATGGACAGGTGTGGGCGGATGTGAGAGGTTGGGGGAAGACGGATGCGTGGAGGGTAGAGCTGTTTGGGCGTGGGCGAAGCACTGCACTGCAAACGCACCCCAGGGATCTTGGCAGAATGGGAGGAAACGGAGGGTGAGGAGAGTACCCGAATGGTTAGGAGGGCTTGCCGCAGATGGGAACTGCAGAATAGATGAGATGAAGATAGATGATTGACTATTACACTGGAGAGATAGTACCTCGTATCCAGCGCATCAGATACTCGTCCAATACTCTCAGCCGACTCTTCACCCACGCGAATAAAAGCTTGGAAGAAGGTAAAAAGAAACAAGACCGTTTGTTAGGGCGGTCCGGCCCGCTAACCGTCTTCAGTGGCTAGGAGTCTGTCAGTCAGGAGACACAATAGACCCAGCGCGCGACCGAGTTGTTCTTTTGAGAGTGGAGTGCAGGGGTGTGACGTGGTGATATGTACTGTGGCCGTGTATGCGGCCAGATCCTCACCACCAATCACTACTCCTCTTGGCGCCAGCTTGTTTAAACCATCTATCCTGTCAGATCAGTATCATTTGACAGCTGCAGCTCGGAGACTTTTAGCCTTGAGGGTGTCGAAATAGGGGTCCACGTAGCAAGGAGGATCTGGAGGGCGGATGCAACAAGTATCGAAAGTACTGGGATCAGAATGTGTAATTTTTGGTACACGCTGTGTATGGCCAACCCCTAACCATGGCCTCAATCCCCTCATCGCATCCGCTAACCTGCAGAGAGCCGCATGAAGTAGAAATTTGAAAGCCAATCAATGCCATCAGATAAACATCGTAAGTGCACCGCCCATCCGCAGAAGCCTTGTTCCCCCACACCACACATATGCTCCCCAGTCGTCCAGAGCCGGCGAAAACGTTTATCCCTTCTTCTTGGACACACCAACGGTACGACCGCGTCGGCCAGTCGTCTTGGAGTGTTGACCACGGACGCGGAGGCCCCAGTAGTGTCGTAGACCACGATGGGCGCGGATCTTCTTCAGACGCTCTAAGTCTTCACGGAGCTTACTGTCGACACCGTTGGCCAGGATTTGGGAGTTCTTGCCATCGACAATGTCGCGCTGCCTGTTGAGGAACCAGGTTGGGATTTTGTCTGTAAATGTTAGCATGGAACCCTTCCTCTAAGATAGAGACGCAATGACATACATTGCAGAGGATTCTGGATGATGGTGACAATTCGTTCGAGTTCTTCGGAGGTGAGATCACCGGCACGCTTGGTGAGATCGACATCGGCCTTCTTGCAGACCAAGTTGGAATATCGGCGACCGACACCCTTGATCTTGGTCAAGGCGTACATGACCTTTTGCTTGCCATCGACGTTTGTGTTCAACAAGCGGATGATGTACTGGAAGCTGTGGACCCGTCAGTATCGATACCTTGTATATCCACTCCCTTTTACACCACTGTGACACAGTCGGCGATCTTAATTCAGAATATAGATGGTTGTGAAGGACCCGTATCCCTTTCGCTAATTCGGCCTGCGTATCGTTTGCGTTAAGAATGCCAGCCCTTCGATAGAGGTGATCCCGATGTCCTCTTCGACTTTCCAAAATCTTTCAGTTGACACCAGAACCAAAAAAAAATATATAACGATATGTAATATTAAAGAATCTTATGCCCATCGGAATACAGGTGGCGGCAGCGAACAGCCCGGGATCAAGGTGATAGAGACGGGGGAGTACTTCTGTACAGAGGGGATACAGAGGGGATGCGGTGCGGATTGGAAAGCAAGCGATCGTGCAAGTAATACGTACTTCGACTTCTCTCCTGAGACGAGCGCTACAGAAATATTAGCATATGCATTGGAATGGCGGATAGGCCGCCCGATTGATATTGTGAGTATTAACCGAAGCGCAGAATCTTATTACAGGAATTTGAAATATCAAATAATATGAGGGGTTGTACTTACACATGATGGCTTGTTGTCGAGGCTCGTCGTTGATGGCTTTGTCGTTGGTCTTAAAATGAATTTGTGGTGTTGAGGATTTTGGTGCGGCTTGCCAAGAGTGTGGGCTCGGCACGACCATCACGTGAGCGATTGATCGGCCAATCACGCACGGGTGCCCCAGAGTTTCAGATCACACCATAAAAGTGAAAGTGCAGTCACTCATAGACAGATACACTAGATGTGTGAATATTTGCTGAAATCAGAGTGCATGGGCTCAAGGAGATTCTCTTCTTGAAGCATACAGCTTCTATCTACAGAGTATCGTACACACCTGGTGAATGAAGCTAGTGCTTTCGTAGCTGCACATGATCATTCCGTCCGCTCACTTCCCGTCTCCTCTTCCTTCTCTTCCTTCCTTGTCGTCTCATACCTCTTGCCCCTGAAAGCGTACAGACCCCAGTTACTACAGCTGATATCGTGTGGATCGAGATGATTCAGATCCCACCTTAAGCTTCGGAACTTGTTCTCGTCCGGCTCAAGCAAGATGTCCATTTCATTACCGAACCTCTTCTGCAGATGATCCAAGTCTTGCTTCATATCCAAGGGAGAGTAACCTGTTGCAATAATCGGCACCTTAGTCTCTAAAAGCAGCGGTAGCGTCTCCTCCCACTCATGCATACTTGCTGGATTGCCGAAGCCAGGGTGGAATAGAACGAAGCAGTCGAAATATGGATCGTATGGGTAGAAATAACCGGTTTTGTGTAGAGTGTGGTAGTATTCGACGAATGTGCTTATTTTCATGGCATTGCTGATACGATCTTCGATCACGGCACCGAAGGGGTTCAGGGGTGTGCGCTCAGGTAGCGGGAGTTCTTTCTCGCGGTTCATCATTGATTCAGGTCCAATGAAATAAAGAGAGAATTGCACGCGGTGGAAGAGGTAGGCCATTTGCATCCAAGTTTCACGTGGGAGGGAGGATTCTGCACGGGCGCCTAGAATGAAGATGCGGACGGACGGTGGGGCGAGGCGTGCATTTTTCCAGGTATCACCACCACCAGAGCGAGGTGGGTGGAGGGTGTGTCGGAGAGCTGTAGCTGTCTTAGATGTCGAATTGTGAAGTTGAAAGCAATTTGACTTACCACTGAAGCTCTTCAGTCCTTCAGGCGTCAAACGCCCGCCTCTCCGGATATTGTAGGGACTCAACTCATGCAGCACACTAGCAATTGTCATCGGGTATGTCAGCAGCTTCGTAGCCTGCCTCATCTCCCTATCCTTATTGAGCGCATCAAAGTCACGAGTATATAGATACGTATCCCAACTGCTCATGTTCACCAAAATCTCCTCAATCTGCGGTTCTGCAAACTGAAATTCCTTGAAGAATCTCCCAGATCTTAGATCATGATCGTCCTCATTGATCTCTTTCAGGATATCGCAAACTTCTAAGTGCGCCTCATAATCGTCCGCCCAGTGCTCCTCACAACAATATACTGGGATACCGCAATCGGGGCACTCGAAGTTTACGTGCGCGGGTGCAGACCCAGAATCGGAGGATTTGCGAGCTTCAAGGTCGGAGAGATTTGTGACTATTCGCGTCGGTTTATGACTTGGATGGGGGCAGTATGCATGTTGTCTCATGAAGGCTGCCCGTTTTCGAATTTCTGGGATAGGGGAGTACGTGAAGGAGTGGAAGAGGTTGTCCTCGGTGAGAACAAGCTTTCTCTTGATACCTTCTGGGTCGACATATTCGTAGGGCTCGAAAGGTTTGTCGAATGGTTTTATTGCGGTCGAGGAAAGATTGCGTCTGGCAAGCGGGGACTTGGGAATTGCTGGAGTTTTGGTGCTGGGAGACCGCTGAGATGAGATGGATCGCGATGGAACGCGGAAGGCGGAAGACTGTCGCAGTTGAGGTTGTGATGCTTTAAGAAATGAGAGACATCGATTACAAGTATATGATGGCCTCATCTTGAAAGAGTGCGCTTCCTCTCAAGGTGAGATGGAAGCTGTCGATAGCTTCTCGTTTCTAAGAAGAATCATTCGAGTTTCATGCCAAGAAACCGGAACGGAAGATCTGTTTCATCCGTCCCTTCTCCCTCAAGATGAAAACTTACTTTTCACCATCTATTACCACGCATATAAAGACTCAATTCATCTCTAGTTGGCATAAAGGCATTACCAAACGTGTGAATGTTCATCTCCGTCTCTTAAACGCCGAAGGAACGCCAGAACGACCCTTTCTCCAAGAAATGGATTACTTCGTTGCACTTCACTTGACGGAGGTCGAGTTCTAGTATACTCTAATCCACATATCCCACCAACTCTGTTCTACGGTAGCTGCATTTGCCGCAGTTACGGCACTCGCAATGTCGCCCTTGGGGCTATCAATCCTTATCTCGAACCCGTCATACACGCAATTCGTCGGAGCACCTAGTTGGGAGCCGCCCAGTCCTGGAACGACTTGCCAATAAAGCTAAAAGCGTCAGCTTTTATTATGTTCATTCGAATGGACATAAACGCTTACCCAAGGAACACCAGCATTATTGAAGACTTTTATCTAAGTATCCAAACTGTTCTCATTGCTCGTACTCACTCCCCATTCCTATACCATCAGGTGCTTACCGGCGGCATTTCTCTGAGCCAGAGTCGACTTGTCTCCTATAATAAAGTACGCCCAATCTGAAGCCTTACTCATATATCAGTGGACATTCATGATATTAATTGCCTCACACTCCACCGCCTTTTGCAGGAGATTGAATTCGTTATCGCAGCAATGATGCGATCTACTAATGCCACCGCTCGCAACCTTGATGCCGGAATGACCGATGAGCTCTTTGAGAGCTGCTGCTCGCCCGCATAGCCAATCATCGGGGTCGTTCGCGTTGAATTTGCCGGCTTGGTTAATCAGGCGTCCGTTCTGCAAGTTGACCGCCAGAATTACATTATTCAGTTTCTTCCAAGCTTTCCAAAATTCGGAGATTGATATGTAAAAATGGCTTCAAGACGGTTGTCGTAGTTTGCCTTGGCTCTAATGGACGAGTAGATGATCAAGGCGGCGCCATATTTCTCGTAGTACGCATCACATGTTGCATCTCCGGTGAAGGAAGTCACGTTATTGGGAGAAGTGATAGTTTTCATGCCATTCTGCTGGAGAAGTTTCAGCGTCTTGTCCAGTGCCTCAAGGAAGGCGGTATCGTAGGCTCCAATGGTGGTCTCGAGTGGTGGGATGGGCCTCACATCAGTGCTACCTTTTGAACAGCCCCATTCATATTAGTTACTATAGAATGCTTTATCAGCAGCGCCTCGGTCCAAACGAAGGGGAACTGGAAGCAGCAATACGAAAGGCAGATGATGGGATTTTGGTTCCTGCAGATAACGTTGTGGAGCCTAGGTAGATCGGAAACGACAGGGGTAGCTGGGATACGAGACTACATACCCCAGAGTCGGAGCACTTTCACACCCAAGCGCACCAGAGTTTCGACATACGTCCTCTGTTCCGCTTCTTATAACTCGTGGAGGAAATACTCATTACTTCCCGCAAATGATTTCGAAGCGTCCCTGCATGAGGAGAGGAAGCAATTGTCAGATTTGACTGCCGGTGTCAGCGCAACTATAATGAGGAATGTTTGCCCCCACATGGCAGATGATAGAATTCGCGATAGACTCTTACTTACAGGAATTTCCGGCTACTATTGGCGAATAGGGCTTGGTCCGGACGTGCAATTCAGCAGCTTCGGGTCACATTAACTTATAGCAGACCAGGGTGGCCCCAAAAAGGTTCCTCCGCCAAACATCTATTTTCAAACCCAACACGAGCGGCCCACAAGGCTCAAAGCATTACGTGCTAACTAACGCGCCACTCCGCAATTAGTGTACCTATGCTTTGTTTCCACTTCTCTAGTCTGCCCTCGATTTTACCATTTTTGGTGCTGATTTTCCCAGGGTGACGTTGGGGCTGTTTTTAAGAATGCCAGGCAGGATAGGAGAAGCTTGGCCAATAACGGTTACTCGGCGGTCTAATTTCCAGTAATTAAAATCCCATCAGGTCGTTCCAAAATATAACGGCTGAGGTGTTCCTGTACGTCCGGAAAGGCCGAGGATCAACTAGGTGAACGCTAAGCTTACTTTACTACCACACTTGAAAACATACTACAAGAATCCCAACCTCACCAACCTTCGTCTCCCTTGGATTGTAGCCTTTCGGCCTTCTGAACGTTGCAATTCAACGTCGCCATTAACAGCATGCAACGCAGCTGTTATCTTCTCCTTGAAGGATTTATATTGCATTTGAGTGTCTCGGATTTGGTGATGGCCAGCCCGTCTTCCTATTAGGAATAACCCTCACAAAGGCCGACATGGGAGTTCATGAACTCTGTAGCTCCATATTTTCAAAATGCCAGCAGCGGCGGCGTGGCCGTTGAACCCGAGAACAAAAGCATCCCCTTCCCCCACAGCTGATCAGACGACGCCTGTTCACTTTGCGTCCTTCACCGAGCCGTTCATGAGCTCGCCGCGAAACGTGCAACGCCTCTAGCTTGTACTTCATGAGAATTAAGATCCCTTCTACACACCATGGCTTGTTTGATATGACGTCAAGAAACCCTTCTCACAATCTTTGCAATCATGGCAGCGGCGTCTGGCCGAACACGCATTTTCATCAGCACAATCCCGGCATACTCATTACTAGAGACATGCGCCGAGCTTGAAGCCTCAACCATCGTGAGAAATATGGAATACGGTTGCGGCGATGGAAAAAAAAAGACATCGTGGGCCTGCTTCCGCTTTGAAAGTTCCGTGAAATTCAGAGTCTCTGACTACCGGCGCTTCCCCATCTCAAACATCCTCCGCATCCCCGGCTTCGGGACCAGCAACAATTGTCATTATAGCGACGCCGACGTCGACATCTATACCAAGCAATCAACCCAAGAGCGGTACTCGTGTGGTCGCTATTGCAGTTGGCGTTACAGTCCTAACGAAAGGTGCAGGGAAGCTTACCTCCAAAATTGGAGGCGTTAGATCAGCATTCACAGATTTCCTATAATGCCAAGCACTATCTTCCGCACCATCGCTCACATTATTCCCGCTGAAGCGAAAACCCTATTTAGGGTAGTTGGGCCTGTCGCTCCGATGGTGGGTGGGCAGGAGGTTAGGCAAATGAAGTTTATGGAGATAGGCTGTCACGCGAATTGCAGCAGCTTGACCACCGCCTCGTGCCCGTTCCATGCCGCATACGACGGCGGCGTCTGTCCGTCGCTGTCCTTGGACTCAGGGTCGACTCCGTCCTTCGCGAGCAGCAGCTTGACCACCGCCTCGTTCCCGTTCGATGCCGCCTACGACAGCGGCGTCCATCCGTCGCTGTCCTTGGACTCAGGGTCGACTCCGTCCTTCGCGAGCAGCAGCTTGACCACCGCCTCGCGCCCGTTCGATGCCGCCCACGACATCGGCGTCCGTCCGTAGTTGTCCTTGGACTCAGGGTCGACTCCGTCCTTCGCGAGCAGCAGCTTGACCACCGCCTCGCACCCGATCGATGCCGCC